>OX123187.2:90527028-90899528 GCA_944739405.2 Euclidia mi
ATTATTGCATATTCTGGCCAGGATATCTAGCAACGTTGCCAGCCACTGAGTTGGCAGCCACATATTGCAGAAAAATGTTGTCCGTTTAGAAGCACCTTAACCGCAATTAAAAGCGCGCGCGTGCAATGCTCGAAATACCTACTTATCCATGGGGTCATAGGGCATCTAAAGAACATATGTATTGGCGTGGTAAATGCATCGATTTTGTGCCTAATTAGAAAAAATTCCATACTAACTTTGAGCCTCAATATCTCCTGAACCAGTAATTGCCCAGGTATGGTTCCGCAGTGAAAAAATGTTCGTAGTGATTGGTACAACACAGGATTTCAATTTTCGTTCAGGGTCTTTCTAAACCCTGTATACCTATATGGAATCTACCTGTTAGCGATAGCCGTGTGTGTGGCGAGACCAAACAGACTGCTACGCAGAGGGGTCTCGGGTTCGAAACCACGGCACGCACCACTTACGCACTTTTCAAGGTTAAGTGCGTATTAAATTTTTAATTACCGCTTGTTTATCGATGAAGGACAAGATCGTGAAGAAACCTGCATGTCTGAGAGTTCTCCATAATGTTCTCGAAAGATATGAGAAGTCTGCCAACCCGCACTTGGCCAGCGTGGTGGACTATGGTTTTAGTGCAGTGGGACAGGATTAAGGGCTGTCGATGATGATGATGATGACCCGTCATAAAGTTTATGAATGCATTCCTAATGAAAGGCTTCTTCTATTTTTTTTCTGGAAGTTTATCCCAGTGATAAATACCTACTAATAGTATTACGACTGATATCAGTTTTCGCCTACAACTGAACATTTCTAATATACATACGTCTGGTATTTTAGGTGCCTGCGTCTTCCCCTGAACGAGGCTAAAAACTATAATGGCTATATAATACTGTCTCAAAAACTTGAGATAAAACAGAAAGTAACAGTTACGTTGCTTTCTTCTCATCCCAACATTTTAATATTTCCGGAAAAATTTAGAATTGTCAATACTGCAAAACCAGAATATTAACTTACAAAAGAACTCAGAATTTTATATTTGATCGGAAATGAATCTGTCACCACATACTTTATATATACATATAGAATTATAAAGTAAATAAGTAAGTAAGTAAATCATTATTGACACACCAAAATACAACGCACAATACAATAAATACAATACAAACAACTTATCTACTCTTATTCTTACTTAACCATACCCAACCACCATAGGCCACCTAATTGCAAAACTTGAACATCATTAGCCACACCAGCTATCAAGTCCTTAATACCGTCGTTTGGAATGGCCACCGATTTCATTTAGACCCGTTTTTCCTTGAACCTCTTAATTAAATGGGAGAGGTGGCCGGTTCTCTCTAAATTGACTCTTTAGAACCTGTGATTTGCATTCATTTTTTACAAGAACTTTGAAGACTCATTTAAGTGGAAGAAAAAGGATTTGGTAGCAATTTTTCCGTGTGTTATATTCTATAATTTAAAAAAACTTAGTTTCCAGATCATTCAGTTTAAATCTAATAACCCGATGAAACCAATATAACGCAATAAAATCCATAACTTGTAGTTTGATTCCAATGTCATATTTTTGTTTTATTTTTGTAGGCGTGGATGAGGCTTGTGCTTATGAGCCTATCAGATATGTAGATGTAAATAATTGCCATGTAGAAGACTCGATTATCTACATTCTTTGAGCCCACTTCGTGTATCGAGATAGCACAAAGGCGTCATAACTAATATTAAAATTTTACCATTCTATTTTATTAACTCAAATGTAATTCCTTGATCTACACGAATGAGGCAGTGATGCGATATTGTTTCGCCATTTAACCCTGCACTGCATATTGTAGGTTCGATCCACATAGGCGTGAGACCCAGAGCCTGTGTAATTGTGTATGTATGAGCCCGCTGGTTAAATCCCGTCACAACATAGAATATATAATAATAAATAATAGTATTTTTTTAAATGTAGTTTATTAATATAAAATTAACTATGAGAAGTATAATAAATAAAGTGAATAATAATAAACCCCTCTGGGGCAAGCTGTTACCCTCATCATGAGACTAACGGAATCTCGGGAGGGCAGAGTAAAAGCTTTCACACCTCACTTTCATCTCGTGATATAAACAAAAAAATTATTACTGGATGAATAGAAAGCTTATAAACCGTAGGGCAGCTTTGTGGCGAGCTGAATGTGTGTGGCGACACTGCGGTCCGCAATGCTTCAGAGAGTAGGTCAGGGCCTCGTCCTCCGGCTTGCCTTTATTGGCTAGTTGAAGTGGATGCCCAAGAGCGCCCGCAGGACTCTCAACTCTGGCTTGCCTTGGTCGGCCGGCCAGAGGGAAGGCGCAAGAGCTACTAGCTCAGGGGTGGAAGTGTCATGCTCAAGGGCGTAACTACGGGGAAACCCGCTCCGGGTCTCCTTTGTCACGAGACCCGCGATGGCGAAACCGGTGCAGCACCGCTCGACACCTCTAGCCACTCGCACCGGTGTTGCCCTCTGGCTGCGTTTATGGCAGACTTTTGTTTACCTTGGGGGCTATTTAGAGAGGGCCCGGCCCATGTAGTGAGTTGGCGAGTCACCGTCTGCCCCCTTTTCTACGTACTATAAGAGTACTCAGGGCAGACGCCGGTTTTCATCCGTAGTTTCCATTTAAACCAGTCCATTTAACACCCATCACAATAGGCCAGATTAATTAGTTTCCATATTAACAAGTAGCAATAGTCTTGCACCTGCTGCGGGCTAATCCGTGACGTGAAGATGTTTTTTTAGTGCCATTTTACTTTGTAACTTATTTTTAGAGAAAATATCTAAAGTTTTACTTAGGTTATTATACAATTTTTGGTGTAAATGTGTCCCGTGTGGTGACGGATTAAGAATACGGAATATCACCACCCCATATCATCCCATGGGTGTAGTAAGAGCCGACAGAGGGAGTATATTATGCAGAGAACAGCACTGTAAGAGAAGAAAAACTTGATACAAACCCTATACCAACCCCGTTTGGCCAGCGTGTTATAGTAGGCCACTTCCTCCTTTCAAAGGAGAGGCCTAGTCCAGCAGTGGACTGTTAGAGGCTGATGATGATGATGACAATTTTTGGACTGATATAGCAAAAATATATATTGGCAAAAGAGGTGAAGAATGGGACGTGGGAGAAGACTTTAATTTTTTTTTACTTTTAGAAGAGAGAATAATTAGTTCCTACAAAAAACAATGATAACGTATCCCACCTCAGCCAACTAAAACCGTACCATTGATTGATTATAAACTATGCCAAATAGGCTGCTCTATACTAAGGGTAAAACAAAAATTCCGGCTAGTTAGGCTTTATCTACTAATTAGTGTGCGGTCGCTTTGAATACGATTTTGCATCACACGTTTATATAATATTAGTCGTAAGAATTGACGCGCATATTGGCATGTTATTTTCCGTCCTTACATAGGCAAGTGAGGTTTGTAAGGGTAAAAGCAAGAGTTCTGCCTACTCCGACGAGAGAAAGGTGCCCAGTCTTCGGGTTCTATTATATATAGTAAGGATGAAAACCTTTTTGTAATAGCCTACGCTGACCCAGTGCTGGGCAAAGGCCTCCTCCAAATCTTTTCAAACTTGCTTGTCGCATTCATAAAACGAAATAATAATTTTAGTTAATTAGGTACTACGTAATTAATTGCTGAATAAATAAAACAAGTAATCCAAATCAATCCAGATTAATTTTATATTATTAATTTATGCTATTCAATTATTGATCTTTGGTTTAGTTAACAAAATAAAATATATTTGCATTAAAGTGAACTTATTTTATTGACTCATTCAATTGAACTCTATGGGCTGTCGATGATACTATAAACTGCTATATTATATATGTCGGAGATTGGAAAACGGAATGTCAAATCTTAATAGATTTGGGCGTATTCGCATACGATGGTAGGCAGCACTAAGGTTGGCAGTTGACAGCTGTCAATGTCATTTGAAGTTTTTATAAGCGAACGTGGAGCTGTCAACGGACACTTTGATGATAGACACAGCTGAGGAAACAAGTGTAGTGTGGCCCACCTACGTCCGACTTCGCCGCGTTTCAAAAAGTTATCCACCCAAGCCACGTGTGCATATTAAGATCGTGAAAATACTGTATTTTGTGTCCTTGAATAAACAGTCTCTTGTACTCAGTGCGTATTCATTGCAAAGAGACTGCAATGAATACGCACTGAGTACAAGAGACTGTTTATTCAAGGACACAAAATACAGTATTTTCACGATCTTAATATGCACACGTGGCTTGGGTGGATAACTTTTGGAAACGCGGCGAAGTCGGACGTAGGTGGGCCACACTACACTTGTTTCCTCAGCTGTGTCTATCATCAAAGTGTCCGTTGACAGCTCCACGTTCGCTTATAAAAACTTCAAATGACATTGACAGCTGTCAACTGCCAACCTTAGTGCTGCCTACCATCGTATGCGAATACGCCCAAATCTATTAAGATTTGACATTCCGTTTTCCAATCTCCGACATATATAATATAGCAGTTTATAGTATCATCGACAGCCCATAGAGTTCAATTGAATGAGTCAATAAAATAAGTTCACTTTAATGCAAATATATTTTATTTTGTTAACTAAACCAAAGATCAATAATTGAATAGCATAAATTAATAATATAAAATTAATCTGGATTGATTTGGATTACTTGTTTTATTTATTCAGCAATTAATTACGTAGTACCTAATTAACTAAAATTATTATTTCGTTTTATGAATGCGACAAGCAAGTTTGAAAAGATTTGGAGGAGGCCTTTGCCCAGCACTGGGTCAGCGTAGGCTATTACAAAAAGGTTTTCATCCTTACTATATATAATAGAACCCGAAGACTGGGCACCTTTCTCTCGTCGGAGTAGGCAGAACTCTTGCTTTTACCCTTACAAACCTCACTTGCCTATGTAAGGACGGAAAATAACATGCCAATATGCGCGTCAATTCTTACGACTAATATTATATAAACGTGTGATGCAAAATCGTATTCAAAGCGACCGCACACTAATTAGTAGATAAAGCCTAACTAGCCGGAATTTTTGTTTTACCCTTAGTATAGAGCAGCCTATTTGGCATAGTTTATAATCAATCAATGGTACGGTTTAGTTGGCTGAGGTGGGATACGTTATCATTGTTTTTGTAGGAACTAATTATTCTTCTCTTCTAAAAGTAAAAAAAAATTAAAGTCTTCTCCCACGTCCCATTCTTCACCTCTTTTGCCAATATATATTTTTGCTATATCAGTCCAAAAATTGTCATCATCATCATCAGCCTCTAACAGTCCACTGCTGGACTAGGCCTCTCCTTTGAAAGGAGGAAGTGGCCTACTATAACACGCTGGCCAAACGGGTTGGTATAGGGTTTGTATCAAGTTTTTCTTCTCTTACAGTGCTGTTCTCTGCATAATATACTCCCTCTGTCGGCTCTTACTACACCCATGGGATGATATGGGGTGGTGATATTCCGTATTCTTAATCCGTCACCACACGGACACATTTACACCAAAAATTGTATAATAACCTAAGTAAAACTTTAGATATTTTCTCTAAAAATAAGTTACAAAGTAAAATGGCACTAAAAAAACATCTTCACGTCACGGATTAGCCGCAGCAGGTGCAAGACTATTGCTACTTGTTAATATGGAAACTAATTAATCTGGCCTATTGTGATGGGTGTTAAATGGACTGGTTTAAATGGAAACTACGGATGAAAACCGGCGTCTGCCCTGAGTACTCTTATAGTACGTAGAAAAGGGGCAGACGGTGACTCGCCAACTCACTACATGGGCCGGGCCCTCTCTAAATAGCCCCCAAGGTAAACAAAGTCTGCCATAAACGCAGCCAGAGGGCAACACCGGTGCGAGTGGCTAGAGGTGTCGAGCGGTGCTGCACCGGTTTCGCCATCGCGGGTCTCGTGACAAAGGAGACCCGGAGCGGGTTTCCCCGTAGTTACGCCCTTGAGCATGACACTTCCACCCCTGAGCTAGTAGCTCTTGCGCCTTCCCTCTGGCCGGCCGACCAAGGCAAGCCAGAGTTGAGAGTCCTGCGGGCGCTCTTGGGCATCCACTTCAACTAGCCAATAAAGGCAAGCCGGAGACGAGGCCCTGACCTACTCTCTGAAGCATTGCGGACCGCAGTGTCGCCACACACATTCAGCTCGCCACAAAGCTGCCCTACGGTTTATAAGCTTTCTATTCATCCAGTAATAATTTTTTTGTTTATATCACGAGATGAAAGTGAGGTGTGAAAGCTTTTACTCTGCCCTCCGAGATTCCGTTAGTCTCATGATGAGGTAACAGCTGCCCCAGAGGGGTTTATTATTATTCACTTTATTTATTATACTTCTCATAGTTAATTTTATATTAATAAACTACATTTAAAAAAATACTATTATTTATTATTATTATTCTATGTTGTGACGGGATTTAACCAGCGGGCTCATACATACACAATTACACAGGCTCTGGTCTCACGCCTATGTGGATCGAACCTACAATATGCAGTGCAGGGTTAAATGGCGAAACAATATCGCATCACTGCCTCATTCGTGTAGATCAAGGAATTACATTTGAGTTAATAAAATAGAATGGTATAATTTTAATATTAGTTATGACGCCTTTGTGCTATCTCGATACACGAAGTGGGCTCAAAGAATGTAGATAATCGAGTCTTCTACATGGCAATTATTTACATCTACATATCTGATAGGCTCATAAGCACAAGCCTCATCCACGCCTACAAAAATAAAACAAAAATATGACATTGGAATCAAACTACAAGTTATGGATTTTATTGCGTTATATTGGTTTCATCGGGTTATTAGATTTAAACTGAATGATCTGGAAACTAAGTTTTTTTAAATTATAGAATATAACACACGGAAAAATTGCTACCAAATCCTTTTTCTTCCACTTAAATGAGTCTTCAAAGTTCTTGTAAAAAATGAATGCAAATCACAGGTTCTAAAGAGTCAATTTAGAGAGAACCGGCCACCTCTCCCATTTAATTAAGAGGTTCAAGGAAAAACGGGTCTAAATGAAATCGGTGGCCATTCCAAACGACGGTATTAAGGACTTGATAGCTGGTGTGGCTAATGATGTTCAAGTTTTGCAATTAGGTGGCCTATGGTGGTTGGGTATGGTTAAGTAAGAATAAGAGTAGATAAGTTGTTTGTATTGTATTTATTGTATTGTGCGTTGTATTTGGTGTGTCAATAAATGATTTACTTACTTACTTATTTACTTTATAATTCTATATGTATATATAAAGTATGTGGTGACAGATTCATTTCCGATCAAATATAAAATTCTGAGTTCTTTTGTAAGTTAATATTCTGGTTTTGCAGTATTGACAATTCTAAATTTTTCCGGAAATATTAAAATGTTGGGATGAGAAGAAAGCAACGTAACTGTTACTTTCTGTTTTATCTCAAGTTTTTGAGACAGTATTATATAGCCATTATAGTTTTAGCCTCGTTCAGGGGAAGACGCAGGCACCTAAAATACCAGACGTATGTATATTAGAAATGTTCAGTTGTAGGCGAAAACTGATATCAGTCGTAATACTATTAGTAGGTATTTATCACTGGGATAAACTTCCAGAAAAAAAATAGAAGAAGCCTTTCATTAGGAATGCATTCATAAACTTTATGACGGGTCATCATCATCATCATCGACAGCCCTTAATCCTGTCCCACTGCACTAAAACCATAGTCCACCACGCTGGCCAAGTGCGGGTTGGCAGACTTCTCATATCTTTCGAGAACATTATGGAGAACTCTCAGACATGCAGGTTTCTTCACGATCTTGTCCTTCATCGATAAACAAGCGGTAATTAAAAATTTAATACGCACTTAACCTTGAAAAGTGCGTAAGTGGTGCGTGCCGTGGTTTCGAACCCGAGACCCTCTGCGTAGCAGTCTGTTGGTCTCGCCACACACACGGCTATCGCTAACAGGTAGATTCCATATAGGTATACAGGGTTTAGAAAGACCCTGAACGAAAATTGAAATCCTGTGTTGTACCAATCACTACGAACATTTTTTCACTGCGGAACCATACCTGGGCAATTACTGGTTCAGGAGATATTGAGGCTCAAAGTTAGTATGGAATTTTTCTAATTAGGCACAAAATCGATGCATTTACCACGCCAATACATATGTTCTTTAGATGCCCTATGACCCCATGGATAAGTAGGTATTTCGAGCATTGCACGCGCGCGCTTTTAATTGCGGTTAAGGTGCTTCTAAACGGACAACATTTTTCTGCAATATGTGGCTGCAACTCAGTGGCTGGCAACGTTGCTAGATATCCTGGCCAGAATATGCAATAATGCTGTAATATCCTGGCCATATAGCCAAACATTTTTGGTGTAGCCACATGTGGCTGACATTGTTTTGAGGGGTTGCCGGACGATCGGTGAGCTGTCGATATTCTGCAATATTGCCCGGCTAGTTTCTATTGCTGTTTCAGTCGCACTCTATAGTTATGACATAGTATATCCTTTTCTACGCGACATGAAGTTTGCTGCGAATGACGTCGTGATTATGGCTATATTCATTTGGTTATATTTTCGGTCCAATTTTATTAAGGAGTAACTCGAAGTTTGACATTCTAGTAAAGTTTTTAAATTTTTTTTTATCAAGGCTTATTTCTTGACTTAAATTATCTAACGTTTCACGCCTATTTAAGTAAGGTCAATACCACAATCTATTCTTTTCTTTTTTGATTTTTGTGTAAAATTATATAAGCCGCTGCGATAAGTGTAACTTCTTCGGCCATTGTCGCCCGATTGTGTATCCCGTTTAAGAGTCTACATAACCGGCCATACTGTATCAGACATATTTCAACAAACTGCCCAGCCATTACTTGCTCAGGCATTGATTTCAAAAAAATATTTTTGTGATGGCTGAGCAATTAATTGCTAATAATGCAGCCATGAATGGCCGAAAAATATGGCCCGTTTAGAAGCCCCTTTAAAAAAATGTGAACACTTAAAAAAAACATTTCCGAGGTATTACTATTGGTTAGTATGACTTGGCATGATGTCCACAACGGGTAAACTTCGGCTTGGTGATGGGTCTTGTGACACTCTGTATAGATCTGAATTTTGCAGGGTAGGTAATTTTGACGGGTAGATTCCATTTAAATTTTGTCGTCGCAAAGCCTTAGGATCTAAATGTGCAAGACGATATACACTGCCAATGAAACCTAACCCTTGCAAAACTGATCACCAAAATGCGACATTATCTATTTACGGCACATAGATGTAGGTGTAAAGAATTTGGCGCATAGTGTCACTATAACGGGTTTCACAACAAGCTCGTCGGTGGCACGACGATATTAATCTTTGTCAGCGCACTGCCGCTAATTAGATGCGAATTGCGAAGGAGTCCTGGAACACAAGTTCCTACTTAGTACAGGCTCCTTTTTTTTTTTTGTTTTACGAGGTGGAAAATCCCTTCGGATCTCCGACTCTTGGGGGAAATAAGAGCCGGAGTATGTGGTGTTTCCACTAAAAAACACCTCGACTTTCTCCACGTACCCGTGTGTCGGAGGGTCGGGTTTCGCACAAGCATACGTCGCAACCCCCCGACGGGTATTGGCCCGCCAGATGGTCAGGCGGGCCCCAGCCAAAACCCCCTTGGCGGCGGATGAAGGTGTTTGGCTCCGCCGCCAAAACACTCAGCGGCCGCAGAGGATAGGGAGGACGGCAACGCAACACCGCATCTCCTCTTCCTCTGCGGCCCCACCGCGACGCATCAAATGGTGCGCCCCCATTTGGTCGCGGGAGATAGGGCGCGCGGCAACGCAACACCGACACGCCTCTCCTCCCGCGACCGCGCCCGACTGCGAGGGACAGAGAGAACTATCCCCCGCACCCGCACCGTTGGACGCATCCTGCGCAGGCCCCTCCACAAGCCCACGCGGAGCGTCCCCTCCTGGATCCCTCTTAGCTTCACCGCGGGTTACCAATCCACGGTTACTGAGCCCCCCCACCACGACAAGGTGGAGATCCCACGGGGGAGTAGTATAGGCTCCTTTTTTTCTTTTTTTTTTTTTGTTTTACGAGGTGGAAAATCCCTTCGGATCTCCGACTCTTGGGGGAAATAAGAGCCGGAGTATGTGGTGTTTCCACTAAAAACCACCTCGACTTCCGCCATGTACCCGTGTGTCGGAGGGTGGGGCATCACCAAAGCACTCGTCGCCACCCTCCGACGGGCATTGGCTCGCCAGATGGTCAGGCGGGCCCCGAACAAAACCCCCTTGGCGACGGATTAAGGTGTTGGACTCCGCCGCCAAAACGCCCAGTGGCCGCAGAGAATAGGGAGGACGGCAACGCAACTCCGCATCTCCTCTTCCTCTGCGACCCCACCGCGACGCATCAAATGGTGCGCCCCCATTTGGTCGCGGGAGATAGGGCGCGCGGCAACGCAACACCGACACGCCTCTCCTCCCGCGACCACGCCCGACTGCGAGGGACAGACAGAACTGTCCCCCGCACCCGCACCGTTGGACGCATCCTGCGCAGGCCCCTCCAAGCCCACGCGGAGCGTCCCCTCCTGGATCCCTCTTAGCTTCACCGCGGGTGACCAATCCACGGTTACTGAGCCCCCCCACCACGACAAGGTGGAGATCCCACGGGGGGGTAGTATAGGCTCCTGTCTCCCTACCATAATTTTTGTACAACCTGATTCTACTACGTGTTTTTGTTGGGAGAAATAAATAAATTTTATTATTATTATTAAACCCTTTATTTATCATATTTCTCATGATTCATTTTATATTAATAAACTACATTTAATAAATAAAAAAACGTTTAAAAATATAAAAGGGACCACGGAGACCCACCGGTGTCGGGTACAGGGACCAAGCCACCGGTGGTTAGGGCCTCAGAGACAGGAACTTCCTCACGATGCGTGCCGTGTCGAGAAGAACTGCCTTCTGAATCAAGGACTTGATCCAGCTGCCTAGTGCGAGCCTCTTTAGGTGTTGATCGAGGCTCTTGGCGATTAGCCCATTTACCGACACGACTATCGGCACAATGATCGCCAAATCCACTTCCCACATGTCAACAATCTCGTGAGCTAGGTCCAAATATTTAATTTTCTTCTCTTTTTCTGCCTTCACGAAATTGCCTTCATGCGGTATGGTGATATCGATTAACATTGCGAGTCACTCTGCTCGGTCTATCACTACAATATCAGGCTTATTGGCTACAATAGTCCTGTCTGTAATGATAGACCGATCCCAGTACAACAATGCACGACCATTCTCGAGAACTGGGTCGGGCACATATCTGTAGTACGGTACCTCTAAATTAACGAGATTATATTTAAGGGCTAGTTGCTAATGGATTATCCTGGTCACTTGGTTGTGTTTGTGCAAATACTGACCGTTGGCAAGACTCGAACAACCGTACACTATATGCCTGAGGGATTCCCCGGGTTGGTGACATGCCCGACATATGTCAATCGTCTCATCCCTCAGAATATACTTCCGGTAGTTGTTTGTCATGACAACTTCGTCCATAATTGCAAAGACAAAACCTTCGGTTTCTCCAAAGAGATCACCGAATCGCAGCCAGGATATAGAAGCTTTAAAATTTACATCGGGCCCATGTAAGGCCCGGTAGAATTGTCTATGCAGCTCCTTGCCCCTCCATATTTCCCGTCGGTCCTCCGTACTAAGTACTGCAGGTTTGTGCCAGTTCTCTTTAGCCAGAGCGAGCGGGGTAAGTCCGGTATCAATTGTGACTACATCGCGATGCACATCCACACTCATCTGCAGAAAATATTTTCTTACCCTCCACACCTCGCGGTTGTGGAGGGTCTTAGCACATAAAAAGCCTCGACCCCCACATTTCCGCGGGATGTACAGCCTCATTACCGATGAGCGTGGATGATGCATTCGAGATGCAGTCAGCATTGAACGGATTTTTCTATCCAGGGCAACTAGTTCAGTCTGGGTTCACCTGAGTATGCCGAAGGAATATATTAGGACTGGCATGACCCACCCGTTGCAGGCCCGCACCTTGTTGCCACCTGATAAAAGACTTAAGTACTTTTCTCAGGCGGCCAAAAAACTATATAAGAATACGCACTGAGTACAAGTGTGCCCACATAGAACTGTGAAGCGTTGATACCGGCCTAAAATGTGGGTATCTTCATCGTTATATAGCGGCCGCAGTTTCACTTACGGCCGGTCCCAATGTCCTATCTATTAATGTATCTGGCTATTAGAGCAAGTGCATATCTTCTGTATATACAAAATTCTTGCGTTACTGACTGATAGACAAGCTACGGCTAAAAGTATTGAACACAAGACGCTGAAATTTGGCATGTAAGTTCCTTGGAGAACATAGAAATGCACTAAGAAGGGACTTCTCAAAATTCCCACGTGATCGGGCAGAAACTTCTCAAAATTCCCACGGGATTGGGGAAGAAACGAGAAAATTAAAAAAGATGGCGTAGCTGCGGGCATCGTCTAGTTTGACATATTTTGTATAATGTTTATGTCAGATATATATCTCCATACAGTATATTTTAGCACTGATTTCTTTATAAATTAATCAATTCGGTTTAGTTTCAAATTGTCTTTCGGAATTTGCACAACGAACCTTTATTTCTGCATTAAGGTAAGTTTGGTTTTTCAGCACATCCTTCATAATGACGCTTGTAACAATGCCCAAATATTGGATACTTGAAATAAACTTAAATGTGATAAATATATATCTCATAACACAATTTAAAAGTAATGCTATTAACCAAAAAGTCTGAATCCCTATTAATAAATGAGTATTTAATAAAACAACCAAACACGAAGCTATAATTTTACAAAGGCAAACGCTAAATAGAACAACTCCGAAACGTTTATATTAATAATTAAAATTAAATGATATCAAAGCTAATATTAGAATTTATTTCACGCTTGCGTCTCGAAATTATCCGCCATTTTCGAGTGGGGTTCCAAATGCCACGCCATCACAAATAAAATAACGGATTAGACGCCTACTGACTCAAATGATTCTAATTTTAAGCGTTATGATTCGAGTTGATTGTAAATTGCATTGACATAAACGAAAATACGATTTAATCTAAAATTGTGAATATTTTTTCTGTATTGATTTAAAATTATGCATTAAATGATTGGCCAGTTGACGGTTAGTGTACCTGACTACTATGGGGTATCGCACCCACGACCTTCGGACTTGGTCGTGCGACGGCCTTTAAAACCTAAGAATAACCGTAGTGTATGTGGATCTATACCAGCGGCTTATACACGTTACCCTCTCGCTTTTCCACCGGATCGTGCAGCAGCACTATCCGGTGAACGTAGCAACGTTCAAGTCTTTGAAAGCATGTCTTTTACGACAAACTATTTTTCGGTAGCAAACGAGCAGTCGGATCGCCTGATGGTAAGCGATTATAGCGGCCCATAGAGCCAAGCAATATTAGAAGAGTAACAAGTGCTTTGCCGCCCTTACTGTAGGGAAGGATAAGGATGAGGAGTGGGATGAGGTATAGGAATAGGCTAAAAACGTTAAGTAACAGTACCTAAACTGTTGCGTTTCGTTCGGCGAGTGAGAGTGCCGGAGGCCCTATCCCCTATTTGTTCTCCCTCATGCCACTCCTCATCCTATCCCTTTTTCCAACCTCAAGGGGCGGCAACGCACTTGTGACTCCTATGGTGTTGCTTGTGTCCATGGGCGGCGGTAATTGCTTACCATCAGGCGATCCGTCTGCTCGTTTGCCGCCTACTACCATAAAAAAAGGCTATGAGACTCCGGCAATTTCACTCACTGAACGAAGCGTAAAAGTATTGGTACTATTCTCTACGCCTTCGTGGCGGCTTATTAACCGTAACATAGTTTTTCAAATTGACGTAAATCTAGATAACTAATAACATTACATCAAGGTTTACGACACGCGTCTACAACACTACTAAAGTGAGCATTTAACCGAGACTTTCCCGGGGGTTCGTAACCGTTTCTTGAAAACGGCCACAAGTTTTTACTGTGGTGCGGCAGACCCGTCGCGCCGTAGTAAAACTGTGCTGTGGACAACTGAACAGCTCTTATGAGGCGACCGCTTAATTGACTGCGCTTGCAGTCATTTGCTTCCTAAGTATAATATGTACTGTTTGAAATAGAAATATTATTTATGATAAGTCAAATCGATAATATCGGTTTAGTAACGTTTTGTTTAGTCTATTGTAAATTTTGACGATGGTCACACTATGAACTGTCATTCACTTGGTGGTTCTGGAAAATTCGCTTCGACGACACGTTGAATTCTTGCTGTCCACGCCGTATCCTGTAATGTCGCGTGCTTTTGTGATATAAAAGTAAATTTGGAACCCAAGTAAATGCCGCTTCTTTGATCTATAACCGGCACCGGTATATTGTGATAAAAGTCAAACTTGTGAACTATTGAACATTTGTAACATATTGAACATTGTAAAAATTGTGTGAATTCGCCAACGTGCATCGTGTTCCGAAGATGGACGCCGAACTGGACCTTCGAGTAGTAACTATAACGATTTGCTCGTTATTTTGGCCAAAATTATGAGTGTAATCTTATAGGTCCACTCAAGAACATCACCAGGAGATCTGAGGTAAGTTGAGTTATATCACTGTGCAGTCACAGTATAGTTCAGACCTTTTGCCTTGTCGTGGTCAGGTGGAAGTAATACAAACTTCCACTGCGCACTCTAAACAATTCCCTACCTGCCTACCGCAACTCTAAACATACTTGGTATCAGAGCTCGATTGATTGATTTAGCCGCGGTTGATTTTATCTAAACTCAGATTGGTATTAATATATAATATATAAGCTTATATCTGAGCTATATCTCATTTGTTAACAGTGTTGTGGTGTTCTCAGGTCAGCTTTGCCTAAAATACGTAATATTTATTTGTATAAGTTGACCTACATAATTGAAACACATTGTCATACATAGCCTCAAATCATTAACTGTTTGACTTGTTGTTGAAGTCTAGCTTAAATTTGTTGTTGTTAGTATTAATAAGTCAGTTTGATTGGATACATAACAGTTATATGTATCAATTAATTTATTTAATTTAGTTAATGTTTCAAACTCAATATATGCAATATTGAGTTTGAAACATTATAACAACCAACCTTGACCTTGCTTTGGCGGATTACATTGATAATTCTTTGGTTGTTATAATATATTGATAATATTGTTAGGTAACACAAACTGGTTAGTTGTAATTTAAAACACACTTAGCCTGTCTGTTGCAGTAATTAATTAATTAATTTAAGGTTCAACTTTTAATTTGCTGTAAGTTGTAACTTTTGATAACTTTTGTCCTTATATCAATATATTGAAACAAGCAGATTTTGAGCTTGTTATTAATTTTGTTGGGCAATAAATACCTGTCACTTGCTTGCACCAGCAGTAAACAGGCTAATACTTTGTTGGTTTCAAAGAATTAAAAAATATTACGTTTTGTTTGATAGCATTGTTTAGCGCTTGTCCGAGCTCCTTTGTAAACTTAATATGTCAGCTATCAAGGACTTGCGTGCGGCTGCTGGTGCCATTGCATCAGATTTGCGCTGGTTTGCCTCAGCCAGTACCTTGGTGAACCGGCCTGATCGCCAGCAGGTCTTACTACAAAGATATGAGCGGATCGATGATCGCCTGGCAAGTGTGGAACAGCAATTTCGAACTTTCAGCGCTTGCTGTCTCGAAGTGTCAGTTAATGACTTCACCGCTGACCAGCGAAATAGAGTCAGCGAGGATTATGCCCAGGTTTTAGACCTATATGATACTGTCTCCAACTGTGCAAAACAGTTTATTGCCGAGAGGGACGGGCAACCCGCCATGAAGCAGAAGCTTCCTAGGACAGCACCGGGACTGGGACTGGTGAGTAGGGTTCCCACTTTAGACCTCCCGCATTTTAATGGCTGCCTAGGAAGCTACCTGGGCTCCGTTAATTTATTTGACAGCCTGGTCGATGACAGGGCTGACCTTCGGCCGGCACAAAAATTGGCCTATTTGATGTCGGTTCTAGATGGGGAGGCCTAAGGCCTCATCCAGCATCTACCCGTGTCTGACAAGGCGTACCAGACGGCTCGGGCCTTAATTACCCGTAGGTACCACAACAAGCGTGGCCTCGCAGACACGCACATCGAGCAGATTTTGGGTTTGCCTACGCTCACCCGGGTCTTTGGGTTGCGCACCCAACTTTTGAACCCGCTTTTGGTGGCAATCAACGCACTTAAGTGCTTGGACCTGCCCGTGAACCAATGGTCCTACCTATTGGTGCACATTGTGCTCAAAAAGCTGCCTGCCGACTTGAGGTTGCTTTTGAACAGCGCTTTGGTGGGAATAGCGTGACCCATCTGCCCCCCTTTGCAGACTTGGAGAAGTTTCTCGAGGATGACTGCCGGGACTTGGATAACTCCGGTGGTGACACGCTGGCTAAGTCGCAGCCGCCCAAGGTCAAGGAGCAGGCTCGCGTTCACCCGAGCCAATGTTGACCGGCGCCCTCCTCGCTTTGCAGTCACGCAGAGCCCAGCGGAGTGCTCTTACTGCAAGGTCACGGGGCACAGAACGGCCAGTTGTAGGGCATTCTTGGACCTTCATGTCGCCTCTTGCAGGCGCATCTTGAATGCCCGCCGCCTTTGCTTCTCCTGCTTGGGGTTCCACTACCAGCGAGACTGCCCAAACTCTCGCCCCTGTCCTCACTGTGGAGGACGGCGTTTGGACATTCTCTGTATGAATGCCGGAGAGGTAGGCCGCTTGTCCAACCAGCCGACGCCGCGCACGGGCGGGTGTTTTGAAGGTGGCAGCCGAGGCTCACCGGCGCGTAGCCGAGAGTCGCCTAGCTCAATTGATCACCGCTCACCCCGCTTGGAGAACCGTAGCGTGTGCACGCCTCCTCTCTCTCGCGCACCAGAATGTGCGACCGCTCGACGTCACCAGCACCATGACTGCTGCCCCAGGTATTCCCCTCCTTTGGCGGAGCGTCCCCGCCTTGACTCGCGCCCACCCCGTTTTGGGCGGGTGCGTCATTATAACCCCCCACAGATGGCGCGCGGATCGGGTCATCACGCCTTTGAGGACTTCAAGCCGCACCCTCGTTTTGATTTGCCTGGTCCTGGCCAACAGTCGCCGCCCAGGCCACAATAGGTCATTTACCCCTACCCTATAACCAACCACCCTCATTGAGACCGTTATCCTACCAACGGTTGCTGTTAGGGTCTGGGGATCCACGGGGACCTCTGTTGTTGTCCGTTCTATATTGGATATAGGTTCACAAGGTTGCATTGTTTCCACTTATTTGGTAGGGCAGGTTAAATGAATTATGGGCTCTTTTCCCAATTGTATAAGGGGAATAGGTGACGTAGCATCTAATGTTGAAGGGCAAGTTAAGGTTTTGTTTGCCTCTGTTGAATCTTCACAGCTGAGGATTTAAACCTCGGCTATTGTGCTGAAGAATATTTTGGGTATGCATCCACAGAAGCAGCTACCTGCTGCTGTGGTGAATTTGACATCGGGATTGGAACTGGCAGACCCCAAATTTGACACACGGAATTATGATTGGTGGGAAACGGGTCTTGGTGCCAAATGGTTTCACTGCCATCCCGACCATATTTGGATTTGCTTTGATGGGACCTGTACCTAGGGACCCCCCTCCACCTGAACTTGATAATTTGTTGGCTGTAGGCTCTGCCCTCTCTGATGCGGTTCAGAGGTTTTGGGAAGTAGAAGAGCCCCCTCAAGCTGCCCGTTTGAATCCAGAACATGAGGAGTGCAAGCTGTTCTTCCAGCACAACACTGGTCGACTCCGTTCTGGTCGGATTATTACGAAGCTACCCTTTCTGTCTGTTCGGCCTCCGCTTGGTGAGTCACGACCTTTAGCCGAAATTAGATTGTTAGCTATGAAGCGTCGCATGGGTCGTGATCCGGAGCTCAGGCAGAAGCATATTGAGTTCATGAGAGAATATGAACAATTGGGACACATGTCTGTGTCAAATTTGGATTGGCGTTCGGTGGAGCATTACTTTCTCCCGCATCATGCGGTATTGAAGCCATCAACTGGCAAGCTGCGTACAGTGTTTGATGGTTCTGCGCAGACTTCTACGGGCGTATCTTTGAACCAGTGCTTGCATTCTGGTCCCAAGTTGATCAAGGACCTTTGTGACGTCATCACCAGCTTCCGACGACATCAGGTTGTCTTTGTAGCCGATATAAAAATGATGTTTAGGCAGAAGATTATCCACCCTGATGACCGTCGTTTCCAGCTAATCCTTTGGACAGAGAATCCTCGCGATCCCATGGTCGTCGCGGGTTAAGGTCAAGCCCCTACTTGGCAATACGTTCTCTTTGGGAGCTCGCAGCCCGCGAAGGCTTACGTTTCCCACGAGCCTCCACCATTTTGAAAAACGATATTTACGTGGATGACATTTGTTCAGGCGCCTCCACAGCGGACGAGGCAATCCTACTGCGGGACGAATTGATAGGTATTTTGGCCTCCGCTGTTTATGAGTTGCGCAAATGGATTTCCAACTTACCAGCGCTTTTGGAGGGCTTACCCGAGGATCATCAGCAAGATCCACATCTACTTGAGATTGTTGATAACCCCGCCATGATGGCTAATCTCGGCGTTAAGTACAGACCAGTCCAAGACATCTTTACATATAACGTTGACTTGAAATTGCCTTGTTCTTGGACTAAACGTCTCGTGTTTTCTACTGTCGCCAGAACCTTTGATCCGAACGGTTGGATTTGTCCTGTCATATTTTGGGCAAAATGCTTCTTGCAGAAGCTTTGGACAACAGGAATGACCTGGGACGAATCTCTACACGGCGCTCTCGTTGAGGAATGGACCTCTTTTGTATCCTCACTTCCTGCCGTCAACGAGATCTCCTTGCCTCGTCCCATCCTTCCTCCCGGGAAGTACAAGGCAACCCTTCACGGGTTTTGTGATGCCTCGGAACGTGGTCATGCGGCCGTGGTGTACTTGCGCACAGTCGGTGCCTCAGGTCAGGTGAGAGTTTCCCTGATCATGGCGAAGAGCAAGGTTGCACCCCTTCGGACATCTCTGACCATCCCGAAATTGGAACTCTCGGGATCAGCCCTACTTGTACGCTTATTGAACCACGTGTCCAGTACTTTGGGTAAAAGCATTTGTATTCATGGGACCTACGCCTGGACAGACAGCTAAATTGTTCTTTGTTGGTTGAAGGCTTCTGTCCACACCTTGGAGGTATTTGTCGCTAATCGCGCTTCCCAAATACAGAAATCTGAAGTCAAGCTTGTTTGGAGACACCTGCCAGGTGATCTCAACCCCGCTGATTGTGCCTCGCGCGGATGCTTGACGCCTAGTTTGATAGGTCATTCGCTGTGGTGGGGTCCGGAATGGTTGAGTCGATCAGAAATTGATTGGCCTCGAACGCCAGTTTTGAATACTTCCAATTTGCCGGGTCTACGAACACTCGCTCTTGAGAAGGTGGAATGCGCCTTCGACCCCGATTTCTTGTTGAATCGCTACAGCTCCCTTGACAAGTGGTTAGGTGTTACTGCTTGGATAAAGCGTTTTGTTTTTAACTTTAGGCACCCACAACAGAAACGACTGACACCGTTTCTCTCACCACAGGAACAGGAGTCCCTCACCTTTTCGATTCGTTCTGTGCAATTGGCGCATTTTGAGAAGGAGATTGCTATCCTTAAGTCAGGAAGATCGAAATTATCAGGAGCTGTGTCTAAAATGAACCCCTTTTTGGACGATATGGGTCTCTTGCGCGTTGGAGGACGTCTCTAGAACGCCAACCTCCCTTACGGGGCACGTCACCCCCTGTTGTTACCCAAGGACGGTCATTTGGTACGTTTGTTGGTAACTGACCGTCACCTCAAAAATTCGCATGTTGGTTGTAATGCCTTGTTGGCCATTTTGCAACGCGAATTTTGGATTTTGTCTGCCCAAAGAATTATTCGGAGTGTAGTCTTTCGCTGCATCCCTTGCTATAAGCTCAAGGCTTCTACCATGCAGCCCTTGATGGGAGACTTACCGGCAGATCGCGTAACTGAGAGCAGGATGGTTGACGGTGTTGGCACGGACTTCGCTGGTCCCTTTTTAGTGAAAACGTCGTCGTTACCTGTCCGTGTAAATGATAAGGCCTTTTGGGACCCCTAATGGGTTCCGGATGTGACACGACGGGTGTTTTGTGGGACCCATTTTGATACGTGTTGACATTCCACAAACATCAAATTGTTTTAAATGAAATGACGATGCGGTTTCAAAGGATGTATAATGGTTTATTTAATCTGAACAAAACAATACGTTTTACCTCGCTAAGGAGAACTTCTTTACTATACAGCCATAAAAATATATTATTTGCTTTATCTTTCGAAAATCACTGTCTCTTTGGGTAGTGGATGTCAGACGGAAGTTGCTCTGTGAAAGGTTAATATTCTGTCAAATCTGATAAGACTGAAAGTCGAAACCTGAGCTCTTATGCTAAATTCTTCTATACAAGTGGTATATTCAGATAGGTATAATACGTTTCATATAACATCTCTCTCTGTATGTTAATAATGTTGCATGATAATAATAAATATTGCTTCTATTGCTATATTATACATAGATTTTGTTTGAAATAGAAATGTTGTTTATGATAAGTTAAATCGATTATATCAGTTTAGTAGCGTGTTACTACCATTGTAAATTTCTGACTATGGTCACACCATGAACTGTCAAATCATTCACTTTCATTCAATGTCGGATCCGGAAAAAATTTTTTTGCGCTCGTTTGTCTTTCACGCGTTTCGGAATTAATTATATTGGTTAACAACCTCGCAACCGTCGCTATATGAATTCGCCCGACAAGGTTGTGAGCGATTGACAAAAAGTAAAATTAACACGGTTTTGTCCTCCTGAAATATCGCCATTTGAAAGCACATGGGTGCTTCGCGAATCGTAGTGGAATTGTGTAGACCTGAACTGTAAATTCTTGTATCTGCCACCCCTTGAACATTACCAGCAAGAATTGTGATAAAATTGTGAACTGTTGAACCCTTGTGAAACTTGTGTGAATCCGTCCGCGTGTATCCTACCCGAAAACATCGTTGAAGAACCGGCTGAGTAACTATATAACGATTTGCTTGTCATTTTGGCCGAAATTATGAGTGTAATCTTATAGGTCTACTCCGGAACATCACAGGAAGATATCAGGTAAATTTGCACATGTACCTATTAGTTTGAATTCACCGCTGTGAAAACACCGTACATATATGTCAGAGATTTGTTGTGGCTGACAAGGACTGATGAATATAATCACGCTTCCACTATCGTCTGCAAACAGATTTCCTCAAAAAAAACTATATAAAAATGAAAAACATGATTACATCTTTACATTAACGGATTAGAAAACTTAGTACCTACTCTTGTCATTTTCCTTACTCAATAGACATTGACGGCGAAACCAAATAACATTACTCAACAGTTATCCGCCAATCTAAATCTAAATCCAACTCAATAGGTGATTGATTAGAATATGGAGCACAGGCCACAGGACTGGAACTGACGTTACAAGGAAGATGTGATCCCATACAAACTCACTTTAGAAAAGCTTTGTGCACTTAAACGTTTAAGTTATTTGTATAGACTCACGCCTGTATCCCTGAAGGATAGGCTGAAGTGTAATATTACGCGTAAATTCCGCCATGTTATAAAGTAGGTAACACGTAATTGAGGGCAAGCCTTATTTAGCATAGCCAGTCGCCGTGCTGCTAGTAAGAATTGGGAAAACTCAGTAAGCCTGTTGCCCGTACCGGGAATTGAACCTAGGACCTCCCCGATCAGTAGACGCTATGCTATCCACTGGACCACGGAGACACTGTAATTATGAACTACTATAGAGAAGAAAAATTAAGTACGAAGATGAGATAATCTTGAACGCAAGTGTGACGTTGTGATTTAAACGTCCGCCTCACCTCTTAACACTGCGCCGAGAGACGTAGGTTCGATCCCCAAACGGGACAACACAGTGCGATACATACAATTATGTTTACTTGAATGTTTGTAAAGTCCCCCAGCGACATATGATATACTCCTAGAAGAGCACTGTTTTAAAAAAAAACGTGATTAGAAATAATAAGTAAAGCAAATTCAAATGTATTTATGTCTTTTTGTCTTATGAACGACAAAACACATTTACATCCAGTTTCGCATAGATAATTATACTTATCTGGGAGAAACTCATTACAAATATTTTGCCTTAACCTTTAAAGTGTGTTATTTGACAAACAGCGACGGTGACTAAAATAGTAGGTAACAGATGTGGTCTGACTTTTTAGTAGACAGAAGAACTTAAATCAAAATTGTCAAGTATAAGATATTAAATTGACCTATCATGTAGTTGATGAGCGTCTGCAAACCCTTAAGAATTCATTATTTCAATGACGATTACTAAACCAAAAAGCTGACATTTGACGATGGAGTTTATCAATAGCCAAGTAATCGAAGCTTTGAAAAAAGTAAAAATAATGCTTTTCGCAAGTGTAATTAAGTTTTAAAATGTACCCCTCTATATGCTTTTTAGTGTAAACTACAAGTAACCAAACATTTTATAAATGTATGCCACGCTATAATAGAAGACAGGAAAATTATTACAATACTAAATAAAAACATTGTACATAGTCTACCAATGAGAAAGTTGTTTATCATCGTTTAAAATTTAGTTTTGAATACATTTATTTTTATTATCTCTATCTACAGTCTTTCGATGGTCTGCTTACAATGCCAGTTTTTTTACTTGAAAGTTAGTCTGATCGTACAACATTTACTTTCTCTCGTAAAAAATCTGCTCCTAGAACGGCAGAATTTTATGAGGAGCGGTTGTTATACTCACAGGAGAGCAACTTGTCTGCAGATTCAGTTAATAAAAAGACACGAGAAAATAGTTAAGAGCTTACTACATTTAGAGAACACAGATATCGGGGATTTAACATAGCTGGCGTAAAACAGCACTTTTTATCAACAAATATTTGCTGCATAGTTTTATGAAATTAGCAAATTACAGCAGGTTAAATTCGATCTATCCTTGAATTTGACTACTTGAGATACTTATTTGACATATTTTGTGTGGAAGTTACGTTAAATATGTATCTCTAGCATAGAGTAAAGTAATGCTAAGATCTCTAATAGCCAAATCTATGGATATATCGGATATTAGAACCGGCTGTTAAACTGTTTACGTGTCTTTTCAATGCTAGTAGGTAAACGGCAACACTATTATTCTTACCTATTATACAGCGAAGGCATATCTCTCAGATATTTATGCTTAGAGAGCATCTTCTTCTTCGTATCAATGGTTCATATTAAATTTTCTGTTCCCAAAACTTGGCTATGGTGACGGCATTGTCTGAAGCTACTCGTCGACTTGTTTGCTGCAGGTAGGTGGGCAAAGAGGGCAAGAAAGCAAATGCGCCATAGACTAAGATAGAGCTCCACAGTCACAGTGGACCAGTGAGTGGTCTATAAATCCCCATCTCGCCATGTTTTACCTACAGCGCCCGACCTGAGTTTAAGCGAATTCCAGGTCGACTACTGCAAGTTGTGACCAGGACACAGGCTTTCTTTCGCTGCAGGGAAGTTTGGTGCCGCCGGGTTCTTAGAGCCCCACAGTTGCAACTGAGAGCATGATTTTCGGTTATAATAATTATGGTTTCGGCAATTTTACGGCTAAAATGTTTTCCATATTAACAGTTTTCATAGCAAGATATTTCATAGTAGAAGTTATGGTTGTTGAAATGCCGGCCTTATATTTCTTTCAAAGAATATAAGCGTAAGTTATGCGTACAAGAACTTTAATAAAAGAAGGGTAATATGAAAATATTTGGCGTTTCTCTCATTACTTGTAACTTTAACATTATGAAATGTTACTAGGTGATATAACCTCAGAATCACTAAGGACGGAGTCGCGGCCGCGTTACCAAAAACAATTATTCCAACAAACAAATGTTTTTAACATCGGCGGTTGCTTGTAAAACCGTAAATAGAATATAGCTAACAGATAGTAGACTCGGATAATAAGATCCGTAGCCAACGGTGACTCTAACTGGTGACCAAGATGAGTGATAGACGGTTCTTGGCAAATATATTCCTACGCGTATGAAGAATATCCGATGACTTTGGTCCTTTGCCCATTATATTATCATTGGTGAAATGTATCGATACAATAACTATAGACTACCACTCACTACCATGATGGATTAGGAATGGATGACTGCATTGAAAAAGGGATTTGTAAGTTTGTACCACATACACACAGCACTATCTAGTCAGACCAGGACAAGCATCTGTGTTCATGCCCGCAAATGGTTAACTTGAGCGGGAATTGAACGTTTGCTACCGGGCTGTCATACAGTGCATTGCTTTATAACTCTGTCTGTATAATAAGTTCGTTATAGACATTCGCGATAGTTGGATATCGTCTATAACACTATCATACTATGTTGAAAATAAAAGATAGTACAAATGAAATAAACCACGTCGTGCGATGCACCTAATCGTTCGATATCTCGACTTTTGAATGGCACATTAACAACTATGAGCAGGCCAAAAACACTTTTTATGCGTTTTTCGTTTGGTACCCACTTAGGTACTCTTTTATTTTATCTAGGATTTAAAGTTATACCAAATCTGTTTTCTATAAGTCAAAACCACTGTGGGAAACAAACACTACCTTTAAGCCTATAATTATACCTACCACTATATTGTTACGCCATCTATCGGTGAATGGGGGTACTAGAAGAGATTAAATGTATCGGTGATGTAAAGGTAATTCAGCTAGTATGTACTAGATGGCGTTGCTGTATCGAGTAATCGACTGTTCGAGATTATTTCGACAGTTTTGTAGAAGCATCTAGAATGCGCTAGTGATGTTATCCGGCCAGTATAAATAGAGCACGAGCGAACGGAACGGACACAGTAACAATTGAATAACGAAGCGATCAACAAGAAGCGAAGGAAATAAGTCGGAAGTGTTTAGTGTTGTTCTAGTGGTGTGAATAGAGTGTTTTATTAGTGAAGTGAAAATTAAGTGTGTGTATCTAGTGTTATTGTGTTAGTGAATAAAGTGCAGTTTTTCTGGCATAGTGTATATAATTTATCGTCGAACCCCAGCTCGTAACAAATTGGCGTCAGAAGAAAGGGATAAATTATGCCGGTTATGCCGAAGGAAGAAACTGAAGGTGTGCGTACCAGGAACCAGCGCCTGCAAGACCTGGACCAGAGACGCTTCGGAGACGTTCCTTCTCCATCGCCTGGTGGACCAGGCGACTCCGCGGCTGCAGTGGAGCCTGCAAGCGCCACACACTCCGTGACGGTGCCCGACATCGCGGCTCTGATGGCGTTCATGCAGGAGCAGGCCCGCCGTCAGGAGTAGCAGGCCCGCCGTCAGGAGGAGCAGGCTCGCCGTCAGGAGGCGCAAGCTCGCCGTCAAGAGGAGCACGCGCGCCGGCTGGAGGAACAGCTACAGCGCGACTAGGAGGAGCACGCTCGCCGTCAACAAGAGCAGGCTCGCCGTCAAGAGGAGCACGCGCGCCGCCTGGAGGAACAGCTTCAGCGCGACAAGGAGGAGCATGCTCGCCGTCAAGAGGAGCACGCGCGCCGCCTAGAAGAGCAGCTCCAGCGCGACAAGGAGGAGCACGCGCGCCGCCTAGAGGAGCAGGTGGTGCTTATGAAAGACCTCAGCGCCGCTGTAGGGAAAGACTTGAAGGCGTTCAAAGAGGAACTTCAGCAGCACGAGGCCCGTATCAGCGACATGGAGAAGCTCGTACACGACCAGCTCGAGACCCGTATTGCCAGATTGGAGAAGAAATTGCGTGGGCTTGAGACCAACGACGTTACGCCTGCAGCTGTGGCGCCCTCGCCTCATTGGTTTAAGGTTCCACCATTTGATGGCTCGTCATCATGGTCGGCATACAAGATCCAGTTCGAGGCTGTGATGCGAACAAATGGGTGTAATAAAGAACAGGCCTTAACCGCCCTAACCTTGGGCCTTCGCGACCGAGCCTTAACGGTGTTGGAAGCACTCGGAGGGCAAGACGTCACCTACGAGAAGCTTCTGGAGGCGTTGGAGGCGAGGTACGGAGACGCGCACCTCGAACATGTGTATCGTGCTCAGCTGAAGGACAGGACGCAACGCACCGGAGAAACTCTGCAGCAGTGGGCTCTAGAGGTGGAAAAGCTGGTCAGGAAGGCATACCAGTCGTCTCCTGCGCTTATTGACGGGAACCTCGTACAAGTGTTTACGGATGGGATTCGGGACCTGGAAGTTAGAGCAGCGGTAAGACTTGGGCACTTCAAGTCCCTGAAGGCAGCCTTAGCCTACGCTCTGGAGGTGGAAGCAGCGCGTCACGAGGATTGAACTTACCGTATCAGGGAAGTTGTTTCTTCACCACGGTGCTACAACTGCGGGGAAAGAGGCCATATCCACTTGAGCTGCCCAAAGCGTAAGCGGCACGTTGGTACCCTATCTCCACCAAAGGGGTCACCTGACGTACATGTCTGGCGGCAAGAGCAACGTAGCGCAGATGCTCTGACGCGTAGGCCTTACCCCGACGAACGCAAACACTGTACTCGACAGGAAGCAAAGCAGGCAGCATTAGTGAGGATGTTGAAGACGGATCTGAGCGACGAATGGAAAGAAGCTTTGCGAAGTGCTCAGCAAGACGACAAGGATATACGGCCGATTTTTGAATGGAAGAAATCAGGCGCTCCTAGGCCCAAATGGAGTGATATCGCAGCAATGAGCCCTATCACCAAGACTTATTGGGCACAGTGGGAAAGCTTGGTCGTCCAGGATGGAGTTCTGTGCCGCAAATGGGAAAACGCTCGCGGTAACCAGTGCCATTTGCAAATGGTAGTGCCCAAAACTAAGGTGCCGGAAGTCTTGCAGCTCTATCACAATGGTGCTTCGGGAGGTCACATGGGTTAAGAAGACCCTTACTAAGATCCGGGAGCGGTTTTATTGGCTCCACTGTCGGGATGACGTCGAGGATTGGTGCCGCAAATGCACAAGTTGTGCGGCTGTCAAGGGGCCACATACTCGAAGCAGAGGTGCATTAAAGGTGTACAATGTGGGAGCCCCATGGGAGCGCATAGCCTTGGATGTCGCTGGGCCGTTTCCCGAGAGCCAGGATGGAAACAAATACTTCTTGGTTGTGATGGATTACTTCACGAAGTGGCCTGAAGTGTTTGCAATCCCAAATCAAGAAGCTACCACAGTGGCCGACAAGCTGGTGCATGAAGTCTTTTGTCGATTCGGGGTACCCTTGGAAATCCACAGCGATCAAGGCCGGAACTTCGAATCCGAGGTGTTCAAGGAGACTTGTCGCGTGATGGGTGCACATAAAACCAGGACCACGGCTTATCACCCGCAATCAGATGGCATGGTTGAACGATTTAACCAATCACTGGAAAGGTACCTGGCGAAGGTCGTGGAGAGCAAACAAAGAGATTGGGACAAGCACATCCAACCATTCCTTCTGTCATATCGCAGTGCGGTCCACGAAACCACAGGAGTAACACCAGCTTTTGCCAATTTCGGCAGAGAATTACGTTTACCAGCAGACTTAATCACCGGTATTCCGCCAGAATCTCCACGCAATATAACGGATTACGCGACCGACCTACGCAACAAGATGAACGACGTATACGAGCACATCAGGGAGTCAGGACAACAGATGTCTGAAAAGATGAAGACTCGCTACGACCGGAAGGCAAACAACGAAGGCTTCGATGAGGGATCATTGGTGTGGCTTCATAACCCAGTACGAAGCAAAGGCAAATCGCCTAAGTTACAAGCCAGATGGGATGGGCCATATCGCATAATTACCAGGATGAACGACGTCACCTATCGAATCCAGAAGGGGTCGCGAGGTGCACCGAAGATAGTTCATGTGGACCGGTTGGCTCGTTACCATGGGTCCAACGATGTTCGAGACGAACACGTTTAAGAGGGAGGCAGTGTTACGCCATCTATCGGTGAATGGGGGTACTAGAAGAGATTGAATGTATCGGTGATGTAAAGGTAATTCAGCTAGTCTGTACTAGATGGTGTTGCTGTATCGAGTAATCGACTGTTCGAGATTATTTCGACAGTTTTGTAGAAGCATCTAGAATGCGCTAGTGATGTTATCCGGCCAGTATAAATAGAGCACGAGCGAACGGAACGGACACAGTAACAATTGAATATCGAAGCAATCAACAAGAAGCGAAGGAAATAAGTCGGAAGTGTTTAGTGTTGTTCTAGTGGTGTGAATAGTGTGTTTTATTAGTGAAGTGAAAATTAAGTGTGTGTATCTAGTGTTATTGTGTTAGTGAATAAAGTGCAGTTTTTCTGGCATAGTGTATATAATTTATCGTCGAACCCCAGCTCGTAACAATATAAAATGACTCCTGAATCCTTGGCAAATTGTAGCATTAGGCAACCTTCTTTTTCACGATTCAGGACATTACTCAAAACCCTTCATTTAGGATAAGCTAAAATAATATAGCATCCAACTTTTCTACTCGACGTCTATCTGTACCAAACGAAACTGCAATAAAGCCTTTGAAACACTGAACTTAACTAAAAAGTATTGAACCAAACGTATTCGATAAACAACATCAGAGTTCTCAATAAAATGGCGAGCAGCGTAGACGGCCGTCTGATGTAGCGGCAATTTGGCTGGAAAATTGGATCAGTCCGAAATAGTCGGGGTCTAACTGTGGTCGAACGACCAACTTGCCTTCACCTAGACTAGCGAGCTAGAGGCTTATGCTAATGCCTTTATAATTTCTTATGGCCGCGCCTAGTTTGTAGGATCTTTAGGTCGATGGTTTTGGAGAATTTGTTGGAGTGGGTAGAGGATAACATGCTGTGTTGAATGGTGATTGAAATCGATCCTTTTGACCTAATCGTTTAAAATTTGTGCAAATAATGCGTGGCGTTTGCTTGTTGAGGAGTGAGCTTTTTGAATGAGCAGGTTTACATAAATTATACCTGCATTAAAAATGCTTATACTTAAATCAATATTGTTCAAACTAATACTTAATCCCTATGAGATAAGTGCAAGTACAGCTGAGAATGTACTAAAACTACTAACAGGCATAAGTCACCACCATGACCATGGCTTGTGTAACCCATGCCGAAACGGCGTAGTACATAGACTGTATTGCACCTTTACTTTTTTCTCTTTTTTTTCTTTCTATAGTGATAGACGGCAAACGATCAAATGGCTTGCCTGATGGTAAACAATTACCGCGGCCCTTGGACACAAGCAACACCACAAGCAAGTTACAAGTGCTTTGCCGTCACTTGGGGTTGGGAAAAGTGATAGGAGGAGGAGTGAGATGAGGGAGAAGCAATAGGGGTGGGGCCCCCAGCACTCTCAATCACCGAACAAAACGCAATAGTTAAGGTACTGTTACTTTACTTCGATTTTCGATGTGAATGGGCCGGCTCGACAGGGGAAGTATTACCCGTACTTCCCCTGTCGAGCCGGCCCATTCATGCTGAAATCAGCAAAGCTCTACTACCTATAAAGATTCTAACCCGATAGAGACCAGTTAGGTGATTATTAGTCCTATGTACAAGTAACGAAATCTACATAATATATCCACACAGTGGCAAGTCACGCTATACAGTTGATGCACGATTTTAATACTTATTTCCTGCGCAATCAGAACGGTACAAAGGTCAAAATATCCAGCTTTACCTGTAGCAAGTAGTGTAGTGTATTCAAAAATGATCGAAGTTGTAACTAATAATTAAACCCACTGATCCATTTCTCGGATATGTATCAAGACACCATTAGTCGTAGATCTCTTGTTTATAGCTTCCACTGAGAATTCGCCAAAGTCTTTACCTTCTACCAAGTGTACATGAACATAAACTCGAGAAAACTACCAAACTCACCGCTCACTTCGTTTATTAGTTTCTACAGTACGTACAGACGGACGGATATTTTGCTGCTATAGTAGGACTGTAAAACGTTTTCCGTTTGTGTACTAATTAGGCCCGAATATGTCTAGATGTCTGCCTTATTTTGAGTTGGTATTACTGTCACATTTTGTTTCTCATATAGAAAAGAGTGTTATTTACCGTGTTGTAACGGATTAAGAATACAACATATGATTAGGTACTCCATTTAATGTCATGGGTTATTTATAGAGGCGACTAAGATACTGCTCAAAGTAAAATAAATCTGTATAGTAGTTTTAAGTCACTTTATAAATGTACTTTATTATGGTGTATATCAGTAAAGAATATTATGTATTTATCCATATATATCTTTGCTGTAACACGTCTAGATTACTGACTCAGAGTGCTACAATGGGAAGCAACCTAGGAGCGGTTTAAGTCCAGCAGTTGACTGCGAAAAGCTGTTAAGGTAGGAAAGGTAGTAACTTAGTACCAGTAATCGTGCAACCTTCAAAGTTAATTGCGGTTTATATAAAAGTCACGTAGTATTCGGTGCCTGTATCTGACTAAAGTACTGCTGAAACATACTTTTATAAATAAATAGTAAGGAGAAGAATGAGACAACTACAGATAAATAAGTCCAGTCTAAGCAAACAAACAGATAAAACAAGGAGACTGTAGGAAATGAAGGCACACTGTGTCTACTACTAAGGGTAAAATGAAATGCAATTTGCTGCCACTATAATAGGAGCCATATAACACAATGATTAATTAGGTGCCAATGTACATTGAATTGGGCAGGACATCTGGCTAGACGGAGTGATAACAGGTGGAGTAAGGCCGTAACAGAATGGCAAGCACGGATGGGGAAAAGAAGTGTCGGCCGTCCCTTAGCAAGATGGGCCGATGATATCGTTGCAATCGCGGGCCGAACCTGGACGAGATTACCACAAGATCGAGGGAAATGGCAAGAACAAAGAGAGGCCTATGTTCAACAGTGGACACAGTCGGGCTGTGGATGATGATGATGATGATGATGAATGTACATTATGTACATATCTCTTAGCACGAACTAACGGCCTATCATAATGTTTGTGGGAAGATGACTGACTTGGTCGACGTATTTCTTGTGCCGTCAGTTCTGCCATCATATCAGTGTTATTACAAGATAATGGTTTTTGAAAAGATACCAGCTTTATAAGTTACTAGAGCATATTTTATTTAACCATTTCTTCCCGATTCCGTGGGCATTTCAAAAATCCTTTGTACCCTGCACTCTCCAAGAAACATACATGTCAAATTTCAGCTTCTTGCGCCCAGTCGTTTCAACTGTGCGTTGTCTATCAGGTAGTCAATAACGCATTTTTTTATATACAGACCAAGTCATGAAACCCAAAAACTAAAACAATCATTCAAAAACCATACCTTGCGAAGTAAAATTTATTGGAAACCCGCAGCAGTAATAATATTTTGTTTATTATACGGCAACGTGAACTGCAAGCTAAGTCCGCAGTATCACCGACACCAATATCTTTGAACCGAAACCAAATTTTCACTAATGTGTTGGCGTTCTCAAATGGCTAAATCTCGTGTCTGATCGCAGTTAGCGAGTTGGCGGCGCTCCAATACTTGCGGCTGTATAAATCATAATATACACGTTACTAGGGACACTCGATTCTTCGTCGTGGAGACGTCACGAAGTGTCGTAATTCAGTTTTTGTGGCGTAGATTTATTCACCCGATAAAATTAAGTAAATAAGTGCCTCCCCGCGGATCTGTCTGCTTGACGGCTTTTGCGACAAAAGGCCTATCTAACTACTATTTTGATGTAAAGACTATACTACTGCAATGGTTCGACACACTCCCTTAAGTCATCTTTGCGTGAAAGAGTAATAAACACGTAAGCCTCTTCAGAAACTAATTGTTAAAGAAGAATTGAATAATACCAGCTCTATGTATAAACTATCCTATTGCTGTACTCTTCTCACTTTAAGGAGGGTTAGATCACAGTCCACGTTACTGGCCAGGGATTGGTCGACTTCGCATTCCGTCTTTCGAAATAATTTGGAAAACATTCAGCCACAATGGTTTCCTTTACCGTTTAGCAACCGATAACTAGTAATTTAGTACGCACATACCTAACTGAGAAAAGTCAGTGGTGCCCCGTGTTTTTGAGCCCCGGAGACACTCTGGGTGGTAGTCTGTGGGTCTCTCCGCTAGGATATCATTATATCATAGGATTCTAACCTCTTAGTGACTCTTTTTCTTTTAAAAAGACAACTACCACACTAGGAATAAATCCTGTGTCGCGGGAGACTTTACGTTTTTTTTTAACATACAACGAACGGACACAATGAACATCTAGACTAAAAACAACAATTTATGGATCACACAAAGTGTTGTATCGCGTGGGAATCGAACCCACAAACTTGCCGCAGTGTCAAGCGGTAAGGTGGCCGCTTAAACCACCACACCAACCGTGCAGGCAGTGACTCTTATGTACATTCTGTCACTGAGCTCAATAGCCCTTTTAGTCTTGACCACTATAGTTCATGTTGTATTGTCGGTCCGTCCGTATGTTGTACTCGTTGCTACGAATGCAGTGAACTGTCGGGAGCCGTGGAGCCACTGAGGGAATGCCGCTGCAATCTCTTCGAGGTCAACTCATCGCAATTCCGATGCCTATAAATATGTAAACGTGGGGCGTTAAGATGCTGCAGCGAATACAATGAGAACTGGTTTTCATCCCCTCTTCTGCCGCGTGTTTATTTTTCTTGCATTGGAAAATAATTTTTACAAACATTTTGTATAATTTTTAAATATTAAGTCATTTCAAAAAGTCTGACAGAGAAGTAGGCTCCGGTATTCAATATTGCCTGTATGGCGTATAGTTTGAGCGGTCGCCTCGCCGCTGAACAATGCGCCAAGTGGGTTCGATCTCCACACGAGACAACACATTTTGTGATCCACGATTGCTTGTCTCAAGTCTGAAAAAAAAATAAAGGATCGAATTTTCCCACACACTTTAGCTGGTGATCATCACTATTCTCATGAAGATTACAGCAACAGATTCTTATAATCGTAGTGCATCATATGTATTTGAAGTGAGTATGAGTACAATGTTATGAGTAACAAAAGGTATTTTAAAATTTCCAAAAAGCGTCATTTTATCATCTCTCGCCTTCGATAGTGCGCCTGTTCTCGCTTATTTAAATATACTCAACTATTTCGAATCGCAGCTCGGTCCGCGCCTTCGTTACATATGAGCAGGTTAGTTCAATGCCCACTCTATGTAAACACAATTATACAAGGATTTTCTAAGGCTAGAAGAATACTATGTATATAGTATTCTTCTAGCCTTAGAAAATCCCACTCCCTCGCGAGACTGAATCGCTCACCGAAGATTTCGTACATTTTTTACAGGAAATTTACCATACTAGGCCTCTGTAGTTTACGAAGCTATAGTTACTATAACTAGGCCTACATAGGCCATAACTTTGAATAGCAACTTTTAGATATTTTTCTTTTTTTTTGTTTTAAAGACAACTCCCGCATTAGGACTAAATCCTGTGTCGCGGAGAACTTTACAAACATACAACTAACGGACACAATGAACACCCAGACTCGAAACAAGAATTTATGAATCACTCAAAGTGTTGTCTCGTGTGGGGATCGAACCCACAACACTTCGGCACAGTGTCAAGCGGTGAGGCGGCTGCTTAAACCACTACGCCAACCGTGCAGTCAATATTGTCCTTTACTATACAACCTCGTCTCTAAACACATTTCACGATTCTAAGATGATAAATTAGTGAAATTGCTATACGTTTCCGTTCATCAAAGTTAACTTTAACGTTTATAATGTAAATAATAAAAAATAGGGTTATTGAATCTGTATTTAAAGTTTTTGGCGTTACTGCCTCACTGACAGACAACGCATAGCAAAAACTATTGGACGTAACAAGCTGAAATATGGCATGTATGTTCCTTGGGGACGCGTGCACTAAGAAGGAAATTCTCTAAATTCCCATGGGATCGGGGGGAAACGGTTCTATAATAAAATTAGGCGGGCGTAGCTGCGGGCTTCCCCTAGTTTACAATGTGACCTGCTGTCTATACAAACAGGTATTCGTTGGTACGTTCTTGGGTTTACGCGAATGTTACACTTTGAAATTACACTACAGTGTGCAATATAACGCGATAAAATACGTGAGCTGTAGTTCAATTTCAATATATTGTATTTTTTTTATTTATAGACTTACGTCTGTATCCCCGTAGGGGTAGGCAGAGGCGTAATATTACACCCACATTTCGCCATGAATTTTTAAGTCCCACGTAATAGGGGGTGAGACTCCGTGCTGCTACTGAGAATTCGGAAAAACCCTGTAACACTTTTGCCCGATAGATTGTATATATCCTGAAAATCAAAAATTACAATACTGCATATTTTGACTTTGTCAATATCCAACAAATAGAAAAATTTATGTTATTCAGTCTTGGTAGCGTTAGAAACAACTGCACTTAAGATAGTAATAAGGCTAAGTCACAATGTCATTATTATGTTATAAACTGAAAGCTTTTACAATTCATATTTTTTGGAAGGAAGCCACCGCTATAATTGAAACCATACTTCCATTTAAGTAGTTTATCGCCCAATAATTGTCATGTTGGGACTAGTTTTAATTTAACTTGGAAAGACTCGAAATTCGGTATACCAAGTGCTCCTGATTATTTTAAATTACTTAAATGCTTTTTGGTTCGTATCATGCTAAACAGTACTTTAAGTGCAGTCGGCAATGTGTCAAGTATTGTAGAATATATTTTTTAACAATTGACGTATATGTAAATGCCCACTTTCAAAACATATATTTGTGGTTCACACGATTGGTTGTTTTGTATGGAAATAGAGTCTACAATTAGAGAGCACTAGGCTGTACGAAAATTCTAAACAATTACAATTGTATTTAACTGCACATATGGTGTAGTCCGTGTGGTGCCGGATTAAGAATACGGAATTTCACCACCCCATATCATCCCATGGGTGTCGTAAGAGCCGATAGAGGGAGCATATTATGCAGAGAACAGCACTGTAAGAGAAAGAAAACTTGATACAAACCCTATACCAACCCGTTTGGCCAGCGTGGTATAGTAGGCCAATTCCTCCTTTCAAAAGAGAGGCCTAGTCTAGCAATGGACTGTTAAAAGCTGATGATGATGATGATAATGATGATGGTGTAGTAGTTTAAGAAGCTATCTCGTCGTTTAACATTGCGCCAATTGTTGCAGCTTCGAACCCTTTACAAGACAACACTCTATGTTATCAATAAATTGGTGTGTTTGGGTATTATTTGTGTCCGGTACTTGAATATTTGTGAAGTTCTCCGAAACACATGCGTAATACATATAGCAGAATTTGTTTTAAAATAATAAGAGAATAGTAATAAAGATGGAATGTCTCTATTAATGAAGTACAGATGTAGGTTCACTTTACACTTGGATATGGTAAGTTGCTGATATAACAGAGCGAGATCAACGACGTAACGATCTGTTGGTAACAAACAAATTGCTCGTCTCTCCGATCCTCCAGTGTTTGTCTCTATTCAGGCTAGATGGTCCGGCTTTCAATGGTCCGGCCTTTCAATGGTTTCAAGTAAGCAAAACAATTGTACATAATAATATAATATAAGGTATTATCATACTTTATATTATATTATTATGTACAATTGTTTATTGTATGTATTTATGATAGCTGATGCTTCTAAATCCAGTTTTTAAGTAGGTTTAAAAATTAAAATTATCTGTTCATGTATATAGGCTCTTGATCCAAACATGTGCTGTCATTGAGACTCGACGGCTAATCACAGCACAGTGACAGTGTGAAATAATGAAGTTACGCTTTGAAAACAGCCTACATAGTGGTTCCCCGCAGCAGACGAATCGCAAGCTGCTTTCATGTTAACTGTGTGCGTGTTGTCGAATATAGCTTATAATTAAACACATTGCCCTATTCAGTCCTACCACAGCGCCTTGTCGAGAATCATTCATATAGACAATGCTTTACTACTTCAATCAGCCAGGTTCTAACTGAGGCCTAATCTCGCTAAGTCTTTCCCTTTACGCCGCACCACCCTAAACTTATAACGAGATACATATGTACTTGCGCAACCTAATAGTTTCTCCGACTGTTTCATTGTTTCTCCCCGTTTTGCTAACGACATTAATGTGGTGTACACTGTACATTCGGCCTACGTATACACGAGAACTGAGCGAAGCAGCTGACCGGAGCGAGGAAAGCATACAAATATAATCTGTACGTATCTTTTTTTTACGTTTCTTACTGACTGACAGCCAACGCACAGTGGAAACTATTGGACACAATAAGCTGAAATCTGAATGTGAAGAATGTGCAGCCCTATGTTCCCCAAGTATGTTACTTAGGGAACATAGGGCTGCACTAAAACCCGGGATTTCCCGAAATTCCCACGGGTTCGGGCTGAAACTAACAGGCTGCTCAGCTTGCTGTTACATTTCTAATGGGTACTCAGCCTAAGGTTCCGGCCGCAAGTCAGTGAAAGGTTTCAGTAACTTGCGTTACTTCCGTATTACAATCTAGTTCCATTGCTTTTCACTGATCATACCTAAGTATTTTTTATGCAATAGGCGACAGAAGAGCGGACGGATCGTCTGATGAATCGATTACCGCCGCCCATCGACACAAGTAAAACCAGAGGAATCACAAGTGCATTGCTGTCCTTTAGGATGCGAAAAGAAATAGGAGGAGGAGCGGGATGAGGGAGAAGGAAAAAGGTGTTCTATGATTTATGTTATTTTATGTTTATTTTCTATTAATATACTCACGCCTGTATCCACGAAATGGTAGGCAGAGGTGTACATAACACCCACATTCCGCCACGAATCTTTAGGTTCCACGTAATAGGGGGCAATTGCCTTTACCGGGCACATCATCTGACTTCGTGCTGCTACTGAGAATTTGGAAAAACCCAGTTACACTTTTGCCCGACCCGGGAATCGAACCCGGGACCTCCGATCAGCAGCCGCATACGCTATCCACTGGACCACGGAGGCAGTCATATCGGTTATGTTATTTATTAAGTATAATATGTTATGAGGCTACGCGTAAGGACGATAAAAATATTGGTGAAAACCGGGGCTGATGGCTTAGCGAGCTCTCCGAAACTCTGAACACGTGATATTTCTTAAAGACTTCGGCGTGAGAATGTATTTGAACCTGAAGACACCTGCTCCCTACTTCGCAGTGTATTTGCCTTTACACTAAACAATCGCTGCTCTTTATTTCAACTTGGACAATAAGACCTTTCATAACTTAAACAGTTTCGTCGTGACAATGCATGCGTGTAGCTTAATACTTTCTCACATTAGGGAGTCCCGGACATACAATAGAATGCAAACTTGGATATTTTTCCAAGCTCTTTATTACCCAAGTTGTTAATGGCACTTTTATACTTGGTAATAATCCGTAATGCAATCTTTTAATATATTTGGCGCAGTTTCCGTGGTTATGTTATAAATATATGACGTGATCGTAATGTATGTATGTGTATTACGCATGGCTTCATTTTATGATTAGGTTTGATCATATCAAAACTTTTTTCATCTCACTGTCGTAAAAAATAATTGGTGATTACAAAAGTAATAAAATAATTTGTAAAACCTTATGTTATCAAGGTTATGTGTAATTCCATTTCAGGCTGGGTGTTTATTGTTCCTAACCATTACGCGATCATTATTGACTTGAATTAATATTGACAAAATTGACTTACAAGTACATTAACAATAGTAATGTTTACAAACTTTTCAACGAATTATATGTAATAGCTGTGCTTGTAGGATAATGTGTATTAGTGGACTACTATGTATGTATTGTATTTGTTGTATTGTGAATTGTATACCTAGCTGTTTGTATTGTATGTACTGTATTGTGCTTTGTATTTGGTGTGTCAATAAATTATTTACTTACTTACTTACTTGTGTACAAATCATAGACGGCCACCTCATTTATAAATTTAAATGGCGCCTAAATACAGCCGTCGCGTCGTCAACGTTTATTGTACGTTTTGAAGCGAATATCCGATAACTCGGCATCATTTAACCATAGTTATGTGCGTCCTCGTTAAAACGTACACGAATTCCCGCCTCATTTACCGCAGCTCGGATCGTTTCCCGCCAAGACCCGCCAAATGTATGGATAAAATATTATACGAACAGTTTTAAATCAACCCCATTTGAGTCGCGACTTGCTCGCGGAGTTGACTCCTAAATTTGTGCGGTTGTAACACTTATAAGTTAATGGTCATTGGTCGTGATTTCGGGATTAAGACGGGAATGGAGTTTCGTGATTCCGGCTGGGTGCAGCGCTTTGCGATGAAATGAATGTTTAGTCAACGAAAAGACGCCCCTAAATAATGAATAATTACAAAATTCTGCATATTTAAAATAATTTTAAACTACAAATGTGGCAGCCACGTATGCGTACAGCGTTTCGGCTTATTTAGCAGTTAGGGTAAACTGTAGACGGTACGAACATAAGTTACTAGATGGACTCCGCCCACCCGGCCTCAAACAAATAGTATGTAGAACACAGTGATGGTTTAGCACAGACAGACCAGGAGGATCATCTGCTTAAAAAGGCTTTAGACGCTACACGTACTTGCAAAATAACTGGCCCATTGCCAACTCTAGTCAAAACAGGGACAGGGAATCTGCATAAAAAGCGAAAAGTGATGACTGGTGAATACCGTGTGAACAAGGTATGATATTCCTCCAACAAGGGGAAGCATCCGCTGACTAGGCCAGGTAATCGTACCTATATGTTGACGTCTCAAAGATGTCGTAGAGAACTTACGCGTGTGTAATTTCTAATAGCACGATTCAGTTCTTCATTCGTTCTTCGTAGTTCCGTTGGCATACGTTATATGTCGCCAGTATCAGCGTCGCAGCCATTGTCTGATACAAGACATTAGTTGTATGTAGCTATTGCTATACTCGTCTACTTGAAATACTAAAATAAATTCTTAAGTCTCTGGTATCACATAAATATGATTTCTTCGTTATAATGCGAGGGCAGGTAAACAAAAGGCACTGCCGTGTTCGTAATATCATGGCGGATTTACATTTAAAGTCAACCACATCAAAATGAAATATGCTGTTCCCCTGAGCCTGAGCAATCGCTTAGACATGCCAGTAAAATTAATTTTGCGAAAATCCTGCTTGTATAGAATAAATACACAGACACACACTTCTGGTTAACTAGAAGAAACCTATAGAAGTTTCAATATGTTTGTCCTTATACTGCCTTACCTGCACGCCCGCCTTTCAAATCAGCAACTTTGGAATAAAAACGATAGTCAAATTAAACACAAACAAAGAGGGTGAAAGGGTTAACGGTTTGGGTGATCCACATATCGTTATTTTGATTCTCTGTGTTCTTTTTGCCTGGTTAAATATTTGAAGAGAAGAATAATACAGAATGTAAAATATTTGCAAATAAGAGAAAATATTATAAAGAATCATTATCAGTCCTTTATACTGTCCCACTGCTGGGCACGGGCCTCTTCTCACTATGAGAAGGGTAAGGCCATAGTCCACCACGCTGGCCAAGTGCTGGTTGGCAGACTTCACATGTCTTTCGCGAACATTATTGAGAACTCTCAGATATGCAGGTTTCCTCACGATGTTTTCTTTCACCGTTTAGCAAGCGAAGCACTTAACTTCGAAAAGTCATTGGTGTGTGCCGTGGATTCGAACCCGAGACTCTCCACTCGGCTGCTTCATTATATTATAAAGAATAAATAAAAGAAAATATTATACATATTTGCAATGAGCAATTTCTCCCGAGGCATAAGATTCCAGACACTTTGATCATGAAATTGCATTCAGCTACTGCGTCGAAGTGAAATTATTAAAAATTTTGTATCAGTAAAGTACTTAAGTATAAGTATCTATAGCGGTAACTATAGCAAAGTCAAAGTCAAAATCATTTATTCATCTAGGTCAGAAGGTGACGCTTATGAACCTAATTTTTTAAGTAAATTACTGAATGCTTCTACATTTTATATTTACTGCCTCAATCGCAAAGCAATAGAACACGAGAATGATAGAGCCACGGGAAAGAACGGGCAATAAAACTCGTGGCGACTCTTTTTAATCGCCAATATTATGGTACATATTATATTTTGTAAGGAGCTGCAACTGTTTCACATTGTACTTAATTACTTGTAAATAGTTAATAACAACAGACAACAACAGAACATCTTAAAGAAGCCAGTGTAAGACAATAGTTATGCCCGTCATAATATGATAATTAAATACTAACTTTCAGTAGCTCTCTAAGCACACGTCACTCAACCGTTTCAGGGATGGTGGAAGTTCTAGCACTTACTTTCTAACACTAAGGTATTGCTTACATGCAGAAATACATGCAAAGTAAACTCGCCTGCATATAGATATTTTTTTCGAAGTTATGATCCCGAATCAGACGTAGACAATAACTCTTTGCATATGGAAATGGCACATCCAAACATATCAAGCATTCATCTCATCTTCATTTCACCAACAACACATTGTTTTCATTTTCGTATTGGCATTTTTATCATACACAAATCCAATTTAGATTTACCGTTTCACAGTCGGTTCAGATTTTTAAACCGGCTTTCTAATTCAAATAAAACTGGTCACACAAATAAATGAAGCGATAAATTCAAAACCTCTACGGAGGGGATTCAATTGTTGAACCAAATTTAATATAAAACGGTTTTACCGGATTCCTATTAATATCCGTAGGGATATATTTTGTATACGCGCTGTTGGATTCAATGTTTTATTCAATTAATTAACTTAGGCACGCGTTTTTATTGGCTTACTGATGTTTGACGCTTTGGTCAGTTTAATTCATTTTCATTGCGTTTATTATTGTCTAATATTTATACATTATAATTGCAACGCGGTTTTGGTTTGGAAAGTATAAGTTTTGTATTATAATAGCAACTTAATTAGGAAGATAGGTTTAGAGTAACTAAGACATATTAGACTGGTATTCTAAGACTGATGTGTTTCTAGATGACTATAATGGTACGAAAACCGAAATCTTTGCGTTTAACAATGAGTTAAGGGCGTGATAGTGAGAGTTTATAAAACATATTTTATGGTGAAGACACCTCTTGTCGCTGGTCCAGAGGACGACTGTCATAAAAATGAACTCGTGGCGACAACCCTGAGTTTAACCTGATACCTGATACCGTATCTCAAATCTCATAATCTTCGACTCTTTATGACTATTAAATTGATTTTTTATTGCCAAACTGGTATCAACACAGACGATCAACAAATTTATCCAATAAGCCAACATAAGTACAGAGTCCTAAAACAACTTACATTATAGACCGTTTACTATGGCCAAACAACTGAACAGTAAACCTAAATCTGTTTATGAATCAACTTTATACTCCTACGCAACGGTAATTTTATAACCCCTATAAAAACGAACCCTAGTAAAGGTAAGCCCTAAAATTAATCTACACACTACATTTAACGTTAACCGGTATAAACATGTATGATAGCGGTATAAACAAATATGTTTTTCATTAAGGTTTTGCCATTTTAAATCATACATAAGACAATCACTTAGTAAGAATAATGGATCCGCGGGAGTTGTAAGATTAATTAGGGGTGTTTATAATAAAAAGCCTCCGGATCCGTATTTATTGTGAGACGCAGGTGTGACGCGAGGTGACCCTTGTTTATGATGCTCCTACTTTATATGCGTTGTGTAGTTGTGACCGGGAATGCCAGCAGATTACCTACAGGAAGCGTAATAAACAAAGTCACTAATCTATTAATATTGTTGTGTATGCGTTTGCTTACATTGCTACTTACTTGGATGTTTTTGCTTCCAATGAGATATCAATATATCGCAAAAAGATCTCTTATAGAATATTATGCAGGTCGATCTTAAGCTACAGAAGGCTGTATAGTACATACTCTTACATACATACATAGACTTACGCCTGTTTCCCGGAGGTACCCCTCCGACTCTGCCTACCGGCAGAGACTACGGAACGCCATTTGCAACGATCCTGACATATCTCTCTTGCTTCATTCACTCCCATCAGATTCTTCTGTCCTGTTTTTAGGATGTCTCCAATCTGGTCAGAGAACGTCCGCCTAGGTCTTCTCCTTCGTACTGTCCCATTCACACTTCCCTTGTATATCTGCTTGGTCAATCTTTCGTCATAATATTTATGTTTACGTGAATCATACAACGTCTAACTAAGGTATTAAGTTCGCGCGTAAAGTTTAAATATAGTTTTTATGAAGTTAGTAAATAAGTATACTAAATTAAACAGTTTCTGATTTTACTGCTACGATTCCCCAATGAGCTTTATGATCTTTCGGTTTTAAGGGTAGTTACTATAAAACCGACAACTCGAAACGGTTGACAGCCTCGCAGCAGGCCTTTGGCCAGCAGTGTCTGTCAGCGGAAAATATGGTGATGATAACTATAAAACGGCGATAAAGTCGAAACCGTTTTATTTATAGACTCACGCCTGTATCCCTGAAGGGGTAGGCAGAGGTGTAATATTACACCCACATTTCGCCAGGCATTTTTAGATGCCACGTAATAGAGGGGGGGCCTATTGACGCACCGGGCACATTACCAGACTCCGTGCTGCTACTGAGAATTTCCTAACGGAAAAACCCAATCACACTTTGCCCGACCCGGGAATCGAACCCGAGACCTCCCAATCCCAAGCGCACATTTATGCCGCGAGCCCAACGAGGACCGTTACAAAGCTTCTTAATAGTTTTAAACATTTGAAATTAGGAAAACTGTGATGACATACTGTGGTTGATTCGCGGGATTCTGTCACTAAGGAAAATCGTGGACACCGCGATGTTCTTAAGTGTGTAGGCTGAATCTATCGGGTGTCAAGAGGCATTACCTTCTAAATGAATAGGTAAAACCAAATAGTATACTGTAACAGTTTTTGATATTTTATATGGTGCCTCTTGTAATAGAATTACTTTCCGTGTCGCTAGGGATTTGTAAACATGGAATTTTTCAAAAAAAAAAAAATATATTCTGAAAGTTTTGTTTAGATAGTCCTTTCATAAATTAATAAATAATAAAATAAAGCTTCGATAAACTTTCTATAAACACTGGACTATACTTTTGTCAAAGCAATACTTAGGTGCCTAGCTATTTATGTAGGTACACAAACCTTATGGTAGAAACCTTTGGGTAGAAAGGTCGTATAAACCATTTTGGCCTAATTGAGTTATATATACTACTAGAGGATGCCCGCGGTTACACCCGCATTATTTAAGGCTATTGCTCTGCTCCCGTCGCTAATAGCGTGATGTTATATAGCCTATAGCCTTCCTCGATAAATATATCTAACACTGAAAGTTTTTTTCAAATCAGACCAGTAGTTTCTGAGATTAGCGCGTTCAACCAAGGAAAAAAGAGGAAAGAAAACTTCTGGTAGCGGAGAGGAAGATCTTTCGAAAGATCCTAGGACCTGTGCAAAGACCTGATGGGAGTTGGAGAATTAGAAGGAACGCCGAAATTGAAGAACTGGTGGCTGAACCCAATGTGATCGGAGAAGCGAAAGCGCAAAGACTTCGATGGCTAGGCCACCTAGAAAGAATGGGAGAGGATCGCAGCGTAAAGAGAGCATATCTCGGCCGACCAACTGGACGTCGCCCGGTTGGTCGACCGAGATATCGCTGGAGTGATGTAGTTAAGGAGGACCTTCAGCAGCTTCAAGCGATTAACTGGCAAGAAACTGCGAAGGATCGGGTGAAGTGGCGAGCTCTAATATCGGAGGCCAAGACACACTTTGGGTCGCTGAGCCATCGGAGTAAGTAAGTAAGTAACCAAACAAACAACCTCTTCAGTTTTATATATTAGTATAAGATTTTTCTCAGTTTTTTTTTCTCTATCGATCTGTATATACGAAATGCAGAAATTCGCACAAAAATGGTTAATACGACCCAGAAATTTTTGGTCATAGCCTCTTAAACAAGGTAAATTTTCAATGTAAAAGCCAAATGTTTCTTTTTTGTAGTTTTTTTATAATGTAATGACCATAATTTATATTAACTCAGGGCGTAAAAATAGTCGTTAATTGTAAATTGTTTATACGCCCTAACGTGTTAAATGCATTATCTAAACATAGTCTAAATTCGACGTCGTAAATCCTTATTGCATATAAGTATAGGTAGAAAAAGGTAATTTTATAACCCCTATAAATTTATAAGCCAAAACCAATCATAACTATTTTGTTTATGAAGTTATAAAAAAATGATCTATGAGAAAGGTTCTTACAATTTGATGTCGACTTTGTATTTCAGGTAGTTTTATTGTATTTGAATTGACGATTATTGGGTATTAGAATAATAATAATTGAGTTCCTATTAATTTTGAAAGTAACAGGATTGTTTGTTAGTCTGAATTCAATTAATCTATGATTATAAATGGTTTTTAATACAAAAAGAACTACATATATGTGTTTTTACGACGTAAATGTGACCATAAGCTTACCAAAACTGTATATACGACCTATACAGCTTTTTTAAAGTATTTTTTCATGGGGTTTATTAACCAAGAATTGTTTTTTTCTTAGACATAAATCCAAGCTAATTTAAAACTAAAGAAGATATATAGGTTTTGATGATTTAACCATTTTCATTCGCAAATTATAAGAACCTTTCTCATAGATAATTTTTTATGTAAAATAAATTGTTTTTCTGCTCTTCTGAAAAGTCGGATTTTGGTTTATATGACCTTTCTACCCAAGGGTATCGATATACCTACACGAAATTGTTTATGATTATAAGTATCATGTGCAGCCTCAATAGTTTTTTAATTAAAAAAATCAATTGAATCTGTTATGTATTGTGTCATTGTTGAACGGCAATACAATATAATATATGTACTAAGTAAACTATTATGAAGTGATTCTTTATGAATGGGTGACTCAAATTCATGAAAATGACTGTATCTACTTGAGACCACCAATACTGTAAAATTACTTTGGCGTGAAATCCCATGCAATTGGTAGAATGAAATTGGTAACAAATATTATCTCAAGATTGAAGTTATCCCAATATTTGCCAATTATTTGCTAACAAAGGAAAGGTAAAGAACGAAAAACCTTTTTATTTTCACTCCGTTATTACAAGATAATAATAACAATGTACTAACAATTCAGTTGGTAAGACAAAGCATTATCCTTATTTTACTTTCCTCTACTCATTATCATCATCATCACTGCTGGACTAGGCCTCTCCTTTGAAAGGAGGAATTGGCCTACTATACCACGCTGGCCCAACGGGTTGGTATAGGGTTTGTATCAAGTTTTCCTTCTCTTACAGTGCTGTTCTCTGCATAATATGCTCCCTCTGTCGGCTCTTACGACACCCATGGGATGATATGGTGTGGTGACGTTCCGTTTTCTTAATCCGTCACCACACGAAGACTACTACAAACTTTTAAGTACATCTAAAATTGTAGACATAAACAATTGCAGAGTTTATAAGTTTGAGAAATATTTAAAGTCGACTGCGTAGACAAAGTTATAGACATGTTTACACGTCGACTACAGCTGTTTAGCGGTGAAACATGCTGCCACTAGGCGTCAGGGAAAAATAACACGCCCCATTAAGCAAGGGAAAATATTAGACAACGCTGCGACACGAGATAGAAGTTACATGCGAAGAACGAAAACAAATATTCAATTTTATGACTAAGGCAGATAATACTTACGTTTCCCGCCTGTAGGAGCTAAGTGGGATCCCGGGAGTAGACGCTCCACGGGTGCTTGGGTGAGATCTGCGCAGGGACGGGTGTGGGAGGAGAGGCATGTCGCTGTTGCGCGACATGCCTCTCCATGCGCGTTTTATATCCCGCGACCAAATGGGGGCGCACCATTTGAAAGAAAGAAAAGAAAGAAAAATGCTTTTATTGTATCACACACGCCGCACAGTCACAATAATTACAGTTTTGCTTAATCTAAAATTTTACACAATTTTATAAAAGTTCTTATGCTAATAAGTACAAATTGGCAAAGCAATAATAAAACGTATGACAGATACGTAACTGTCAAGCTACATTGACATGTCATTAACGTCAATAACGTCATGGTCGTCATGATTATTGCTACGTGGCACCACGTGCTTTGCCACGTATACTAATTACTAATTAAATAAACAAAACATAACAACAACACAATTGCGGCAATCAGCAAACACTGCGAAGGTCACGACGGACCATCCCAGAACTGATCTTCCTTGACATCCACCTATGCCAGTGCCAGAGCCATACAACCACTGCACTGTATTTTAAACAAGCATAAAATCCTAACTATGCAATTGTTTAAGCTTACTATCTAAAAACTGTAAACAAGGTATGAGAAACATGTACATGCACAACCACATTACAAAAATCAGGTAAGTATACAAATTAATATATCCAACAAACAACATAAATTATTACCATAATACGCTAATAAGTTATTGTTAATTTAAGATCCTATACCAACGCTGGAACTGAACTGGTGTGGCATTTTGTACCTAGAATATATGCAGGCTCATAAGAAGATATTACAAGGAGCACTGGAAGCTAGTGGACTATAACTTTGAAGGTACCTACCTAGTTGGCATTTTGTTGTTGTAGCTTTTGCTGTAATAGCATATAACTTTTATTTTTAAATGATATTTTGTGATATTTTTTTAGTTTTCAGGTCCCTTATGGGAAGCAGATCATTCCATATTTATGCTGCTGCAAATTTAAAATTTCCACAGTATGCCATTGTGGAATGTTTGGATAGAGATAGAGGTCTGGATGCGGGTCTTATGGAATTTGAATAGTGACTTTGTCGCCAATCCAGCTTCTCATACAAGTAGGCAGGCTTTTGATTTGCTATTACACCAAAGAGTAAGCTGGCTAGGTGTAATTTCCGTCTTGACTCCATTTTCAATAAATTATTTTCATTTAAGTATGGAGTTACATGGTGACGTCTTGGAATCTTAAAACAATAACGTGCACAAGCATTTTGCACTCGTTGTATAAGTTTTTGGTCCTTGCCAGCAAACAGGGGCCGTACACTACATTACAATAGTTAAACCTAGATAAGATGAGACTATCCACTAGCTGTTTTCTAAGATTTACACTTAAGGACGCGTTTACGCTTGTATCAAAAAACCACATATTTCCGGTACATTTTACGACAATTTTAGATAATAACTAATAAAACTAATGATTACGATAAATTGATTACTTTTTATCTATAAATCAATTTGAAAATAAATAAAACATATTTAATTAATATTAATGTAAAATCGATTCGAAACGGCCTCTTAAATCAAAAATAGGCATATACTGCTATTTTTGAGTACAATTTTCTCTCTATTTTTACATTTATTTAGATTTTCAAAGATAGAACAGGGTAGTAAATATAGAGTACCAGCAAGAGTCATCGAATAACCCTGGAAGGTTACTTCATAAGTTCCAGTGGTAGGGTCTCTTATGTACAAACAAAATGAGCCCAAACTCGGCATGCCTAGCTCTACTCACACATGAGTACTAGCAAGAGTCATTGAATAACCCTGGAAGGTTACTTCATAAGTTCCAGTGGTAGGGTCTCTTATGTACAAACAAAATGAGCCCAAACTCGGCATGCCTAGCTCTACTCACATATGAGTACCAGCAAGAGTCATCTAATAACCCTGGAAGGTTACTTCATAAGTTCCAGTGGTAGGGTCTCTTATGTACAAACAAAATAAGCCCAAACTCGGCATGCCTAGCTCTACTCACATAAGAGTACCAGTAAGAGTCATCGAATAACCTCGGAAGGTTACTTCACTAGTACCAGTGGTAGGGACTCACTAAAACAAATAAAATGAGCCCCAACCTGGCATAACTAGGTCTATTCTTTTATGAGTTCCAGTCGCAACACTTGAATGGGATGGTATACCATCAGTCCACATAATCTTACCAGATTTCAACGCAAGAAACAAAATAATATCTAAATACCGAAATATATCCTGAATCAACATAATGGAAAAAATAAAGTAATAATGTCCATTTATGTATATAAAAATAAGAAACTTATTTGTACGTAATTCGCACAGCCAGGCCTATAACACATAGATACATATCACAAAAAATTCTAAGTCTCAAAGTTATTTAGTTGAACTACATTTCCGCAAGTTATCGTACGTAGTACGTACTGTTGCCGCCGTGTCGCTGTAGTGACGCGATTTTGTACCTACTAATTTTGTAAACGCGTCCTTAAGAAGTTTTGTATTTTCTATAGTATTTTTAACCTATAGAAACAATTCTTTACTACATTATTTATATGTTCTTCAAACCTTAAGTTAGAATCAATTAGCAAACCTAGATGCCACTTTAACCCCTTCTATCTTTTGCCCATCCATAGTTATAGTAGGAATAATTTGTAATATTGACTGTACGTCACCATTTGCTTCCCAGTATCATACATTTTGACTGAAGAGGATTTAATATGCATGTTTCCTAGACCATTCAATCACACTTTCAAGATCTTCATTTATCTTCCTTACAGCTGACATGACATCAACAGGCTTGAAAGACAGATATAATTGTGTATTATCTGCATACATATGGAAATTACAATACCTAAATGAAGCAGTGATGTCAGCTGTATATAGAATAAAAAGCAATGTTGAGAGAATTGAGCCTTGTGGGACCCCTCTTTTCAGCTCAAGAATGGATGATGATATAACTGTGCCAACTTCCCAACACACCTCCACACGCTGAGACCTATTAGTGAAGTAGCTGTGGAACCATTTTATGCTACTTGGTGTAAATCCATAGTGAGCTAACTTGGACAGGAGCAAAGATGTATCTATAGCATCAAATGCCCTGTAGTATTACAGAAGCACTAGAGCTGTACCCTCTCCACGATCCCTAGCCTGAATACTACCCACCACATCACAGAAAGCAGTGGCCGTTCCACGTCCCTTTCTGAAGCCAGATTGTTTGTCAGGAAGAATATTGGATTCTTCAAGATATTCCATGACTTGTGAATACACAACCTTCTCTAGTACCTTCGACAGACAGGGCAGAATACTAACAGGCCTTAGGTCTTTTGTGCAATTTGGCTGACTCGTCTTGGGTATAGATCTTACAATAGAGTGTTTCCACATATCCGGGAAAGTATGAGTAGTGAGAGATTTATTAATTATTTCCGTTAGGGTGTCTAGTGAATTGGGTAGTGTTAGTTTAAGCATCTCCAAGTTTATTTGATCCACACCTTGGGCATTAGTGTTGATTGATTTCAAACATTTTAAGACAGCATGCTGGTCCACGGGCTTTTGTTCAAAACTCCTACCGGGGTCATGCCTATGATACATCATAGTAGGTTAAAGCTAATCCACCTAACCTGGCACATTTAAAAAGTCACTGTTAATACTATCTGGGTTATCAAAATGGTCCGGCAAGCATGCATTTTTATGAGACAGCAATACTTGATTTTTTAAATTACGCCACAGTGTTTTTGGGTTATTTATATTTTGATTTATGTTTTTAGTAAAATATGCTGATTTTTCGTTATTAAATGCTACAACTGCTTGATGTTTAAGCTCAAGATAATATTGTTTTTTTTTGTTTCTGAATAACTTTTTTTATATTTAGATCTATCTTGGTTCCGTAGTCTAAAAATTAATTTTACATTGTCAGTCACCCATGGAGTATACTCAGTTTTGAACTGTTTTTGCTTCAGGGGTGCATGAAGATCAAACAGTTGTATAACACATGTTGTTAGCATTGCTACCATACTATTGACATCCTTTTGGGAGTCTATAAACTGCCGAGGATTATTTTCCAAGTCTGCATTAAAAAAAAAAGCAAAATATCCTTATATGGTCTATATGTAACCCATCTAGGCTTCATTTTTGTTTTTTTTACTCTGTATCACATGTCACAATGGAGTGCTGGCCAACCTCAGGTATATGATCAACCCAGACATTCTGTACTTTCAGGTCTGTGCATATTAGGTCTATAAGGGTACTACTTAGCTCAGAAAAATGGGTTGGCGTAACTACTTTTTGAAACATACTTGTGTAGTAAGACATCTTCTCAAGCAATTTTGATTACTGTCATTATGTAATTACCAACAGAACAGAGGAACTTTTGCTCAATATCGAGACTAAGCTTAAAAGATTCACCCTAAGCGACTACTGCATTATTCTTATTGGGGAAGAGGATATCAAAAAGGAAAGTGATTATAAAAGGACTATTACCAATATAAAAGAATCTCTGAAAACAGTAACCAACACCAATAAAATTATTTGTACACCTACATACATCACAGGCGCACCAATTTACAATTTCAAAGTCGAAATATTTAATAATCTTCTATGTATGGACCTACAGAATAATGACTATGCATATTTTTTTGACAGCAACCTAGGATCAACCCTTGAAATGTTCTCTTATTCAACTGGAAAAATTAATAAACGTGGAATACGAAACATATTATTTGGCCGCATTATGGATGACATATTACTTGACATACACACATTTGAACAACAATTTGATGTTCAATACATAAATACTAACTTAAGCACCAACTCACCGACGAAACCTTTATTGAAAAAGGCAGATCAATCTCTCCAATGTAACAAGTTATTTCTCTTGCAAACAAATTAATGTGCTACTCCAAAATATAAATGGACTCATTTCTTAATCCGATCTGCTAACGGTTAATCTTGAATCTATGAGCAATGAACGGGGGGATTATTGTATTGGAACATTAGTGTATTGTGCATAACGGAACATAATCTGATAGACACAGATATAGAACTGCTTTGCTTTGCTTTGCGAATGGACAGTAAATGTAAATGTAGAAGCATTAAGTAATGTACATTAAAATTTGACGTTCATAAGCGTCACCTTGTGACCTAGATGAATAAATGATTTTGACTTTGACTTTTGACTTTTAACTCCTAAAGGTTCCAAACTACAAACTTGCATCCGTCTTTACCAGAAAAAGCCATCACGGCGGATCCTGCATTTTAGTGCATAATTCGATAGGCTTTAACACTATCCATAATATAATCGGTAAATTCTCAATCGAAAATATAATAGAATGTTCTGGAATAGAATTAGTTGACAGTCAAATATATATTGTTTGTATATACAGACCTCCCAAACAATCAATGGGAAAATTAAGTACATTCTTCATTACGCTTGACCAGTTGCTTGCACGTTTATGCTATAATAAAAAGAAATTAATTCAATGTGGTGATTTTAATATTATAATTTTAAATAAAACTAACGGAACTTGCGAATTTATACATATGATGCAAAGTTACAATCTTAAACTGGGTATAAAAAGTCCTAAACGTTTATCAAGTAAAACGTGTATAGAAAATTTTGCATATAACATCCGAGGTTGTAAAGCGGAATTAATAGAGTTAGCACTATCTGACCACACTGCTCAAATATTAGCATGTCCTGTAAAACGCCGCTGTACATTAACACACTGGTACACAAAAAAACGTGACTACAGTGAGGACAATATAAATAAATTCTCAACCTATATAAACTCCCTTAGTTTCTCGGATGTTTTAATAATTATGATTCGAATATAGAATTCAACAATTTTTATGAAATGTTTTGTTTATTATACAATTTATGTTTTCCAATTATAACTATCAGGATATCTACGAAAATGAGACCAAAATGGATTACTAAAGGAATCGCTGTATGCTGTAAACGGAAAAGGAAACTATTGTGGGAATATAGGAAAAAGCGAAGTGTTGAAAATAAGTCACGGTTTACCGCCCTACCATGGAGACTTAATACCAAAAGATGATATTAAACAAATTGATGTCAATGGACGTATAATTAGCGAACCGCAACAAATAGCAAGTTTGTTTTAATAATTTTTTCATTGATGAAATTACCAAACTGGCCCCAGAGCATTACCCGTTAAATATAACGAACTATCATAAATCCATATTTATGCAACCTCCAACTCCATATGACGTAAATAAAATAATACTCAATTTGAATAACACTCATAGTTCTGGCTGTGATGACATAGTTACCAAAATAGTAAAACATGTCTCTGATAAAATATCATACATATTAAGCTATATAATAAACATATGTATTGAGTATGGAGTTTACCCAGACAAACTTAAGATTACATTAATAAAACCGTTGTTTAAAAAAAAGACAGAAAAGACATAAGTTGCTACCGTCCCATTGCACTAGTACCTGTACTTTCTAAAATATTTGAAAAAGTCATCTATGATAGTGTTTACAATTTCTTTGAAATGAATCAGTTATTTTGCGAAGAACAAGTTGGATTCAGAAAAAAATAATGCATAAATATGGCTATTTACGACTTTCTTTATACAATTTTTTGTAACATGAATAAAGGTCACCAGTCATGTGCACTGTTCATGGACCTTACAAAAACCTTCGACCATGTAGATCATGAAATATTAATTAATAAATTGTACGCACACGGCATTAGGAGAAATGTCCTGGATCTCACAAAATCATACATTAGTGACAGAATACAGCTAACGCAAATTACTAGTTTATGTCCAAAAACTAAAAAAGTCATTAATTATTTATCAGAAGGTAAAAAGACAATTTTTTCTGTTCCACAAAGAAGTATATTGGGTCCATTATTATTTATTATATATATTAATGATTTACCGAAATTGACAAACAATAAAACTATCTTATTCGCAGACGATAGTACTATTATATGTACAGGCAAATATGATACAACATTATTGAAACAGGACATTAACAATACTTTAAATTGTATAATTAATTGGTTGACACTAAATAACTTAAAAATAATCTAGATAAGACAAATTTTATGACATTTAGAAATAGAATAAATAAATTAAGCAAAATTGACATTAATTATTTGGGACATACAATTGAGAAGTAGACGAAACTAAATATTTAGGACTTAATATTGACTCTTGTTTAAATTGGACATCACATGTGGAACTTTTGTGTGCGAAAATAAATAAATTTGCATATGCCTTGTATGCGCTGTCAAAAACTGTAGATATATCAACCGTGTTAATAGCATATCATGGTCATGTAGCACCTATTCTAACACACGGAGTTATATTCTGGGGAAACTCCACAGATTGGGAAGCGGCATTTAAGGCACAAAAGAAATGCATAAGGTCCATTTGCAAATTAAAAATTATTGATAGCTGCAAACCTTATTTTCTACAATTAAAGTTACTAACGCTTCCTTGTATATATATCCTTGAAATTGTCTTGTTTGTGAGGAAAAATATGAATAAATTTGAGAAACTTAACAGTCGAAGACACAATATGAAAATACACATCCCTGCTAACAACACTGCGCAAGTTAACAAAAGCATACTATGTATGGCACCATGCATTTATAACCACTTGCCAAAAGAACTGTTAATTTTTATTTTATTTATTTTTTATTTATTTATAGACTCACGCCTGTATCCCCGAAAGGGTAGGCAGAGGTGTAATATTACACCCACATTTCGCCATGAATTTTTAGGTCCCACGTAATAGGGGGCGAGCCTATTGCCGTACCGGGCACATTACCAGACTCCGTGCTGCTACTGAGAATTTCCTAACGGAAAAACCCAATAACACTTTGCCTGACCCGGGAATCGAACCCGAGACCTCCCAATCCCACGCGCACATTTATTCTAACTGTTAAATATTACGAATTTTATTATATTTAAGCGTGGTGTAAACAAATTACTGCTTGCCAAAGCTTACTATTCTGTCAAGGAATATCTAAAGCCAGGATCAAACCAACGCGTTCAGCTTGCGTCCGCGGTGGCGTGCGCGGTGGCGATCAGATGTTGTGTACGAACTTATAGCGCGGTGTTCACATCTACGCGTCCTCGGATTGCACGCGGCGTCCGGTGCAGCGTCTGCACGCGGCGGTGGCGATCAGATCGCGCTTGTTGCGTTAGGACGCTGCACGCAGCTATTATTTGTTGAGGAAACTGTGTTTTTGTAGATTTTAAGTATGGTGGAAACGGAAGAAATTATCAATTAATTCCACAAATACCCATTGTTGTATGATACGTCTCATTCTGATAAGGCGTTATCGAATGATGGTAGGTATTTACTTCACTGGCGCAGTATATCATACCCACCTCAAGTTCACTTACTGTTCCTCTTCGTGTTCAATAATAGCAGACAGAAGTAAAACTTCTTCGATTTCACTATCTGTATCAGACAGCATTTTAGTGACGCGACTACAGCCTGGTGAACGCCTGAACGAACGCGATAGTGTGCACAACTTTTGCACGCGCAATAATCGCCACCGCGCACGCCACCGCGGACGCGAGCTGAACGCGTTGGTTTGATCCTGGCTTAACAGATAGATGTTTATAAAAACATGACTGTGACATTATTTAAATTGTATGACATATTTGGACTTGTTTTTACTTTATATTATTCTAATTAATTCTGACATCCCTTGTAACTATTTAATATTTATTCATAAGTACATACTTGTGTCCAATAATGTTTTAAATAAATACATACCTTATAATGTTAAATACTTATGAAATTTTCATGCTAAAAAGCTGAGTATGGTGATACCTTGTATTGATAATTTAAGATCCCTATAAACCCATATTACGCAAATAAATCATTTGAATTTGAATTTGTAGTTGAGGAACTGTTGTAATTTTTTTGTGTTAATGTGGTTTACATCCAGCACATTGATATTCCAGTCTCCCAAAGGCAGAATATAATCATAAGGGGCCAATGCAGAGATGCTATCGGTCAAACCCTCAAAAAAGTATCAACAGACAGCCAGGGTGCCTATAAGCAGTACCAATCAAAATTTTTTTACTCATGATTGTTAAAGATAGCCAAAACTCCTCCACTTCATGGTGTACCGGGTGAGACTGAGTACCTGATAATACCTGATTCTATATACAAACCTGCTTCACCTCCTCTCCCCACACGAACACATATGGATCTGGGCATATGCCTGAGTCTGTATCCCGGAATGACTGGGGCTTTTCGTTCTTCACCATTCCTTGACCAGGTCTCATTAATGGTCATTATGTCCAACTGAGTGAGTGTCCATGGCTGCAAGAAATTCATCGTGTTTAGTCCCTAATGATCCCGCATTAAAGAAACCAAACTTAAGACATTTTTTATTTATCATTGTGATTTGATTTAAATAAATATATAGTAGTCAAAAGGCAGAACTGTATGGCAACAATTAACGTGCCACAGCCATATGCTTTCTCACTTTGTAACCGAAAAAAACTCGAGCTTTCTATCAGGTACAAGTTTGTTGATATTAAGTATTCGGCTTCTCAATTATGCGAATCAACATACAATACCTTTACAGTACTCCCTACAATACCTCCCATAGATTTCACCTTGCATGTCAACCTCTCCCTTCCTGCATCATAAGCATACGTATTTAGTTAACGACGTGTTACAGAGGATTCTGACATAATCTAGTTTTTCATCACACTTTTCATATACGATAATGCCGGTCGAGTAATTAGAGGTTACTTTATAGCTGTCAACATGCGGGTGACATTTGTTGACTTTTACACTTAGTGTTGCCACAATATTCCAGGTTGGCATGTGGTTCAAAGATTGTTCAATTTGTATCCTATTCAAAGAACAACACCAAATTTATTGTCCACCAAAGCTTCAGGACCAAAACACTTTCCAAGTCCCTCTCGGTACGTACAGCGTGTATTTTTGTACCGTCTCCCTGCCTGATTAAAACTCGAACTCGCCTAGTCCATGCAAATTTCCATCCGATCTTCGCTGCAACAATTATATGCGGTATAACAATTGCCTATTCGATCTAGTAAGGCGCTCATTGATATGTATAAAGCAGGAGAGGAGGAGCAGCGAAACTGAGATCCGCTGAAGTAGCGCCACGCCTCACCCGCGCCGCACGTAGTAGTTCATCTCGCGAGACGCGACTCGCCAGGCGCACCACAATCCGGCGTCATTTGTTGCGTTGCGGTGGAACCGCAGAGAAATAGGAGATGCGGTATTGTCAGGTGGCCGTCCTCCCTATCCTCTGCTGCGGCTGCCCAACACCTTCATCCGCTGCCAAGAAGGTTGTGGCCTTCGGGCTATCCACCGGGGTGCCAGGGTAAAATGATAACGCGACCCCCTGGCGCCCTCAAAATGGCGTGGGAGTATGCGCTGTGGCTTTAGTGGGTAATACGGCCTTCCACTTTAGCCGTCGAGTCCCACTTACCCCCCGCTTTTCATCTTGCGGGGGTTATGCGTAAATGCAAAAATTTACCTAGCGAGGGAAAATAGATAATACTTAGGTTTAATCAAGAGTGCCTGAGATTAATGTGTTCACAAAAAAACTATATCTATACTGTGTATAAGAATGTTTAGCTAATAACTGATAACTAAGCAGAACTTGTATCTACTTTACAGGCTCTGCCTAGTTTGGAATCAGATCACCAGGTGTGGGTCTTAGAATCTTATATTCACATCTCTAATAAACATCAATAGGACAGCCAAATAGACAGTCACATCTAACTCGTGTCACATTCAATATTGGCCACATTCCAAACGACGAAAACATTGTCTTGCCATGAGGACAGTAGCTAAGCATAATATTGTTACTTATTCCAGCCCCGATCAAATTGGTTCGCAACATCCAATTTCGCTAATACTCTTAAACGCTACAAGTTTATGGCTCATGAGACGATTAACCAGCTATGGGGAACTCCAAGTGCATAGAAATTTGCATTTAAGAATGATAGAGTTTGTAATGCCAGCTTCAATGTGCTGTAATCTGGTAATATTGGCCCAGTTATTGCGAGGCCCGAATTTGAATGGGTTATTTTGAGGGGAAGCGATTTGGCTTAACATTTGACGTTTGTTGGCGAATTAGGATTAGATTACGAATATAGTTCGGTGAATAGAAAAAGGTTTCGAATGTTGACTGTTTTATTTTATTGGATGTGTAACTTTTTTATGGTAATCCATAACATACAATCATAACATACCTGATTTTTATTTTTTTTACTATCTATGGCATTTAATATTTTTTTTAACAGGGCTAGTATATTCTCAGAATACAGAGGTAAAAGGATTTTTTTCTTGTATATCAATCAAATGTGGAGTGTGTAGCCTAAAATTTTTTTAAACGTTTCAGTAGATAATCGATTACTTGTGACGTGTATTTAAATGAGACTTATATAACCAGATTTTGATTGCCAGCCACGCAAAGAAGTAAACAATAACACTATCAACATTAATACGATTGTATTACGAGATAAGATCATATTAACTTGCCAAAGTAAGATAATAAGGAAATAAGCTACGATGACGTATGATAGTCCATGTGGTGACGGATTAAGAATACGGAATGTCACCACCCCGTATCATACCATGGGTGTCGTAAGAGCCGACAGAGGGAGCATATTATGCAGAGAACAGCACTGTAAGAGAAGGAAAACTTGATACAAACCCTATACCAACCCGTTTGGCCAGCGTAGTATAGTTGGCCAATTCCTCCTTTCAAAGGAGAGGCCTAGTCCAGCAGTGGACTGTTAAAGGCTGATGATGACTACGATGACGTAAGCACCTCACTTGTCAATAGTAACTACAGATATCGACGATCAAATATATGGTATATTTACTAACAAAAAGTAAATTTACCAATGATGCTTTCCGTCTGTTCCAAAGTACGAATAATATTATATCAGACCTAACTGATACACAATATCAGACATAAACTTTCCAACTGCTACATATGGACCACTTTTAACTATGAGAAGGGTTACGCCCAAGTGCCGTTTGGTTGACTTAATATAATATTCTGGCGAACTTACAGACATGCTAGTTTTTGCACTTTATTTAACTTACTTCATATAAGCCAAATCTTTTACTTTCAGAATCAGATCTAGAAAAAATCTAGAGCTCCAAACAATACAAAAGCTAACAAGCTTAGGTCCATTAATTCAAACCTTAAGTCTGACGCAAAATACCCGGGAATCCTTCAAATGCCCATCATATGGCTACCGTGATGGGTCATAAAAGTAAATTACGTGACATACCCATCCCGAAGCTAGTTTTTTGTCGTTTCAGATTTATCTTGCACATTAGCCGAAAACACAGGGAGATAAAAGTTGCTTTACGAGTATTCACCACTGTATTTGGACGATATTCTCGTTATACAGCGATGTTATTTATCTGTCCAACTTTTTTATTGGTAACTCGTATTAGAGTAAGAAAAAGTATGAAGTGTTTTGCTTCATGGTGTAGTCTTTGGCAAAATGTCGAAGGTTAGGGAGTTTAATGACGTGAAGGCGGGTATTGCGGCGTCCCGATAATGTGCCTGAGCTATTGCCGCTGTTTTAATTTCTTGCGTGCGCTTGCTTCACTTTATAAAACGATTACGGTTGCCTATTTTCTTTTATGATATGCGTAAGGGTAAGAATTAAATTTATTTTTGTTATACATGCCGATATCGGTATCTTTCGGGATCCATATTTGATAAAACATTTAACGAGAATCCGAATTTATAATATCAATAAAAATTGAACTTGTTTCAACCACCTAGTTACAATTTTGTACTGATCGATACTATGTAGGCAGTCAATATTAGTCAAACTTAGCACATGAAACAACGCCATCGTGCAGCGGTGTAATGGCACTACGGACAGGCATCTATGCCAGATATCAGAAGAAGAAGAAGAAGCTCTTAGTACATACGACGAAGTTTGAAAGCTGTCACGCATTAAGTTCGTACAACCTTTCAAAGTTAAATAGAACAAAAAGCGTCACCGTCTACAACAGACACATAAATCATTGTCTGTCAATGTTCATCAGTTCCCATTACACCCTCTCCCTGTCCTTGTCTGCCTACACTACATAATATCATTTGATTTCACTCGATATGTCGCGCTTCGAACATAATTATGCTAGTCTCGTGCAGACGTTGTAACAGCGTTTGGTAATGACTGAATTTAATTATGATTGAATAGCCTAGCCTAAATAGAACACAGTCATATAATAAAATTATATCTTCATACCAAATTTCATTAAGAAGTTAGCATACTTACATTTTGAATAACCTAAGTTCATTACAGAATTCTACTGACTAATCAAATAATAAAAATATCGCTTTACTATCAAAACTTGCATGCATGCGGATGCCTAAAATTAATGTAATAAAAAGGGTCTCAATTACGTACATGAAATATAAAACCAATGTTAAAAATATTGAACAACATGGGTTATTTATCATTTCGCCACCATGGCTGTTTTAACCTATGTATGTTGCGAAACATCGGCGCAAATAGATAATAATTATACTCACTTTATTTTTAAACAAATACAAGACCCTTTAGGTAAATTATTAGTCACTGCCGTCCTAGCGTCAATCTGGGCGCATCCAAGAATTCTCCTTTCTTAAAGCCCAAGATCTGCTACTAAGTTTAACCAGATTTAGCAGAATATTAACGTTATATCAGTAATCATCGTCCTAGCGTTATTCCGGTTTAATCTAAGACTTTTTTGTCCTTAATATCCGCAACACACAGGGATAACGATTTGCCGCGATTTAGACCAATGTCATTATTTTAAGGTAACTACTGAATTTCCATGGTGTCTGTCTAAGATCTATGTATTAGCCGGGTCCTATGGCTTAACGTGCTCTCCGAGGCATGGAGCATGCGATGATGAGCTATTGAAAATGCACAAAACTATAAAACACAGTATTGCAGGTGCACTTACGACCTTGAACCCGGTACTCTCTGCAGAGCATCAGTCTGTGGTATCTCCACTGGAATATAGCTGCCTAAATGTAACTGTAACTAAAATCATAATATGTATGTATTATCAGCTCATATTCATAACATGCACATACTAGATTGATTTGATAACATTTAAAGTTCTCTCAAATCAAACACGACCATATTCATATTACACGTTATAATTGAACGAAAGTGGGCAATTGAGGCCACTCTGTCGAACACTTCACTGAGTGCCGTAATAATTAGTCCGAACAAATGCTAGTGCAAGCTTGTAAAACTTCGTAAAGCGATGATTAACTAAATTATCTGCTAGTCTATTAGTGAGAGCTGCTCAGAATTTGTGTAAACTTTGTAGCAGCGATGGCCGATCCGAGTAATTATTAGAGTTTAAGTGGTGCTTACGCTTTTAGACTGTTACGTAAACTGTGCATCGTATTGCAATGTGGTAAATGTGGAAATTAGAACTGATATTTTATTATTTATTGGCATCAGTTAAGTTTACATGACAACATTTAAACTACAGTACATTACAATATCATTCCACGCAAGGTAAGTTATATATAGAGAAATAAAAAAATAAAGTATAACCTTTCCGTTCTCCGATGTTGAAACATAAAACCCCTTAACTGAATTCTTGGAAGTGGATTCTTGGCAAACCTAGATTATGTGTGAGGTTTGCGCTTTCCATTAATATATCTGAAGGATGTACCTATCGTATGTCAATAGGAGATCACTCGATAAATTCAACTTGATTTCTTTCAAGTTCAATATCTTAAGTAAGCCATCCACTCATTAGTGAGTGATTCAAGCACAATCAGTCATAAAGGAAATCATCGTTTCGGACACTAAAGCTCATATTAAGTTTACATAGATTAGTTTAATAGGCGGCAAACGAACAAACGGATCACCTGATGAAGAGCTATCCGCCGCCCACGGACATTGGACACCCGCGACACCAGAGAAATCTCATTTGCGTTTGGGATGTTTTCCCATCCCAAAGGCCGGGCCTTTGGGATGAGAAAAGGAATAGGTGGAGCAAGATGAGTTAGATGGAAAAGGGGTTGGAATTGTCAGCACTCTAAATCACCGAGCGAAGCGCAACAAGATGGATACTGTTACTACGTCGATATCCTGTGGGAGACTTGCCCAGCTATTTGCAATAACTGTTTGTGATATATTTAATGTACAGCCACAGTATTTTAACTTTATATCGCTTGAAGACTGTTCTGCAATTGCAAATTTAAAAATAAAACTAATAATATCTATATCCGTTTTCATCTCGTCGATCCATATACATTAATTGCCAATGCACAGAACTTTTTCACGACTTAACTTTACCCATTGAAAATTATCTGTATTTTTAACTTCATTATACCCGAATAAACTGGACATTCTAAACCGCGTAAATATTTATTGCCGGACGTCAAAAGAGTCTGAAAATGTATTAATTTTGCGGCGATAGACCGGTAGCCGTTCATTTAAAGAAGTCTCGTATAAAAATGGTCAATGTATGCTTATTTTTTGTGTGAGACCTTGTGTTACGTAATATTAAACTTGACGTCGATTTTTCGGGGAAAATCATGTTATATATAGAGACACACTAGCGCACTAAGGCATCATGTATTGCCGTAATTATATCATGAAACATCCAATAAATTTTCTAAAAAAGTAGCTCAGTAGTGCCGAGCCATTGACATCCTTCACATAATTATATAGGTATCCTATCTCTCACTCTCAGGCAAAGATACCTCCATCATATATGCCTACTTATTTAAACAAAATAGAACCTAGAGCTAAAAAGCAAAGCTTGCAATAAATAGATGTTTATTTGCAGTAATAATAAGTTACACATTTTGGCTGTTACATTTAGCTCACGTGCATAAATATGGTGCATAGGGTTCCCACCAAGAACTAAGGGTCCCAAGCCAACCTTACCTGCAAGTGGTGCACCTGCCGATCAACGGACGAGGCTCTGGCAAACAAAATGTCCCAATAAGCGGCAATAGGCTCGCCACCTATTACGTGGGATCAAAACACTGGCGAAAAGTGGGCGATATGCCTCTGCCTACCCCTTCGGGGAAACAGGCGTGAGTCTATGTATGTATGTATGTATGTATGCATAAATATAATATAAAAGAGCAACTTATAATTACCATTTTATTGTCCAGCAGTGTAATATCTAGCATGTTCCGATCGAACTTTCCGCAGCGAAGTACCAATTTAAATGTTATCATTAAGCGTATTTTTTACAATGTGAGCCACAAAAATATATAAAGCTGTCGGATGAAAATTTAATGACCTATCAAGTTTGTAGTCACGCACGTAAAACGTGAACTTTATCGGGGCTGTTACAGCGTTTTCTGGTGATTTTCATCTGCAGTCGAGTGTACGTGGCCGTTTTTATACGTTCAGTTAATGTGGACTAATGTGCCTGATTACGTTGATGATTTTGAGTGCCTTTGTGACTTTTTTGTGGTTTTAGTGTACCGGTCTTTGTGCGAACGTAAATACTATATTTACTGCTTGACTAATATTCTTATCGAAGTAAATTTTCAAGAATTATCACAATCTCAGCTAAAAGACATCCACTGCTAGACACAGGCCTCCCCAAGATTTGCCATAAAGATCAATTTTGACCAGCCGCGTCCAACCGCTTCTTGGGATCCTAATCAGATTGATGATCCACCTTGGCGGCTGGCAGGAGTACCTGCTGCATCGTTCGGTACGTGAGAACTTCTCTCGAACCTTCCTGTCCAAATGGACATAATGTAAATAAGGGCGGAAGCCCGTGCAGTTCAATTCGTTTCCATTTCCACTGAACTGCACTGACTTCTACTCCCTGCACCTGAGTCCGGTGCAGGGAGTGGCGAATGGTCTCAGGGGTAGCGCAGGTCGTGTAGATCCCTAAGGCAAGGCTGGTGGACTATCCTTCTCGAGGTTGCCGCCCGTTCTTGGTCCAGTTCCTTCAGAAATGGATGCAACCAAAACCTCCAGCCGAAACACAAATAACAGGCACTTTACACACGCATACACACACACGTACACACATGCGCGCACACACACACATTCACTTACACATCTCTTCACCACGCCCCCTCGTGGCCAGGTGGGCTTGGGCCCGTAGTAAACAGTCACGGGTAAGAGAAGTTGACCACCTGCGCTAGGACCTGCGCAGTCGAGCACCGTACGCGGGGATGACGGAGTCCTGGGGGGTTGAGCCGAGCGGCGCTGGCGGTAATGTGACCGTGAGGCAACACGCCCTCTTTGGTCCCGATTTCACGCTAAACGGTAGCCCCCGCTGTGAGCCGCAGCGGGGGAAATGGCCATCGTGTCCCATCAGAGGGCCACGGGCTAGGGACGTAGGGTCCACATCAACAGTCGGAATTTATTTCGGCTGTTGACGTGGTTGGTGAAGGCTATACTGAGGGCGCAAGCGAGGGTGGACGGCTAGAGTTGGTAACTCGGCTCAGGCCGTTAACCCAAGCGGGCGCCCGATGTCGTGCTGTAAGCCAGCCCCGCGTTCCTATATCCCTCTGGTAATCCTAACGTCCGGTATGACGTTCCCTGTTGCGGGCTCCATGGAGGGTGGGAAGCCAGAGGGATGAAGTCTTGTAAAAACATTTATGGATACCGTTATCCCTTTCACTACCCCAACTGCGACGGTGGCAGCGAAAACTGTTCCCGCCGCAAAACCAAAACAGATGGTTGACGCTGTGGCCTCGGCTGCAGAGGTTATATCATTCCCCAAGGACGGGACTTCAGCGCTGGCTAGCACTAGTACTGGTCCCGTCCTTACAATCGTCAGCCCGTTCGAGATCAAGCGGGAAGACGACTCCTCCTTCGCGGGCTGGCAATTGGTTGGCCACAAGAAGGGCAAGGGTAAGGGCAAGACCACCAATCCTGTTCAGCGCCCGCCCACTAGTGGCCCCGCCACTGTCGGCCCGTCGAAGAAGAGGAAAAACCTTAACAAGAGACAGCGCAGGGCGTCCAAGCAGAAGGCTGCACAAACCGCTGCTGCTGCCGGTGCTGCCTCTACAAAAGCAGCTGAGCAGGCTGCTGTCGCAGGTCCCAGCAATGTGACCAGTGCGCAGCCCACACTCAGCAGTGAGGGATGCAAGAAGGCCGGAAGCAGTACAAGGAAGCCGGCTGCCGCCAAGCGGCGAGCTGGCCACCCTGGACGGCAACCAGCCGCTGCACCACCGAGCAACACAGCAGGTAAAACTGCCGGAAACAAGGACAGAGGTGAGGCCAAACGTGCTCTCAACGAGACCAGTTCGCCTCGGGGAGACCACAAGAAGCCCCGCCTCGAATCCTCCAGGACGACAGTAGGTAAGTCCTACGCACAGGCCTCCAAGGCGTCCCTGGGTGTTGCAGTAACATGCAAACGCACAGGGAACTTGCCGAAGGAGTTGGTGGACCAGGTACTCCGGGAGCTCCAGAGGAAGATCCTGAGTGACGCCTGGTCGAACAAAACCCCCAAACGCCCCGCTCCAGCGTTCACCGGGAAACCCGTGCATGCGGACGGGGTCCTCAAACTTTGGTGCGCCGACGAGGCAACGCGCACCTGGCTGACGGAGGCAGTCTCTCTCCTGGTCCCACCACCGGGCTTCGAACTGGAGGTCAGGGGCCAGGAAGAGACCCCGAAGAGAGTGCGGTGCGGCATTGTCGTGCCCGACGAACAGGGGGTCTGGGACGACGTGCGTGACGTGGGTCGCGCTCTGGAGTTCCAGAACCCCTGGTTGGAGGTTGACAAATGGTCGATGCTGCACTCCGAAAGGCAGTCAGGTGGGTGGTTCCTGGTGGTGGGCGTCCCAGAGGAACAGGTCCCGATCCTGTTGAAGAACGAGCGCCGCCTCGCGTTGGGGGTGGGTGCCGTCTACGTCAGGTTCCGGGACCCCTCAGGTAAGTTTGTCGACCATCCTCCGGGATGCGACGACAACTCCATACGAGTCAAGCAGGACTCTAACACCAAGCCAGGGTGCGACGCAGAATCCGGCCCGTCAGAGCCGGCCGCGTCTGGCTCGGGGGCTGGCCCATCAGCCGAGGGTAACTCGGAAGATGAGTGCCTGCTCCTGAGTCCGGTGCGGCGGGACGACGGGGTGGAGGCTGGCGACATCCTGGCCGGCCTGACGCAGCTGACGTTTGGGGAGAAGGGGACATCATCCAAAGATGAACCCTCCGCCTAGTAACGTCAACTGCCTTCAAACCAACCTCCACCACAGCCAAACAGCTACTGCGCAACTGCGCAAATGGATGGAGGTCCAACATTCAGCCATCGTGCTCATCCAGGAACCTTGGATAAGGTGTGGCCTCATTAGAGGCCTCTCCAGCCTGGGAGGTAAGATTTATTCTTCAACTGACCACACACATCCAAGAACCTGTATACTAACTACTAAAAACATCAGAGCCCAAGTTCTAACGGAGTTCTGTTCCAGAGACATCACAGCGATACAAATTGAAATAACACAGCAGCCTAGGAGTATAGCGGTTGTTTTCGCATCGGTCTACATGCCCGAGGCCGAAGACCCGCCTCCGTTCGACCTCACGCGTCTGGTTAACCAGTGCGAGAGAACCAATACGGAGGTTGTAATAGGAACGGACTCCAATGCCCACCACCAAATGTGGGGCATGAACTGCAATAACAACAGAGGTAAATCACTGGTTGAATACCTATTCACCACCAATCTTACCCTATTAAACACAGGTACGGAGCCCACCTTCGTCACAAGACGTAGTCAGACAATTATCGACTTAACTCTCGCAACAGAAGGAGCGGCTGAACGCATCAAGGGATGGCACGTCTCGAAAGAGGCATCGTGCTCAGACCACAGATGGATCAGCTTCTCCATGGAAGTCGTTATACAACCCACACAGCCGCGTAGGAAACCACACAACACTGACAAAGTAAAGTATGTCCACTTACTTACAGAGAAACTTACCCTGACTGCTACGCCGACAGTACTGGGTAACAATGAACAGATCGACGAGCAGGTATGTACACTGACGCAGTCGATGTTAGACAGCTACCACGCAGCCTGCCCTGAAACCACTATACCATCTACCCCAGGCAAACAACCCTGGTGGGGCGCTGAGCTTGAACGCAAGCGCAAGAAGGTAAGAAGGGCTTTAAACAGGGCAATGAACACAAGCGCAAACGAAGATTGGGACGCTTATAAAGCGGCCAAATCAAGCTACAAGAAGTGCCTCAGATTCAGACGTACCATGGGATGGAGGAAATTCTGTGGGAGCATTGAATCTTGCCAACAAGCAAACCGGGTAAGGAAATTACTGGCTCAGCAACCAACGGTTGCACCAGGTACTCTCCGTAAACCGGATAACACATACACCACATCGGAGGAGGAGACAAGACGCGTCCTACTCGAAACACACTTCCCAGGCTGCGTCCTCACCCCGGTAATAACGTGGCACGATACACAAACAGTGGCGACCGAACATGAGTGGAGACATGCAAATACCGTGGTCACAGAGGAAAAACTCCGATGGGCCATCGACAGCTTCCATCCCTTCAAAGCAGCCGGACTGGACGGCATCTTCCCAGGGTTATTACAATGGGGGGGTGAACCTGTCCGCAAAAGACTTCTGGCAATCATGAGGGCTAGCCTGGCCCTCAGATATGTACCGAAGAGATGGAGGGAAGTCAAACTAATTTTCATACCAAAACCAGGCAAAACAGACTATACCAATGCAAAGTCCTTCAGACCAATAAGCCTGACCTCCTTCATGCTTAAAGCCTTGGAAAGGCTCTGCGAGAGGGAACTAAGAAGTGGGGCACTTAAACACTTACCCCTTCATGCCAATCAACATGCATACAGCTCAGGGAAATCGACGGAATCGGCCTTACATCAGGTCGTGAACCAGATAGAAGCTGCTATACAACAAAAATGCATCTGTCTGGGCACCTTCATTGACATAGAAGGAGCCTTCGACAAGACAAACTTTTCCAGCATAAGCAACGCCCTAGCCAGGCATGGTGTGGATCAGATGCTCATACAGTGGATCCAAAACATGCTCAGCAAAAGGGTAGTGCGCCTGCACGGCGACACTCAGACAGCCTTGATAACTAAAGGGTGCCCGCAGGGAGGTGTACTTTCCCCGCTATTGTGGAACTTAGTCATCAATGAACTCATAGACAAACTCAACGCGAGAGACTTCTACACAATAGGTTATGCAGATGATCTAACCATACTCACCTCAGGTAAGGTAACCAGTACAGTGTACGACCTAACCCAACAAGCCCTACGCATAGTAGAGTGGTGGTGTAATGAGTACGAATTATCTGTAAACCCGACCAAGACCGAACTAGTTATGTTCACACACAAACGCGCGCTGGGCACTTACCGACTGCCCAGGTTATTTAATACAGAGCTTAAGCTGTCTACCGAGGTCAAGTACCTAGGTGTCACTCTCGACAGCAAATTGACATGGAACAGCCACATGGAAAATAAGCTCAACAAAGCCAGCATTGTCTTCTGGCAGTGTAAGAAGATGATAGGCAAACGCTGGGGCATATCCCCCAAAATTGTCTTATGGCTTTATAAGACAATAATACGTCCGATGATAAGCTACGGCGCAGTAGTGTGGTGGCCTCGGACCAACCTAACAACGGCCGCCAACAAGCTTCAAAAGCTTCAAAGACTTGCATGCCTAGCGGCAACGGGCTGCATGAAAACTACACCTACAGCGGCACTCGAAGTGTTGCTGGACCTGCCTCCATTGCACCTGTTTATACAACAGGAAGCAACGATGACGGCGGTCCGGCTAAGAGCTCTGAAGCTCTGGAAAGACACCAACACACCGCACACTAGCAATTTAAATACACTCTTTAAAGAAGTTCCTCTCACACAAGCCATCGGCGACCAAATACCGAAACAATTTGTGTTCGACAAGAAGTACAAAATCCAACTGTACGAGGATCTACACGAAGGAGCGGTTAATCACAACGAGCTCACGATCTTCACAGATGGGTCTAAGACGGATACAGGTACGGGTTCAGGAGTATTCTCCGAGGACCTAAACATCAACATCGCAGCACCACTGGGAGCCTACAACACGGTCTACCAGGCCGAATGTTTTGGCATAATCCTAGCTGCCACAGCAATCATGGCACGTGAGGTAAGGGAACGATCCATTAGGATCCTCTCAGATAGTAAGGCGGTCCTCTCAGCCCTCAAAAGCCATACTATCACCTCGGCACTCACGCTTGAATGCCACCAGAAACTAACAGAGGTAGGTAAACAAAACAAATTAACACTGCAATGGATCAAGGGCCACAGTGGCTCAAGAGGGAATGACGCAGCCGACGTACTTGCCAGGAGAGGGGCCACTTTAGAGGTGGTGGGACCCGAGCCCATCATTCCCCTCCCTTCTGGTTTTTATCGCAACCTGGTAAGAAATAGGACCAGGACCCAACACAACCAGTCCTGGATTGGTATTGAAACATGTAGGCAGGCCAAGGAGGCTCTTCCCGCAGTGGACGGTAAGATAGCCAAACAAATCCTCCGGCTGTCCAAACAACAACTGCGGACAGTCACGGCCGCCTACACAGGACACGGATTCTTTAATAAACACCTATTTACTATAGGTATCACCGACAGCCCGCTGTGCAGGGCCTGTATGGCAGCAGACGAGACGGCAGCCCACCTGCTCCTCGACTGCCCTGAGGTCGCACAGTACAGGCAGCAGTACCTGACGAGATACAGCACCCTGAGGGAGGCAGTGGGCCACATCAAGAGTCTGCTGGCCTTCCTCGAAGAGCTGGGGTGGCTCGAATGAAGACACCATTCCCACCCGCACGCAAAATACGCGCCAAGACGTGGAGTTGCGGAAACAGCCCGTGCAATCAAGTATCAAGTATGGACATAATGTCTTCAAGCTTTCACTTCGCGCTATGTCGACCACTATGGATCTTTAGAGTTCAATCTGCAAGGAAGCTCTGAGCATAGCTCTCTTCATCGCAACCTTCGTGACCGTGAGCCTCCTTCCATTTATTTTAGTAAGTAGTTTTAGGTCCTCGTGAATAACTGTTTTAAGTTATTTTCTATTTCAGATCCATAGGTCTTCATGTAGTCTCGGGTATGCGGGCATGAAACCTCCATAGCTACAATATATTTTTTAGGGCAGAAGTGTAATTTTACACCAACATTGGCATTTTTTGCATTTGTAGGTCTCACGTAATAGGGGCAGAGCCTATTGCCGTTACTGGGCACTTTGCCAGACTCTGTACTGCTACTGAAAATTCGGATAAACCCAATAACACTTTTGCCTCACCCGGGAGCTACTAATCAGCAGACGCATATGCTGTCCACTGAACCACGGAGGCAGTATATAACTATTACTGAAAAGGATTGATAGCAGAATATTTTCACAAATACTTATTAGGCTATTTTCATCTGACTACGACTACCTCCAATCCTATTTATTTCATACAACAAATTAACAAATTTTAAACAAGTACTACAAAATCTTCAAGGAACATCATTAGATTTGTTTTATTTTGTAAATACAAACAAAAATATTTATTTTAATTATGTTTATAACACTATTAGTAGCATCATAATAAATCCTATTTACACTTAACTCAAAAGAAAACTAAACTATTTTAATATCTTGAAAAGCAAAATATTTGCCTAAATAAATGAAATATATCTTTTTTGTGATGGCAACATAAATATACCTAATCGATTCCCGAAGACCGGTCATCAGCCAGTAATAAATAGTAATTATTTAATAACGAGAGTCATTTCTAGAGCGATATTAACTTCGACAGTTTGAACGAGAGTATTGAATGCTGCAGCAATGTTGTCTGCTGAGAAGTTGTAATTACACAATAGGTTAGTGTGCTTCAGATCGATTGACCAGTGTACAGCAATATTAATTATGACTACAATAGAGACAATTGTTATATACAGTAGTAAAACTTGGGTTGTAAAGTGTTTGTTTGTTAGTATGTTTGGTTGTTGAAAGCGCTTATCTCAGGAACTACTGGTTCGATTTGAATAATAATATTACTTTCATGTTGATAGCCTATTTATTAAAAACTAATTTAATGCTGTGTAGTAGCTGTGTCAAAGTTAATGTTGAACAGAGTAATCTTATACTTTTGTTAAGCTTCTGTGTCTAAAATTTGTTGGAACAAATATATAATATAAATAAATAACGAACTACTTTAAAACAATTCCTTAGAAGAGTTAAATTTAGTACTTAGTCAAATAATATAGCACTTAGGCGTTGTCTGGGATAGAGCCTTTTAAGTCAAATAGAAAACAATACATTTAAGTAGAATCTTAGTAATTAAATCAATATCTACGTTTTTCATAACCGACTTCAAAAACTCTAATTAAAAAAGCAAAATGATAAGAAATGATTTAATTACCTATGATATCATTAAATGCTTTTATTTGTATTTAATACTACCTGCTGACTGGTTGGAAATCTAGATAAAACACACTCACATCAATTATCACATCATCCTAACGTTATGCCAGTTCTAACCCGGGATCCGCTTACTAGTCTTTTTTTATCGTAATAGGTGGAAAACGAGCAGACACATCGCTTGATGGTAAGCAATTACCGCCGCCCATGGACACAAGCAACACCACAGGAGTCACAAGTGCGTTGACGCTCTTTGGGGGATGGGAAAAGAGATAGGATGAGGATGGGTATGAGGGAGGGCATAGGGCCTCCTTCACTTTCATTCACCGAACGAAACGCAACAGTTTAAGTACTGTTACTTTACGTTGATTTTCTGTGAGAGGGTAGTACTTTCCCGGTCGAGGCGGCCTATTCATGCTGAAATCAGCAAGGCTCTAATCAGATTTGACTGAATCTTTTTCACAGAGCAACTGCCTCTCTATCGTCAGCAACCCAAATGGATAGCAATATGCTATGGTTTAAACTAGTGTCACTTTATTCAGAGGTACTTACTCCTTATAAAGATAGTCAAAAAACATTATAACAGCCAGGACCGACGACGGTTTAACGTGCCCTCCGAGGCACGGGCAAGCGATTATTAACAATATGCACATAACTCCGACCCTACAGGGTCCATGATTACCTCATGGTTCAAAAGTTACATCTAAGTTCACATTGTGGAATGCAAATAACGTTTACTGATGACTGATTACCGTACCAACAGACTGCCATGGCAGTCTGTTGGTATCTCCACTAGGCTATCGCTGCATTTGTTGACATGGAGTGTATGACTATTTAAAAGCTATAATTATCTGATAGTTGTTACAGCGTGTGCCCAAGTGTATTGTGCGACCTTATTAGAACAAATACCTAAAAATGTTACCACATCATTTTTATTTTCAGTCAAGTAGCCAGCTGACATTATACTTAGCATTTTTAAAAATATATCGTCAGCGCTTTCGTCGATCGAAAAACGCTTACAAATATTTTTTTAATAAATAGACCCAGCGCCGATGTACACGGTTCACAAGGAGGGCAAACGCTTTGCGAATATTAAATGTTTAAATTAGGCTTATAGCGAACACCGAAGGTTAGGGCAAAATGAATATTTAAACAAAAATAGTAGACTTTTATCAGACGACACTGGCGATTGGTTGTGGCAGTGCAAATAATAATAATAATATTCTACCACATACATACATCACCATCTAGTCCCAAGCTAAGCAGAGCTTGTGTTATGGGTACTAGATAATGGATAAACATACATATATACTTTTTTTGTAAATACATACATATTATACATAGAAACACCCAGACCAAGAAAACATCCATGTGCATGCACACAAATGTTTGATTTACAAGTGAATAGCGATGGACGATGAGCATGATTTTAAAGCTTAACTTTATGATGCCTGCTCACTAGAAGTGTTTTGTTATTTAAGACTCGCCAGCAGGTACAGTGCAGTGCCTTAATTCACTGTTTATCAGTAGCTGAGTGCTGTGGCTGCGATCACTCAAAGTATAGTGCCGTGTTGGGACACGGCGCTGTACTTTGAATAATCCTCAAATGTTTGTGGCTTAATGAATCTGGGGGTCGACGAAACTCTTTAAAAGAATTGCAGACCCATCTCACTTCTTAGCCACGTCTATAAGCTGTTTTCAAGGTTCATCACGAATCGTCTCGCTTGCAAGCTACACGACTTATCTTCTTGGTTTTACGCGAATGTTACACATTGAAATCAAACTACGGTTTACGGAATCTATCGCGATATACTGTGTGTCACAGTGAGCACATTCTGCGTAGATAGTAACACCATATTATTATAATATATCACCTTTAATTTGTTGTACGTAAATTCCATTGCAGTAGGTAGGATAGCATGGATTACTTGTGCGGGCAACCACACTAAAAACCAATCCTGAGGCTTAGTCGCTAACAAATTCATACATCTTTTATAAGGTAGCGTTAGGTACTAAGTCTGGTAGAGACCACTAGGTGGCGCATATGTTGACGATAGACTCAAATCATTGCAGACTCAGATTAGGATTGGTAGGTACTATAAAGATATTATACCTTATACAAAAATTTGCTATAAACTGTGTACCATAGTTTTGCAGTCTGAAAATTGGTAAGTGACATTGCAATTCGACGACAATTGGTAAATTTTGCTCTAGGATATAGTCGCGTTTAAACATTGAAACCTCGAGAGATACTTATTTATTTATTTTGGACTACCAGTAGCTGTTACATTATTCTTACACCTGAACCTACATATTTGCAGTAACTAAGGTAAATGTATAACACTTTAACATCAAGCGATGTGTCTGCTCGTTTTCCGTTTTGGTAAATTTACGTAGCTCTGTAATTTTAAAAGTTTTATTTTATTTTAAATGAATATTAAATGCTTAAATATAATTTATGTTATCATACTGTGCATAAAATTGTGAAAGACATTGAGTTTGGTGTTTGAAACCTCGATACGAACAGTTTTTGGCGGACAGATCTACTACCAGGTGTCAACGGACGGATTTGAAATCATCTTTAAACCCGGGGAGTATCTTACTTATTAACTTACACTCCTCATCACACATTTACTCGGCTCACACCAACGTGAGCTTCGTCCATCACACACTGGCACAGTTTCTGTCTCCTTTTGCTTGACAAGACGTGGAAGCAAAATCGAAGACTGAACAAATGCCCCATACAAACACCTACTACACTTACACTTCACATTTATTTAAGTGTTTATATCTTTAACAATGCCCCTATATATAATATCTTTATAAGTAATATAATATAAAAATTGATACAAATTAGTAAATTTGCCAAGATTATATTTTTCATTTACTACCTACATATTTTGCCTAATTAATTAAAAATTGAATAACACCTTTACTTTCAATAATATTTTTCCTTTTCTGTTATTTGTCTACTGTCCTTCTAGCTATAAATATTTATTTAAATAAATATATTTATTTATTTATCTATATCTATAAACTCCTACTCATTACTGACTTATCTCATTTCTGACATCTTGTTTATCTTTCTGTCCATAGGTGTTTGGCGTATCCTTGGCTTTGAGCCATTCCACAATGAGCACTATGATGACCCGGAAGGCCACGGCGAAGGATCTAGAGAACAAGCTGAGAATAACCTTGATAGAATTAAAGAAGTGCCAGGAGGAGAATATACACCTACTGAAGGAGCGTGCAGACTGTGAAGAGGACATCAGGATTGTCAACGATAGGGTTTCCAACCTGAAGGCTCAGCTCGCAGAACTCCATATTGAGTATATGGACACACTGGCCCAGCGAGATAGGTTACAGGAGGAAATACATTTATTGACCGCTAGCAATGATGGCCATTCATGGTCTATGAGTCGCATTAGGGAACTTGAATGCTGTTTAGAACAATCTATAATAAAAATTAAATCCCTAGAACAGACTGTTGAGGAATTAAACAGTAGAAAAACTCAGAACCTTTATACAGAGGTTGTAGGTACTAGCTTAGGTCACAGATCTACTAAACCATTTAAATTAAACACAAGTGGCCTGAAACGACATAGAAAATATAATAAACTAAACAAACACATTAGGAAACTAATCTTTAGCTTAAAACAATACAAGAAAAATAAAGTAACATCCCAGCAATATAAAGTTTTAGTTTCTGAGCGTTCAGAATTGTTATTAGACTTAGAAAAGTTCAACACAGAGTTGATAAATAGTAAAATGCTGTATGATCAACATACTAGGGATCTCAAAGGTCAAATTACCTCTTTACAGTCTCAAATAGATAGGATGAACACCCAATATCAAAATGAGGTTCAGGATTATATTAGGAAATATGATGAGATAGCTCAGGTGGGTAGGCAAAATCTTGAGTATGTGAAAGCTTTGACAAACACCAATACTTGCCTAAATAGCATAAAATCAACCATACCCACTTGTGAGTCTCAGAATATTTTTGATATTGACAAAAGTTATTATTTAGCAAATAATACAACAGATAGGTCTTCCTTAGGTAGGAATGGCACAAATAAAGTTTATATGTTCTCTGATAGGTTAGGTTTAGGCTTAGGTAGTTTAATAAATTGTGAATTGAAACAACACAATATTATTAATTATTGCTATCCAGAGTCTTCTTTTTCATATCTAATTGATAAATTAAATACAACAATATTTGATAGGGAGTCCACAATAATTATCTCATACGGTGATAGTCAAATGGTGACTAAAAAAGATATAATTAATTTAACAGAAGTTATGTTATCGCTTCACAGAACATATGATTGCAAATTTATTAGTATGACTTTGCCATATGCTTATAGTTTAAATACTATGATGAATAGACATATTCATGAACATAACTTGATGTTATACAATTTGACATGGCAATATAAGGATTTTATTTTATTTTTTGACATCAATAATTTTATTAATAATTTTACATTGACTAAAGATACTATGTATCTGCCACTATTTTATAAAAGACAAGTTGCTAAATTATTAGCATATAATATACAAAATGACACAGGTACATGTAGGGTATCCAAGAATTTAGTTTCTGTAAATAGTTCCTATCCTTATAATTCTTCTATTGAGAATACTGACACAAGTTCTTTAAACTTAAGAACAGGACAAAGGGTAGACATATTGAACTGACTGTAGCACATCAAAACATACAAGGTCTATCTGGCAAGGATTTAGAATTAGGTTTATATTTAGAAAATCATAGTATTAAAGTTATGTGCATTACGGAACACTGGCTTAAAGAATACCAGATAAAATTCATAAATAACACACAATACACAGTACACAGTGCCTTCTCTAGGAAACAAGCTATTCATGGTGGATCATTGATTATTGTTTCAAACAGTTTAACATGTAAAGAACGGAAAGACATAGCTAGCTTGTCTATAGAACGCACGGTGGAACTGTCATGCATTGAGCTTGAGCAGCATATTATTATATGTGTATATCGTCCTCCATTAAGTGACTTTAATTTCTTTGAATCTGTTATGGAAGATGCAATTAGTAAAATTAGGAGCAATAAGAAAGGGATTATAGTTTGTGGTGATTTTAATGTTAACATTCTTGAAAATTCAATAATGACTTGTAGATTTTTAAACCTTTTTAGATCATTTAATTTGAAAAATTTATTTCTTGAACCAACTAGAATCACAGCAACATCTTTCACCTGTCTTGATAACATATTTAGTAATTGTATTGTTTCAGATAGAGTAGTTACTTCTGAATTAACTTCGGATCACTGTGGTCAATTAGCTAGGTTTCCATATTACAATGATAGCATCGTACAGAGAGTGTTGGTTAGGCCATTACCTAGGCATAAGTTTAATGAATTCCGGAATAAAGTATTGATTGGAATGAATACTATGAATCCTGACTTAATAGAAATAGATTCGCCAAATAAGAATTTTAACAATTTATTTAATATAGTTAATAACACGTTTCAGAATACTTTTAAGACTAAGAAGAAAGTAATTAAGGAATCTCGAGCTTTTAATGAGTGGGCTACTGCGGGTATTTACAAAAGCAGAGCAAAAATGTATGAGTTGTATGGTATGAAAAAATACAATTCTGATTTAAACTTCACTGAGTATGTTAGGAATTATTCTAAAATATTCAAAAAAGTGTGCAATACAGCTAAAGCTATATTCGTTAGGAATAAAATTAAACAATCTTCGAATAAAGTTAAGGCAACCTGGCGAGCTATTAATGAAACAACAGGTAAGACAACATTAAGAAGTAATAGTTTTAGTCTTCTTGATAATGATAAATTAATTCATAATGACGAAGAAGTCGCACACACATTTAATAACTTTTTTGCTAGCATACCACTTACTACTACTAGAGAATTAAAATCATCAGCTATAGTCGCAGAAAACCTATTAGAGTCTAGTGTAGGAAAATGTGAAGTAATATTTAAATTTCATAGTATTAGTTCTACCGATATTATAAATACTTTTAAGTCTTTAGAGTCTAAAAATACAGGTGATCTCTGGGGCATTTCCGTTAAGGTTTTGACAAGTATAATTGATGTAGTGGCTCCTTATTTAAGCAACTTATTCAATAAGTGTATTAAATCTGGCAGTTTTCCAGTTCTTATGAAACATAGTAGAATAATACCTCTGTTCAAATCCGGCAATAAGACTGATCCTAGTAATTATAGGCCAATATCGATACTACCTGCTTTTAGTAAGATTTTTGAAAAGATCATACTCAAGCAACTACTAAGACATTTTAATCAAAACAGCCTCCTTCATGGTGAGCAATATGGTTTTACCAAGGGTCTTTCGACAACAGATGCAGGAGTAGCGTTACTCAAACATATCTACAGTGCTTGGGAGAATTCCCAAAATGCTGTTGGTGTGTTCTGCGACCTTTCGAAAGCATTCGATTGTGTATGCCATGAAACGCTCTTGTGCAAGCTTAGACATTACGGCGTCCAGACTAAAGCATTGGATGTCATTAGGTCGTACTTAAGTGACAGGATCCAATGTGTTGAAATAAATGGCTCAAAATCCAGTGGCTTACCTGTTGATTTAGGAGTGCCACAGGGCAGCATCCTAGGGCCTTTCTTGTTTCTTGTTTACATAAACGATTTACCTTTTTACTTGAGAAACATTTGTGACGTTGTACTGTTTGCTGACGATACTTCTTTGATATTTAAAGAAGATAGAAATAAGGAACACTTTAACGAAATAAACAGTGCACTCATTCAAGTGACTAAATGGTTTAATGTAAACAATCTAGTACTGAACGCCAAAAAAACAAAATGTGTTAAGTTTGCTCTGCCTAATGTCAGAAACCTTGGTCCTAACATAGTTTTAAATGACGATGTACTCGAAACAACTGAATCCACATTATTTCTAGGATTAACACTTGATTCGAAGTTACAATGGGGTGCGCATGTTACATATCTCTCAGGGAAACTTAGCTCAGCTGCTTATGCCGTTAAGAAGGTTCGTAGGTTGACCGATGTCGATACGGCTAGATTGGTTTATTTTAGTTATTTTCATAGTGTTATGTCATATGGCATATTGTTATGGGGTAGAGCTGCTGATATCCAAAATATTTTTATATTGCAGAAACGGGCAGTTAGGGCTATTTACCAGTTAAAGACAAGAGTCTCACTCAAAGAAAAATTTAAAACTATTGGTATTCTTACTGTAGCGTCACAATATATTTATGCCAGTGTTATGCATGTAAGACTAAACATAAATTCTTATAAAATGAATAGTGACAGACACAATATCAATACTAGAAATAGACATAAATTATGTGTTCCGTATTTTCGTTTGCACAAAACGCATAGCTCTTTTATTGGGCTCAGTATTCGCATATACAATAAATTACCAACTTATATTTTAGACTTGCCATTAAGTTCGTTTCAGGCAGAAGTTAAAAAGAATCTTATAAATAAGGCATATTACAGTTTGAAGGATTATTTTGATGACAGGAGCGCTTGGAAGTAGTTCTTCGCTTTTGACTAGGTCAATAATTAGTAGTTTTATTTTATAGTGTAGTTAATTACGATATTCTCATTTCATACTATATTTTGCATTCATGTTCCACACTTTCATTATAACTTTGCGGATTTGTAAAATGTGGGTAACTCGTGGTCATGGGCTAACTAATAGGTTGTCGATTGCTTTGGTTTCATAATACCGTTACTTTCGGCTTCATTCACTTCTACCATAGTTCTGACCATGTTCGCGAGTTGCCTACATTAAAAAAGACGTAAGTGGATGCTCCTGTTTCACCATATTTACTTTGGGAGGCTTACCATATGAACATCATTTACTGCTTGAGTATGATATCAATAGCTACTAAAAATTTTACCAGTAGTTGTCTACAATGTGAAACAGTTGCAGCTCCTTACAAAAATAAAATGTACCACCATTATATTTGTTTGAAAAGAGTGGCCATGAGTTTTATTGCCCGTTCTTTCTCGTGGTTCTACCTATTGCATTGCGAACGTGGCAGTAAATGTAAATGTAGAATCATTAAGTAATTAACTTAAATTTTGACGTTCATAAGCGTCACTTAGTGGCCTAGATGAATAAATGATTTTGATTTTGATTTTGGTGTTTCACAGCATGCGTGGTATTAACGATTAACACATTACAAAACGCAAGATTTTTTAAATACGTTTTTGACTATATAACACCATAATAAGAAAATTTAAATTAAATTGGAAAACAAAGAAAATCTATAATTATAATAAATGCCGTTTTTCATCCATAGTGTTCATCTAGACCAGTCCATTAAACACCCATCACAATAGCCCAGAAAGTCTTTTCAGGTGACAGCGAATAGTTTTTTAAGCTGTGTATTCAATATCTCCTCTTATCGTAGACGAGTCTTGCAACAAAAACCTCTGTTATACCACATAAACCAACGATGTTACAAGTAAAACGAAGTAGATGCGTTATAGGCGTACCAAAAGCAGGACGCTAAACATAAGCCAGTTGGCAAGTCTGACATATGTGTGTGTGACGTCGCGAACCGGCGTCATAGTGAAACTGACACATCTTGTCAGCCGAAATTCAAATAAAATATGGAGTAACCTAATGGAAGGAAAGAGGAACCTACCACGCACCCTCGGATTGACTACCCCTATGGAGTTTTCGATGTGTGTGTTTGTATACCGTTTCTACGGATTGATTACTACGTAGCTAACGTATCTATGACTTTTCTAATATCATTGATATAAAGCATCTCCCAAAGCAAACACTTGAACCACAGCCGCATCGAAAATTGCATAAATAAATCACCGCACTTATTCAACACCAGTTTTATTATAACTTGCACCGCACCCTAACAAAATAAGGGTGTAATAAAATTTCTATACAACGTAAGCGGTTTATGAGTTTTCTATTTAGCCTTGCTGTTGTATTGGAATTGAATTTTTCTTCCACCTGACGCTCACTCCCCGACAATTGTTCCTATCTCAATATGTTTGCCTAAAAAGTGACTTTACTGAATCGGCCATAGAAATGTTTGAAGTGTTCTTAAGCCTCTTTTATTGGGTTGCGTCCCATTGATTGGTCTCGTATATTGTCCAATGAAATGTAAATATTGCTTTTCTTTAATACTTCAACTGAATGATTACTATTGTATTTCGAATTGTGCTACGGCCAAGCGAACTGACACCAATTCTTTGTATAAAAATTTTTAAAAAGCATTTTTGAATGAATGTTCGACGAAATACTGTTCCTAAAGAAAATTTTCATTGAAACTAAACTGGCAGCAAAAAACCTTCTTTGGATGACTTCAGCCTGCAAGATGAGACCTACACAATTGTTAAGAGCTGGCAATCACATCACAATCACACAGCTACATAATTATGAACAATAATATTAATGACAGATGACACTGTATTAGTTTATCTTGACATGTGCCGTAGCTTTTGACGAATAAACATAATATAATATTATGTCGCGTTAATTTACGCGGCAACCTCATTGTCAAGCATTTACGCACCAGTCTCATGAAATTATTGTGACTTTATATGATTCAATTACGAATGAAAATCTACTGAATTATTAAAAACATTTTGCTTTTGAATTTAATACTAATTGACAGCGAGTTTACATTTTAAATGTTGATCTAATTACTTCCCTTTTATTTAGAAATTGACTAGTAGATAATATTCATTCAGATAAATATTACGTAAAAGAAAATATGAAAATGACAAAATATTGACCAAGAATATATATAAGGCAAGGGTGAATGGAACAAGATGAAGGGGAAAACCTAGGTGGACGTTTTCTGACTAGATTGAAGTCATCCTAAAAAAAGACAGGTTAGAAGTACCCTAAACAGAAGAGCATTCATGTTTGGGATCATATGAAAGTATCATTCATGAAATTGAATAAAAACATTAGTTGAGGCCACAGAGGTGAACAAGGAGCGCACAAAAACTAATTTATCGCCCCCCGCAGTGTCAAGTGGCCGCGTCAGCTCGTCATTTGACACCTTGCGCGGTCGAAGCACCTTAGCAAATTATTTAGATCGCTCAAGCGAGGCAGAGGATAATGTTATGTCAAATTGGGTTATATTAGAAAGCAGACCACGGGTTCGATGGCGAAAAGTCTTGGATGCAACTGAGATAATGTTAGAGCGATGATTTTACTAAACCTCTAGCAGGAATCATGTCATCGAAGCAGTCTGTGCAAGTGAGTCAGTGCGTCGGTCGACGCGTCGATCGTGTGGAGGCTGCGGCACCTCTAACTGAGTTACTAACAGCTCTGTGTACTAATATTTTAGGGTTAGGTTAGGTTATGGTTACAAAATTAACGTAATTACCTGTCAGGAAATTATTAAAATAATTGTTGCATAGAACCAATTGACTTCAATGTTCTACCACAGATTTTGTCTAAGTGTTGTGATTTTGATATCTTTTCATTACGACTTCCTAGACTAGGAATATATTTTGTATCGTTTTAGCTTTACAATTATTCAGACAACGGACACAGCAGCTGCTGCTGTATAGTCGCGGTCTGAAAGTGTTTACCACCTTAAGGCTTATAATTGCATGAACACATCAATGACACAAGGACGACGATATTGTACTTGCAACCAATCTATGATAACATGGGTTGCGTAGCAACTGGTGTCAATAACGATTTATTATTCCACATAAACCGGCTGAATCAATATTCTCTACTCATAAATGCGAAATTGTGTACATATAGAGATATGGCTTTGTCATTTGACTGTATGCAAAGTGATATTGTTAAGCATCTTTCGGTAGATAATGCCATGAATACTGACCAAGTTACTTCGTACCCTATAGAGTTTCTGAATTCCTTACAATTATCAGGAGTACCTTCACGCAACTGAACTGTACAACTGTACAACAGACTGAACGTTGGCGTTCCAGTCCTGTTAATGTGGAATCTTAATGCACCAAAGCAATGTACTGACAAACGGCTACAAGTAATACCTAGGACGAAACATTATAATAGCTATTCGCTATTGCGAGTCAGACTCGCTCATGAAGGGTTCCTTAGTGGAAGTATCCACTTACTGGTTCGACGTTACACCGAAACCGTATGTTCTAGGCGATTTGGGTAAATACTAATATTGTGGACTGTATGAGGGCGAGTTCTGATCGCCTAGGATAGGATAAGGGAGTGGAAGTTGGGAGTTATATATACTGGGAGGAATGGGATTTGCAGCACACCTACCTTCGTTCTCTCGGCTCGACAAGATGGCTGTCGTCGGCTTCTACATCAGCGAGGAGTCGGGCTGTAAGCTGATCACTCCGTCTGGATCCAACCCAGAACTACACAAATCACTTCACTTCACCCGCGGGCGGTTTTGTTGCGTTTATAGTATAGAAGCGGTAAAATATGGCGGTAATTAGGTACACGTGTTCGGCGCGACACGGATGATTCTTTACTGTCTCGCGCGTCGTTGGACTTGGCGACCAATCAGCGCTAGGCGTGCCTTTGGGAAAGGGAAGGAATACAAGAAGGATCGCTCGTATTGGACGAGCGAGCGAGGAACGATTGACGTTGATGTAATTAATTATCAATAGAAAGGTAGATGACGCTACCATATCCCCCCGGCCCTAAAGAGTTGCCTTTAAAAAAAATAAAATTTAACTTAGCTATGTTGGATGTACTACCGTATAACCCATCAATAGGCTAAGACAGCGATATGATATTAAAACTAATCTAAATTAACTTTAGCGAAACAATTATGACGAAAACTACAAACTAAATACTTAAACTAAGAAGTATATCCAACTTCAGGCTAGATCTCACTGAGTTGGGAACGGACAGAGACGTACAACAGGGCGCACGTAGCTCCCCTTCGCGGTTCTCACGGTAACAACGCGGGTTGTACCGTCCTTGGAAGTATGCAGTTTCTCTACGATGGCTAATGGCCATGAAAATGGCGGAGCATTATCATGTATTATGACGACCAACGTACCCTCCTGTATAGGGGATGCAGGACTATTCCACTTGGATCTAGCCTGAAGCTGGTGGAGATATTCCGCACGCCAGCGCCGCCAGAACGACTGCACGAGTTTATCCAGCAGAGTACGTCTCTGGAGCAAGCTTGAAGAGTCTGCTTCAGGAGCCGGAAATGACGATAATGGCACTGTGTTCAGAAAATGTGCAGGGCTTAACGCGGATGGTTCTGCAGGGTCACTACTCAATGCCGCCACGCATACGCCAATGAGCGGACGCGAGTTGATCAGCGCCTAAACTTGTGCAAGGACAGTTAAAAGCTCTTCGTAAGAGAGGATCTGTTGACCTATAACTTTGAAGAGATTTTAATTACTTTGACCATGCTTTCCTAACATCCACCGAAATGTGGTGATGCTGGCGGAATAAACTTCCAGTCAATATGATTTATGGAAAGTTCTTCCTGAAGTCTTCTTCAGGAACGTACAATTCGTACTCGTGTACGATATTATTCCCTGAGAAACTTATAAAGGTCGCGTAAATAAGAGCTTGCGCTTGGCTAAGAAGATCTGCCATGGGAGGGAAAGTCGGACGCGGACGAAATTTGAAACAGACGTTACATTTATGTATTCTGTGACGAATTATTCGTCCAGCGGCTAAAACCCAATATTTATGCCTAAGTAAGGACATAAGCAACTCTGGACCAGCATGGAGATGCTTTTTGTGATAAAAATCAACAAGAAGGTCGACAACATGATCATGACGCGGTAGAATGCAAGGATGCTTGTAGTTATAAGGTTCATCCGAATATAACAGACGACCACCAACGCGTATGACGCCATGCTCATCGAGAAACGGCTTGAGCCTAAGAATAGCGGGAGAACAAGGTACATTGTTTTTCAAATTTTGAATGTCGTTACTAAAATGAACAGCCTGTACAGCTCGTAGTAACTTACATTCTGCAATTTCAAGATCAGTACTTGAAACAAAGATCACGATTTTTTGAAATAAGCTCCATACAAAATATGTCAAACACGAATCTAAAATCTACAGATCTATCTATAGGTCGAATATTGAAAATGGCCGTAAATCATCTGATCAGTGAATTATACGAGGCCAAATGATTCTCTTTAATTACAAGGCTATTGTAACACAGAATAGTAGAGTCCTATGACTGCCTCCGTTGTCCAGTGGATAGCGTATGCGACTGCTGATCGGAGGTCCCGAGTTCGATTCCCAGGTCGGGCAAAAGTGTTACTGGGTTGTGACGTCGCTGTGACGTCGAGAGGACACCACCTCTCGGCCGCTTGCACCTCCGCCCCCACCGCACTGCGAGCTTCTATAAAAGCGGACGCGTTGGCTTCGCGCTTTCCTTTTTGGCGGCTACAGCTCCGAGTTAAGTCACCAACTCTCCTGGACCATCAGCAGCGGGATTCTCAACAGAAACCTCACCCATCGCCGAATCACGCGACCCGGTGTATATCTTTTTAATTACGCATTACTAGTAATTTTTTTCGCTTGCTAAATGATGTGTAGATTTTCTTGGCAATTAAATCAATTTTTATTGTAACATTCAACTCATGTTCTCATTTAAACACACCCTAGTAGGGATAACGTAACAGTGGACACCTGAAAGGTTTTTTTACGTTACATTGGCGCCCACGGGAATATTATAGGTAGGGTTTTGTTGAGAATCCGCTGCCGGTGAGTCTTTTTATTTTTATTTTTTTGTGTATGTGTGAAATCGTTCCAAAGCAGTGTGTAATTATTTTAGTGGCATTTATTGTTTCTTTTTGCTTGTTTTATTGTGGACGGAAAGTCGGTGGTGTTAGGCCGGCCACAATAGACATTTTCTGTTTTTGTTCTGTTGTGCTCGGAAGGTCGGTTTTGTGTTGAGCCGGTAACAACAGACAAATTTTGTCTTACTACGCATGGTAAGCATTTTTATATTATAACTATTTCTGTTGCCGCGTGTGATAATTAATTTTGTATCAACCGCATAAGTAACAAGTTATAATCTTTTTGCTTGCGACCACGTGTCAACTAAATGACGTGCTGTGGTCACATTCCTTGATCGCATTCTTTGTATTGCGATTTATGGCCTCACGTCCACTAACGACGTGCTAAGGTCACCTTCGATGATCGTACGCTTCGCGATTAACTTTTTTAAATGCCACTACGGTAATTAAGTGCTACTGGTAATTATTGCTAATAATGGCTGCTTTGGCTGACTTATGGAACGAATTCACACCCTTCTGTTTCCATTTCTATCTATTTTCTACTATAACCTTCTGCTAGCGATTTTGTACGGTGATATATTTCTATATAGTCGGTATTATTTAATACTTTTACCGCCTACTACGGCGATTATCTTTTAATATTAACTATTCTTTTCTTTCTTACTAAGAAAGTTGCATCTTTATTATACCACGTGTACCTAACATAGTTGGACTGGCTGAGAATGAACGTACCTAAAATGCTAGCGTATTATATACTAGGTATCTAGCTAGAATTCCGCGTTCATTTATTAATAAAATGTACACGTGTCACATGCAGGTTGCTCATTAACAATAATGAACGAATGTAATTATTGTCGATTTGGTATAGAAATACGAATATCATCGTAGAATTATTAGTTGTTCGTTTGTCAAATGTTTATTATGCTACAATCGTTGTTTTTGGTCTTCGATTTTATCTCCTTGTTACTGCCTATCGGTATGTCATTTGCAAATGCATCTATTTATGCATTTACTATTCATTGTGAACTCAAACATAAAATTCCTGCGTCGCAATTATTGAATTATGTTCTTTTTGTAATGTTATGTGTTGCTAGGATTGTTCTTTCAATGTCTGGTTTCTATTGAAATATATAAAACCTATAATGATAAATAAATGGTAAAATTAAGCCGCTGACGGCCGGAAAACTACTTAATTGTCAATATGTAACTTGTTTCCTTTTTACTAAATGCTATGCATCTGGTTTTACTAGACCAGTTTAAGTAGTGGTTATATTGTATTCTTGTGTTAACGCAAATGTTATTATATCTAACTGAATTTATCAAACTTAATTGAATTGAAACTAACTTTAACTAAAGTGGGTATTTGCACATAAATTGAATCAATAACTTATTTTCTTGAATAAATAAGTGCCTATTTACATATGAATCAAATAAATAATATTTATACCTCATTAAATAACTAAAGTGGCTGTTTACACACAAATTAATAAATAATTTCAATACTTAAATAACTAATGTGGGTACTTATACATAAATCAATAATTTATATACTTTAATAACTAAAGCGAATTAATTGATGTACAAGTTTAAGAATACCATTTCGTATTTTACAATCAACTATTTTAAACCTAAAAGCTGAATAAAATAACTAAATCTTATTCTATTACAGCATAAATAAGTTTATAAACGATTGGGTACAGGTAATTTACAACAATGTAAGACGCATAGGTATGCGAAGTTATAATTACCTACATAATTATTTGTGAAGGCCAACAATGGTTCTTTTGTTTCCAAGTCGAAGCTCACAAGATAACGCATTGTTGTGTTAACGATTTATACAAACATGCTAACATAAAACATGAATAAATATTACTGTTATAAATTGTCGAAGAGGTTTTCCAAACTTAATATTGTTGCACAATCTGTTATTTATCGAACTAATTATCCAACTATCTGATAACTATCTAATTTCACTTAACTATATAAATATCAGATATGTTTCTCTTGGTGATTACCATATAAAAGATCTTAAATTAACTCACTACAAAGTTTAAGAATGTATTGATTAATGCTCATCACTAATGAATTAATCACTAAAATAACTTAACACTTCGTTACAAATAATATAAAAACCATTAACTCCTAATTACAGCTAAATCATGTACCCAAATATCTTGTTATATATAGCTTTAGTAATGACTGATCGAAATATAATTTTTTTTTTTCCCTTATGGCTCAGTGGCTGAAAGGTTGTTGTCGGATCGGTCTGTGGTTAGATTCTCGATTGTGTTTTTTTTTGTGTTTTTAACTATGGTGGTGTGTACTATGTCGTCGACAGTCTCCTTCGACGATGTACTATACATTACATCTTGCCGCGAATATTTTTTTGTGTTTTTGGCTATGGTTGTGTATACTATGTCATCGATTGTCTCCTGCGGTGATGTACTATACATTGCAACCTATTCCGAATTGTGTATTTGCCGTTGTTGATTTTGTATCATAATCAGAAACCAGTTAATTGTCCGCGACAATGGAATGCGGCCGGCGCCAAGCGCGCAGTGATGACTCACTTGTTTACGTCAGCCGATCACTCGGCTCAAAACATTGTATTATACTTTATACTTAATTATAATTAACACTTTTTTATGCTTTTACAATTCGCATCGAGTGCGTTAATGAGCAATTTGTTTGTGATACTGCCAACTAATCGTATGATTGTTAGTATCGTAATATAGTAAGATCGTAATATTGGTTTACGACTTATACTCTTTCAATTAATTTCACTTATCGAATATGGGTGGTCAGGTGGTGCCTACCAACATAGACTGGGTGACTATTTGCTATAAAACTCACGTATAATACCTCTTTGCGCGTCGTGTATTATAATGAATGCGACTCGCATCGTGAATGAATGTTGGCTTGTTCATGCGTATGATTGTGTGTAGGCCTTTTTGAATGTAATGAATGTCAGGTTATAGGAACGTTCAATGCTTGGTGACGTATGAATGGCCGAGGGTTATACTTGTTTTGTTTTCCTCTTTCAGGGTTAATAGTTGCCTTGTATTTAACCTACTGACACCACTACCACTCATCTGTTTCAGGGTCCCGGAGTGCAGTTGCCGCCTACCAGCCACAGAATTTTCCCAATTTTATTTTTTTGGGAAAATTCTGGCCTAATGGGGGGAGTGTGTGACGTCGCTGTGACGTCGAGAGGACACCACCTCTCGGCCGCTTCCACCTCCGCCCCCACCGCACTGCGAGATTCTATAAAAGCGGACGCGTTGGCTTCGCGCTTTCCTTTTTGGCGGCTACAGCTCCGAGTTAAGTCACCAACACTCCTGGACCATCGGCAGCGGGATTCTCAACAGAAACCTCACCCATCGCCGAATCACGCAACCCGGTGTATATCTTTTTAATTACGCATTACTAGTAATTCTTTTTCGCTTGCTAAATGATGTGTAGATTTTCTTGGCAATTAAATCAATTTTTATTGTAACATTCAACTCATGTTCTCATTTAAACACACCCTAGTAGGGATAACGTAACAGTGGACACCTGAAAGGTCTTTTTACGTTACAGGGTTTTTCCGAATTCTCAGTAGCAGCACAGAGTCTGGTGAGGTGCCCGGTAACGGCAATAGGCTCGCCCCCTATTACTTGGGACCTAAAAAATCATGGCGAAATGTGGGTGAAATATTAAAACTCTGCCTACCCCTTCGGAGATATCGGCGTGAGTCTATATGAAAAACAATGCCCAGCAGTGGACTATGAAATACTGAATCCTGTATGATATATTAACAAATTGTGTAAAATCTCTTATTTCTTTTACTAAGCTCAGAAAGTCCAATGACGGGGATGTCGTCAATGGTTTAGTTATAAGGTCAATCTCTGAATCATATAAAGCATTTTTTTCCATAATGAATGCTGGTGAAGTAGATTAACGGCCACTTTCAATATTCGATCCATGCATGGATTTTGAGATTCGAGATTCGTGTTTGACATATTTTGTATGGAGCTTATGTCAAAAACGAATCTAAAATCTACAGATCTATCTATAGATCGAATATTGAATTCTGTAATTAGTGATCACCTCGCTAGGGCGGATTACCTGGGCATGTTTCACACACCAGACAAAATATAAAATGGAAATAGTTTCAGTCTGGTACGTTGTCTAAAAAAATCTATTATTTTCGTACAACATCTTATCTAAATACTAACTTTTACCACGACTTCGCGCACAGGAGAGTTGATCATCGGAATCTTTATTCCGATGGTCAACTCTCCTGTGGGCGAAGTTCATGTGCTACGCCTAGTATACGCTTCTTTACTGCAAACTGTTCTTGCGTCAAAAACTTACAAATAGCCATCCATCCTCACTCAAACTTTCACGTTTATAATAATAGTCGTACAATTTTAGCGTCATACTAGGAATATTTCAGTAAATAGTTAGGCTCTAGGTTTATCTTGGTCAGGTCGTTACCACAATTTTGTCTACTTTAGTCGCCAACGCGATTGACTTGCCGACTGACAGCGACAATTTCGAGTCTATTTCCTTCCACCCTTTACAGTTTATAAATACAAGTCATTAAGAAGGCGGAACAGTTGCACCTTCTTTAAAGATGATTTTTATGTTCAATATACAGTTTGTTTATATGCATTTGCAAAATATTTTAATAATACAACATAGACAGTATACTTATTAACCTAAAATTACTTTAAACAGTGTGCGATGATATAAGACCCTATTTTCATTAAATGTTCCTTAGATAGTAAATCAGAATATACTGTTAAATTGTGCAAATAAGACTGAATCACGTAGTCACTGTAGATACGTGTGCTTGTGTGTGCTAGGCACCTGAAATGGTGATCAGCTGAGCGGCGGCGGCGGTCAAAAGACCGAGTTAGTTTTCAAAGTGTATGATGACGAATTTTTTTTGCTGGACGATGGAGGAAAACATTGTGAGGAAACCTACATGTCTGAGAGTTCTCCAAAATGTTCCCGAAAGACATGTGCAGTCTGCCAACACACACATGGTCAGCAAGGCCTGTGGCCAAACCCGTGAAGTGGCCCGTGCCCAGTAGAGGTACGATTGAAATAAAATAGTGGACTATTAATTTTTTTTTATATATTTTTTTTATTTGTAGTCTCACGCCTGTATCCGCGAAGGGGTAGGCAGAGGTGTAAATATTACACCCACATTTCGCCATGAACTTTTAGGTCCCACGTAATAGGTGGCGAGCCTATTGTCGTTACCGGGCACATCACCAGCTTCCGAGCTGCTACTGAGTATTCTGAAAAACCCAGTAACACTTTTGCCCGACCCGGGAATCTAACCCGGGTCCTCCGATCAGCAGTCGCATACGCTATCCACTGGACCATGGAGGCAGTCTATTGAATTCAGTTCTTTAAAAAGTGTGTTTCGGAAATTAAGTGTGCAATCAGCCCCGTACATACCTACCAAAATTATTCCGCTGCTGGTTACAGAACTATTCTCACTACGACTAGGAAAGCTATAGTCCACCGCGCTAGCTAAGTTCGAATATGCAGACCTTTATCCCTTAAAATAACCACATCTCAAAGCTCATCGACTTGCAACAGAAACCCCTCTAAGGTAACCAGAATCTATCCGCTTTAGTGAATAAACCATCCGATATTTAATCAGGATAGGAGAGCTTAACCGACACAGTGCGCTGCCACTCGAACGAATTCCCAGCGCAAATAGTTTATTTATAAACCGTGATTCACGCAAGATTGATATCCATCAGACTACAGCCGAAAAATGCCAGTTCTGTATTACGAATATCGTAAATCATGACTGTTGGTGGAAAAATATTATGTTTGCTCGGATGATTAAAGGTGTGCGCTTGTAATGAACAAGGTAAAATACAAATAAAAACAGCAATAAAATACGTACATTGATGTTTTATTGGATGAGTAATCTTTGGGTGACCGCTGCCTGACGGTAGGCACATTAATTGGTACTAGAGGTCGCCCTGTGGTCGAAATTCGACCATAATTTAATAAAACTTAAAGTTTCTACATTACTAAGGTTTTATTGTCAAAGTCACACCACAATCATGCACCTCGACGCAAAGTGAAAATAAGCAAAATCTTTTATGAAATTATTGGCATGGCTATGAAATACTTTATTTGGTTTAACTCTAAAACAAATGGTCTATAGAATTCTACTTTATAAAAATGTCATTATATTGCCCTGGTCCCAATTTTTTAAGATGAGCGCAGTAAAACCTTCTGTTGCATACTTTCCTATCGCCCTTCCCTATCTATCCCTATCCCTTACATATCCACCCTCTTACAGTGCATGCATTTCCTCTTATCCTTCCTATCTTTTCCTTGGCCTACCTCTTCCCTTTCAGCCCTCTACTTTCATATTCATCACATAGTTGCCTACATACAAACCATCTCTTCACATAACATTACCATGCCAAACGATTTCCTTAAGTAGTAGTCCACCATCTTGGATTCACAAATAGATGTCATTTTCGTGACCAGAATCCATGAAAACTCCAAAAATTATACCCATAATCATTTTATTAAAAATGTACTATCCGCCATTTTGGATTCCCAAATAGGTGTCATTTTCATGATCATAATCCATGAAAACCCCGGTAATGATACCCATATTAATTTTATTAAAAATGTCCCGTCCGCTATCTTGGATTCCCAAATAGATGTCATTTTCGTGATCAGAATGCATGAAAACCCCAAAATGATACCCATATTTGTTTTTTAAATGTCCCGTCCGCCATCTTGAATTCCCAAATAGATGTCATTTTCATGATCAAAATCCATAAAAACCCCGAAAATGATACCATGTCATTTTCGTGATCAGAATCTTTGAAAACCCCGAAAATGATACCCATATATTTTTTTTAAATGTCCCGTCCGCCATCTTGGATTCCCAAATAGATGTCATTTTCGTGATCAGAATAAAAATTCACTCTCATAAATTTTTCTGAACGCGCCTAAAGAAGTATAACTTCAGTAAAGATAATAATATATGCCGAGGTAAATTTAATGTCAAATATAAAATCTACTATGCAGAATAGAAGAAACCTTAAACAAAAGAAAGAAAAACCTCTTCAGTTTGAAAGTAGAGTTACTGTATACGTATACATGTCATGCGTGTGTGGCAATGTTTGACTGTGTGGATAACGTTTATTTTCCTAATTCATATTCTAATGCATATTTTATAAAAATATATGTATTCTGCACACCTTCTATATAAATAAGTGTGCCAAATTTCTTAATCCTCCGTTCTCACATTTCTCGTAAAAAGGGATCACAAAATTTCGCTTCACGTATTAATATATAGATAATATCGTTTTGTTTTGTCTATGTCATGTTTTAAATATTTTTTCTTTCTCTTTAGTGTAGACCGAGCAACCGTATTGGAACTTATTTTCCAGGCACGGAATGCGCACCTGGAATCGTAAAATTTCTACTGCTGCGCACTATGAAAGCATCAATGGTCATGGTGGCTTATAGTCTCGTGAGATGGTAGACGAGTAGGCACTCCAATCGCGCTCACTGACGGATCTACCACTTTTGTTAAAGATCTCTATATAACTGTTAATATACATACAGTTAATCATTCACTCCATCACATCCCGAAATAATTAATTATCAGAACATTAAAAAAGCAGCAAAAGCTTAGTGCGAAGACTGCCGCGCAGAACATCTCGCGTCCGAATCCACGGCGTTCAGCACTGTAATTTTGAATCTAATAGTCAATTCAATTCTACTACCTATTAGTATGGGCTTATAATTTACTTTACGATGAACCTAATTTAAACAGACAACATTTGTACTTTTACTATAAGTAGGTACAATTTAAACATAATTTGCGATGTAACTTACAACTCCAGTCGAACTGAATTATAAAACAACGCAAAAAGTATTTCATACGTACATCCGGTGAGGTCGATGGTCGACCGGAAACGGTAATCGGGTGCCGGAAGTCGGCCCGCTGTCTATTGTTTGCTTCTATTCCTGACCATACACACATTGGTGCTTTAAAACCCCTACGATTTTCCTTGTGACTAGTCAGGACTGGCAAAAATATACAAAATACCAAAGTAATTATAAAATTTGCTACCTTAATATATATCGTTGGAGAGGCCTATATCCAGCACTGGACTGTGACAGGCTGCTGATGATGATGATAATGATGATGATGATGATGAAAAATATCAGTGAATAAATATGATTAAAAACAATTTGTAGGTAATTTATTGACTGGGACTGAATCTCGGAAATTAATTATTTATTGCAATTAAACTACAATTTACGGCTTTTATCGCGTTATATTGGTTTCACTTCGTTATTACATTTAAACAGAACGATGTAGAATAACATTTTTAATTTATTACTAGCCGACGTTTCGAGTTCTTTACAGGTTTCATGGTCACGGCAGACTGAGGTAGCATTTGTCTTTTTCTTGACTGTATAAGTTATCTCAAAGTACTCGAACATTTTTCAACTATTGGTGTTACTATTAATATTATATTATAATCTTTATTAATATTATGATCATTTCTATCTGAACTGTCTTTCTGATGACTCTGGCTAGAACATTTGAAACAGTGGATAAAAATATAAGTATTCCAGTAAAACTAAAATCCGCTTCAGCCCACAATAAAGAACACTAAATAAATAATCCTATTTTCCTAAAACTAGAATTTTTATACCGTGCAACCACACAAATGACGGCTACATAAAACTGACAATAATCGTCATTCGTATGATTAGCAATTCCAACTAATATTTATTAATGGATACACGAGTAGGGGATTAAAGCCTAATCACCCGGTATTAATTCTATGCAATCATACAGCAATAGTTTCATTTCGAAGAAAACAAGGTTCTAATCTGCATCTACAGTAGCACTGCAGTTATTAAATGTGAGGTGAGTGATGTCAGATAGGCAATCGCTCTGTGGAAAAGCTAATCCGGTTAGATTAGTAAGTGGACCAGGTTGCAACTGGGATAACTCTACTAGGATAGACTCTCTGAGAGGAAACACGTCCCCATCGAAACGGTTCATTTATGCTGAAATCAGCACCACTACTAGTTGCGCTATTAGTATTTTCGACATCTACATTAGTATGAAAATAAACATAACTGACTTGTACATACCTTCATAGACTAACAAGACGCCAGTGTAAAGCAGTTATAATATCAACAATACCGGGTGTGTGCTGTACATTTCCCGAGGGACCTGCTGAATATTTCGCTGTGATAGAATAAATTCCTCTAACCTTCAAGCATATTGGGGTCAGCTGCTCCAACAGTTACGACTGAATGCTTATGAGCTGCTTTTTACGAAGCTACTGTATAACTTAAAGAATAAACAGAAGAGCTAACGATTTAAGAACAAAGAGCTGGCGTAGAAGGTGTTTCGTCGCTATTACATGATTTTATTTATTGTCAAATAAATAACGTGATTGGGACTTTTTTCATAGTATAAATCACAATAAAGTTTCATGGTATTAATTTAAAGAAAAGCAGCACGTGATAGCTCTGATGTGTTTAGTACTAGGCGTGTGACCGATATATCAAAACGAATCTGAAATCCAATTCCAGTCAGAAATCGTATCGTATCGATATTCCAATATGAGAAAACTGATTTAAAAAAACGCATAAACAATACCACGATAACCCAAACAATCTAATCCAAACCGTACAAGCCTATTTGCTTGATTTAAATAGTTTGTAGTTTTGCTAACCAAACTACAAACTAAATCTTAAGCTTAGGTTTTCGACAGTTTTCATATTCATACGTCCTCCATCATTCTAACCAACGACTACTTAGAATGAGAGAGAGAGCGAAATTCATTTCCTTTTCTTTCTAACCGAGTGATCCGTTTAAAGAGCAAAAGATATGAAGCGAATTGTCGCCAAGCAAGCGAATCGTGTTGGATTGTAACAATGCGGACCTACCAGGTGTCCACTGTAACATTGGACTACCTTGGGGTGTGGTTAAATGAGAAACGTGGTTAAATGTTATACTTAAAAATCGATTTAATTAATCAAAAAATCTAAGTACATCTCTGCAACACTGACCGACGCCGGAAGTGGACCCCCAACAGGACTCCTTACCATCGCCGAATCACGCGACCCTGATTATATATTTTTAATTCACAGGTTTTTTTAAAGGTTATGTTAAAATCAATTGCTAAAGGATGTATTAGATTCTTTGATGAATTAAATCGATTTTTAACACCTTTGGACACCTGGTAGGTCCGCATTGTTACAGTGGCGCCCACGGGAATATATAGGTAGGGTTTTGTTGGGAATCCACTTTCGGGTAAGTCCTTTTTATTTTTTTATTTTTTTTACCGTGTATGTGTGAAATCGTTCCAAAGCAGTGTTAGTGTTTTAGTGGTATGTGTTTTTGCTTACTACGCTTGGTAAGCATTTTTATATTATAACTATTTCGGTTGCCGCGTGTGATAATTAATTTAGTCAACCGCATAAGTAACAAGTTATAATCGTTTTGCTTGCGTCCACGTGTCAACTAAATGACGCGCTGTGGTCACATTCATTGGTCGCATTCTTTGTATTGCGATTTAAGGCCTCGCGTCTTCTAACGACGCGCTAAGGTCACCTTCGTTGATCTTATACTTCGCGATTAGTTTTTTTTATTACCTACTACGGTAATTGGTTTAATTTTTGGAACGAATTCATACCCCTTGTAACGTAGTATCACCGTTGAGTGTGTTTAAATGAGAAACGTGGTTAAATGTTACAATAAAAATTAATTTAATTCGTCAAGTAAATCTAAACATCATTTAGCAAAGTGTTTTACTTACGAAAAAATTACAAAAAATGCTATTCGAAAAGATATTAACAGGGTCGCGTGATTCGGCGATGGTAAGGAATTTGTTGAGGGTCCGCTCCCGATGGTCGTCCAGGAATAGCAGCTGGTGTACTTAGCTCGGTCTGAAGGCGCCAAAAGAGAACCCCCATCGCCACGCGGCCGTATTTATTGTCCGTTGCAAGGCGCGGGCGGCGGGGTTGACCGGGCCGAGTGATGCGTCAAGGATTGACGTCACACCCTTGTTCTTTTTTTACAATTTTCGATTGTTCGTATGACCCTCCTTGTGCGACATTGACTGGTCAAGAAGTCACACCTTATAGTCGATATTATTGAAATTTCTACTGTATATTGCGACGATGTCTTTTGAAATCAAATACTTACTACTTCAAAAGGGCGAACTAGAGTATGATGTCGCAATTCGAGGTGTCGAGCCATCGGCTACAGTTGCCGACTTGCGTAAGCAAATCGGCAAACTGGTGTCGGAAGCCCCGGCTGAGACTATATGCGAGTCTCATCTTTTCTTTTCTGAAGACATATCAGGCATAAAACTAACTCTCATAAAGATTGTTAATAATTTAAAAATACTACAAATCGAGTTTGAAAATAATTTGTTCTCGCGTACAGAATCTTTGTTGCACCATTTATATCACAGGCTGAATAGAGTGAACGTGAACGAACCTAACGATGCCAGTGTTTTAGATACGCTTTGGTTAGAATTCCGCGGTCAATTATCGGCTCTGCGAGCTATTTCACCTAAGCCACAAACAAGTTGCTCACACGTTATATCAAACGAGTCATCTATTAACGCTTTTTCTTACGACCGTAAGTTGTTTTCTGAGTTATCTAAATTCAAATATAATGGCAAAACGTGTGTCCGTGCCTTTATAGAAAAGGTCAGCGAGTTTATGGTTTGTAGGTCGGTTCCCGACGAGAAAATTCTCGCATTCTCGTTTGAAATTTTTACTGGCGACGCACTTACTTGGTACCGCAGCGTTAAAGATAGTGTCAATTCTTGGAATCAGTTGTGTTTATATTTAAAAAGAGACTTTAGCCCTCGTAACCAAGACTACAAACTTATGTCGGCGATTAGACTTCGTCACCAAGGCGATAATGAAAATATTACTTTATACATTGCAAAAATGAAGGGTCTATTCTCTCGTTTAGATGACCCCATTAGCGAGGCGCAGAAATTAGACATATTTTAAATAATATTAAACCTTGTTACACAAACTGTTTACTTACTACTAAGGTGGTCGACATTCCTAGTTTGGTTGCTGTGTGCCAGGAATTTGAGAAGCTGGACAGCCGTAGTAGGCATCGTGGTCCTTCCTCTTCTTCTTCTAACTATTTACCTCCTGAGTTTTTGGATAATCATACCTCCCCTAGTCGTTCTGTCCCCAATTTTAATAAAAATTCATATCAAAATTATTCTAATTTTAAAAACAGAAATAATAATTTCTATCAAAATAATTACAAAGAAAAACCGATTATTAATTCTGTAAGTAAATCCCCTAATTCTGGTAATCAATTTTGCCCTCGTTGTAGACCATCTTCGCACTCCTTGAATACTTGTAATAAACCCAATATGTTGATTTGTTTTAAGTGTGGTTTGAAGGGTTATCGTGTTACTAATTGCCCCAATTGTAAAACTCCTAGCAACAATAAAAATAAATATAATAGTCCAAAAAACTAATTAAATCGGATAGGAGTAATAAAAATAAAAAATCTAATTTTGATAAACGCGATTGGCATAACTGGTTGAATTATATTGCTAAATTCTTTAATTGTTATCACTTGTCTTCAATCCGAAAAATGAATGTTGAATATAATCCTTATATCGCAGTTAATATCAATGGTAAGCGTGCTGTGGGCTTGCTCGATTCTGGCTCGTGCGTCACTATTCTGGGTAACAATTCGCACAAATTCTTACTTGACAATGGTTGCCAGTTGATGGATTCTCAACCGTTGAAACTTATTACCGCAGGTCGTGAAAGGTTGTTTTCTGCTGGATCGGTTTCCCTTACCTTTGAATTTCAAAATAAAGTAGTTCCCCTAATAGTTCATATAGTCCCTGGCATCAAGAACTCGTTAATCCTGGGTATGGATTTCTGGAGAGCTTTCGGTTTGTTCCCAAATCATTTGGACTCCGTCTTACTTTTAAATAAGTCTGATGCTGAGGTTGCCGAGTTAAACACCACTACATGTTCTAGTCATATTATCCCCTACGATAATTTGACCTCAGAACAGAGACGTATCGCCGATAACGTTGTTTCAAAATTAAAAAATATATCCTACAAAATTAGAGGTTTAGGTTGTACTCATTTAATTACCCATTCGATCGATACGGGTGAGAGTCCCCCTATTCGTCAGCGTTATTATTACGATAATAACGCTCGGGATTATATATTTATCGGGAGACATACGTGTCTCCCGATAAATAACGTTTATTAATTAAACAACTAAACGAGATGCTTCAGGAGGATGTCGTCGAGCCGGCGGAGAGTCCTTGGTCCAACCCTGTAATTTTGGTTCCGAAAAAGAATGGTGAACTACGTTTTTGCTTGGATAGTAGAAAATTAAATTCGGTGACGAGGAAAGACGCTTATAATTTGCCTTATATTTCAGAGATCCTTGATAACCTTAGTAATGCTAAATATTTATCTAGTATTGACATTTCTGAATGTGTCTGGCAGACATTAATCAAAAAAGAGGATCGTTGTAAAACAGCCTTTTACGTTCCATCTCGCGGAACATTTCAATTTAAAAAAATGCCTTTTGGGCTTACTAATGCCCCTGCAACTCAACAAAGATTGGCTGATTTTTTGTTCTATGAGCCTGAATTTGAGAACAAGGTGTTCTGTTTTGTCGACGATATAATCTGAATTAGTTCCGATTTTTTTGAACACATTTCGCTTTTACTACGCGTTTTACAAAAATTAAAATCTGCTTACTTGACCATTAACTTCGATAAATGCAGTTTATTTAGAGATAAGTTAAAGTATCTTGGCTATGTTGTCGATTCTAAGGGTCTTCATGCCGACCCAGATAAAATTGCTTCCATGAAAGAGTACCCGACTCCTAGTACCAGAAAGGAGATTCGTCGTTTCTTGTGCGCGGCCTCGTGGTATAGGCGCTTCATACCCAATTTCAGCACTCTTGCAACACCCTTGAACAAACTAACTTCTCAAGGCAAACAGGCACCGCCCTTCTGTTGGTCGACAGAGGCTGAACAAGCATTTAAAAAACAAAAAGAAAGCTTGGCCTCCCCAGCGATTTTGTCCTGTCCCGATTTTTCTGAACCTTTTGAGATTCACACGGACGCTAGCGATTATGGTATAGGAGCCGTTCTCTGTCAAGTGTTAAAGGGTGAAGAAAGGATAATTGCCTATTACAGCAAGTCATTAGCCAGCCAGGAAAAGAATTATAGTGCCACTGAGCGCGAAGCATTAGCAGTCTTGTCAGCTATTGAGCATTGGCGCTGTTATATCGAGAATGGTAGGAAGTTTGTTGTCTATACTGATCACGCCGCATTGTTACAGGATTTTGATGGTTTTATGAATTGCAGATTGAATAGAAAAATAAAAAACTAGAAATCGAGGTGATAATGTCTAATTCAGATTGCAACTACTTAATGTTTATTTTGAATATTGCAAATAGTTATTAGGAATTTTTGTTTGGAGAGTTTTGTTTGACATGATTGGTCTCATGCCTACAATACAATAAGATGTCGATTGTTTGCGTTTGTCGTATAATATACTAACTAGGAACTACGCTCCAAAATCCCCTCCTGAAATCGATTTCTAAAATCGGTTATTGAAATCGATTTCAAAATCTGAAATCGGATTTGTATCGATTTACGAAAAAATCCGAAAACGCCCATGCCTATTCAGTACACATGGATGCGTTTATGATCGGGTAATATGCAATTGTATAACGCAATATAAACTTATAAAAGTATGAAAAGAATGGAATGAGATGCACATTCGTAAGTGTTGCCTTGTAACCTTGAAAATTTATCAACTTGAATCAATTTGACCGATTACCAAAATATCTCAACGATCTTTTCATAGAGCCCACCACAACCAATTGGCCAATCAGCGTTGTTTCTCGTCTGCGACGCAGTCCTTATATTTTTGCAACAATTTATAAAATCTTCTTAAGTGTGAAACATTTTGATATTTGTTATGATTCTTTATTGCAAAGTATATCGATCTGCACTATACGCATTCCCGATACGACCCATACGCTTAACATATTCCATCTTACAAGGCAACCCCATCAATTGCACATATAATTGCTCAGGAAGTGATAGCTAAGACTTTTAACTGAGAATAGTTAAATTTGCGCACCTGGCATGTGATTAAGATGTACCGGGGCAGAAAATAAGGCTCCTACGAGATGCACTTTTAGCTGAGACCGCGAATCTGGGAGGGCAACGAATCGCGCTCGATGGTATCCTGCCACTGATGGCTGCGATGCAAAGCCTATTAACCGAATAAGTACTCAGATGTGCTACAATTAGAATGTAAATTGGTGTGAGATTATTTTTGTGTTGGGTTTTAAGATGAGATGCAGGATGCGTCTACGTGTAGGTAATGACTCTGAGGTGTACATTTTGATTTTGTCGAAAGTTACTTACCTAATGATACTTGAAGACAAGTACGGCACAAAAAAAAAACAAAATAATACATCTTTTAAGGTTGTAATTTCGCCAGAACCATAGTCAGTAATCGTTTTACTGTTTTCCAGGTGAACTCTGAATTGACACTCTATATCACGAGTGACAATTCAGAGTACTCTGAAGCTCACTTACACTCTGAAGTTAAGCATGCCCTGCATACTGTCCATTGGCACCCATCACACGTTTGTAATCTGTTGCATTTGTAATGGTCTGGCCATATGCTTTGTTCCCAACAATGAAGTTGCTTTATAAATCCACTTACTGACAATGTTATCAACAGTGGCCAAAAGAATTTCATAATGTTTATTCTCACTTCCATATAAACAATACGAAATTGCGTGGAATAAGCAATTACCGTCACCAAGAATGGAAATCACTTGAAAATTGTTGATGGTAGAATTAATCAAATCTGAACCCGTTTCCACCCGTATTTTTTTAGCAGTAGGAGGACCTTCCGGTACCAAATCTCCAACAGGCACGTCATTGACCAAGATTCTTTGTTCAAACTTTCTCTGAGCATTTTTCAATTTCCTTCCAATAACCATCATTATAATTGAAAACACAACTACTCACAAAAAATACGTTATTAAATCAGAAACTTAAGTTACTAACTTACGCTAACTTCACTTTTTTATTTATCTGTCATTAAAAATATTGATAAACAACTTTTTTTATATGTAAGAAAATAGGTTTTATTTGTTATCCAGCTAAATATTTCTATGAGAAGCACGATTTATTTTGTTTTGTGTATGGATGTGATTAATCCATCATAATTTAGAAATGTAATAATGACGTTTGTAGTTTTGGTAGGAATGGCTGATTTGGTAGCAATCGTAAGTAACCTTGCTACCAAAACTACAATACATATATACCAAAAATACAATTTCTACCAAAACTACTATTATTAACGAAAATACTATTCCTATCAAAACTACTATTTGTACCAAAACCACTATTCGTACTAACACTCATATCTACCATTTTTTCAAAACTACCATTTCTACCAAAACGCCGGTGCTGTCAAATGTACCTACCTTTTCTCTCAAAACTACTATTCTTACCAAAGCTACAATTTCTACCATAACTACCATTTTTAATAATATAATTATGTGACAATAGTACTATAAACCGCTGTAATATGTTCCACATAAAAAAATATAGGATGCCCGAAGAAAGTCCGTAATTTAAAAACACAAAAATTTTCCTAACATAAAACGTAAGGAGAATTCCTTAACATCAGAGATCAGTTCACCCAACATTAAGGGTTAACTGGTAACATTAGGGGAATATTACTTGCCATCAGCGATAATTCACTATAGTGATAATTTGACCAACATCGGGTATAATTTTACACACCACCACACTTACACTCCTATGAAAGTAAGGCAAGGTCACCTTAAGGAGGCATAACGTTTTTTCCTGGCAGTTACCACAAGGAACTTATTAGATGCCATAAAAATATTTTTGAATTTAGAACCGTCCATGTAGAGAGAAATCAATGGAATCTTAAGAAATTTATAGGAAAATATTGAAAAATAAGTTCAATGTCCACACCTATCTTCCTTCAAACTTACCCAATTTAAATGAGCATACCATCAAATGAAAGAGCTCTTTTCAGCGCGTGTTTTAGGCCTATAACGAAACGCCTACCTCAATGAGAACCAGATATATAGAAGCAGAAAGTCATTGACTACGGCTACGAAAACGTAAAAAATGTATGGGAGAAAACTGTTTTTGCATATAACTTCATGAATGTGCAAGTTAGGTCATTTCTAATGCTTGATGACAAATCTATGCAGCGAGAGCATTCATTTAAAAATAAATCATGCGAATCGGTTTTCTAGAACGGGCTGGCCGACTCGTATTATAAAACACAAATTCTTTTAATATATAGATAAGTTTTAGTCTTTAAGTGAAATAAAAATAAAGATTGTTTATTTTTATTTTATTTTATCCGGTGGGCGTCTAGTGTGTGTGTACAATGTGTACTAGCCCATCGTATGTATACTCTATAGATAAGTATTGATACACTCTATATAATCTGTATTCGCATATATTTTAGATCAGTAATAAATGTTATTACACGAGCTATAGTCGTTTCCTTCATCTCCCGAACTCACCACCTTATAATGTAAAAGACGACTCAAACGAGCCCAAACTCGACGGCATTGAGTTGTTACGGTCAAATCGCTTCAAGTGTGCTTATAAAATTTGAAGAGTTCCTTCGATTTCTCAGGATTCCATGATCAGATCCTGACCTGATGATCATGGGACCAACTAGGAGGTATACTCTTTCAATCAAAACAAAAATATTCGAAATCGGTCCAGGCATCTTAGAGAAATCGGGGAACATACATAAAAAAAAAAGATTCCGACGAATTGTAAACCTCCTCCTTTTTTTGAAGTCGGTTAAAAACACGATTTACAAAACAATACCGACCAAAGCTCAACCATCCAAGTACTACTATTACATATGCCGTCAACAATACTTGCCGAACTGATAAAACAATTACCTACTCTTATTACTAACTTGAACGAAGAGCTACTACCGATATCTAGCCTCACATTTTTCCTCATTAGCAACAGAGCACACAGCCGCAAGGCATCTATTTCCCATCTTACCTCGCACTCACACACACGCAAGCTAAATAATAGACGATTCAACAGCATCTTGTTCGCAGTAATTGGCCGTCACTTGGGCAGACATGCCACCCTAGGCGCTTGTACTATCAACGTACATCGCTCCTCGCCTTAGCACGTAAACCATGTGGTTTACGTGCTAAGGCGAGTCGTAAGTCGTAACAGTCGTCTCGTGCATCGCACATAATTAAATACATGTGTATTTAATTATGTGCGATGCACGAGACGACTGTTAGAGACTTATTACTACCCGTTCAGATAAAGAAAGAATGAGGTAAGAAAAGGTGGCTCAATTAGCCGGTACTGTCAGCATAATACATCAAAATGTGGTCTCGTGCCCATTCATCAAGTCACGATTATGTTTAATATGTGCGATGCACGAGACGACAGTTAGATACTTACTACCCGTTTAGATAAAGAATGGGATTAGAACAGGCGGGTCATTAAACCGTTAATGTCAGTGTAATATGTTAAAATAAGGTCTCGTGCCCAATCATCAAGTCAGGATTATCATCGGTGATTTGAAGGTATGATTTATTTACAAGTAGCCTTCCCCCTCGGCTCTGGTTGCATAAATCATACAACTTAACCTTCTTCAGGAAATACACTGTCTATCGGTGAATATCGTACCAATATCGATCGGTAACTGTGAGTGACCATTAATATAGACAGACAGAGGACTTTCTTTACTTACCTATACGTAAATACCTATCTTGAAGACTGTACGACGAATAGCAGATAACTAATATATGTATGTATCTATGTATATATGTCCAAAAAGCAATAACAAACTCAAAACGAAGACTTGTGCGGCCCGCACGGGGGCGTGCGTATCGCGGAGTCTACAAACGATCACACAAAGCTTTCAGATTTGAATCAACAATTTGACTTTTTTGATTTTTTTTTTGCAGATAGCAAACAGTTATCTCCCATGTGAGATTCGAACCCACAACAGTGGGTGTTAGCAGCGAAGTGATAACATTTATCCTAGTGTGATTGAGTATAAAGATTTGTCCTATTTGAGAATACTACAACCACTAACTTATTTTAATTGTACTAAGAATTATTAACCACTAGAGCATAGACCCTAGATTGTTGTATTGTTCTGGACAGTAGACATATTTATTAGTCTTAGTTAAAGAAAGAAAGGCAGATATGTTAAGCATCTTAAGAAGTATGACGTTTTAGTTATTCGCTATTGGTGCCAATTTTAAGTACAGTCACAGTTATGTGACTGTTGGTTATTTTGGGTGTAATTGGCAGCGAACCTATCGCCTTTCTGAAGATAAAATACCGAGGAAAAAAAGGAATAAATAGGTTTCTATCTGTGGTTTCGTAAACCCTATTATCGGCATCAAAACAAAACCACTTATCAAATCCAAAACTAATATCTAACTTTCAAACTGAAACCAATCGTGCACATAAAAACCATTTCATTAAATCAATTGTGTGAAAAGAATTCGCAGATTAGAATCTACGAACACATCGACACATGATTGTTAAAATTTAAGTAAGAGGTATGCATTGTGCATTTATAAAAATAATACTTTAAATATTGATATATAAGCTGGCTGTCTTATCGCTCAAAGGATTGTGAATTCTGCCAGTCGGCTTAAGAAAGTAAAATTAAAATAATTTATCTGCGATAAGTGCTCCGTTCAATGGATTCACTGAGATGTGAACGCGTCAGACGCCTAATCCGCGTTTCTTACGCTCTCACGCCTTATCGAAGACGTTGTATAAATATATAGCTAGCTAAAAATTACTTCAATCGAAACCCTTTGTTTTGACACACTAACATTATAATGAGGCATATTTTTGTAGCATATATTTTTGAAGAACTGATTTGGAAAAGAAAGGTGTCATGGCCCGAGGGTACAATTACAATTGAAAGTTCTTTAGCTGGAAGCTACGTTATTTCTCTGTACGAGAAATTTAAGTATACAGAAAAAGTGAAAAGCAATTAATAGTAATAGCACAAAATTTGGAAATTAGCCCAATAAATATTCGGCAACTACACTTGTTGTGGAACATTAAACATAGGTGTGCATACCTTTGTACATACGTACCTAGGTGTATACCATCAACAAAAATACCCCATATACAACCTTCAGTTTACGACTTCGAATACTCTTTTACGATGCTACCTAATTAAGTTTCCCCCCAATCCCTAGACAATACATCGGCAAAGTGACTCGTCAATTGGTTAACATAACACGAATGACGTCACAGGTCATTGAGGGGATGCGGGCTGCCAGAGAGGGAGAGGGTATAAAGGCGGAGGTCAGGGTGCAACCATTAATTTCCATTTATTCCCACTGACAGAGGACCGCGGCCAGCCGTGTGTTGACCCTGAAAATTGGCCCCGTTGTAAACTGACGGTGCAGTGGGAAAAGTAAAGGATGACTGCTGACACTTCTGCTTGAAATCAGGAGCATTTCTAATATTTATTTCCGCCACTAAGTGTGCTTCAAAGATTCTACAATAAATATTAACAAATTGTTAAGAAATACTGTCATTGAACCGAATTAAAATTGTTGGTCCTTATCACTACGCGTAAACGGCTGGCTTGCATCCATAAATTTTTATATTGAATCTAACTGTTGATAAGGGTATTGCTCTCTCGATACAGGTTTTAATGCATTGCTCGTGACTCATGGCTCTCTCCATGAATCGTGTTAAAACGATTTCACTTTAGACTTACCAGTCAATATTATCCAAAATCATATCATCAACCTAAGCCTTACTGCAATACAAACTCCCTAAATTAATACAAATAACATATAACATGATTGCTAATTTCGGTCTAATTTTATCAGAAAGATAGTGACCATCTAGAGGTTGGGAAACTGACTCCGAATCATTATCAGCATCATCATCGTCCTGGCGTTATCCCGGTTGTATCCAAGTCCATTTACTATTTTAACTAGATATGACTGAATATCAGCTTTTCTACAGAGCGACTGCCGTCTGACCTTCACAACCCAAACGGACATGGAAACTGGCTCTGAATATCCCCGTCAAAAATATACTACGCCAATTCACAACGTGCTAACTACACACATAACCAAATCAGTGGGGTAGTGTACCGTCCATATCTTGCAGTGGTAAGTTTAGGCGAGCGGATTACGGAGGAGTTCATTAATGACCTAATAATTCATTTATGTGAATGTTCTGTTGCTTACATGATTAGCTCCGTTGAATTGTGGATACACCCGACGGAATATGGCGGCTTGAGCTACTTTGTGTCGATCGTGGCTGAACTCTGGTAATAGTGTAGTGAAATGATGTGTGTCAAGTTTTTAGAGTACTATGAGAGAAAGAAGACTTTGAATAACTTTATTGGTGACGGCACGGTCACTGTCGGACTTGTCGAGTCGGTCGGATTTTAAGAGTTTATTAATCTATACTGCCATGAAATATAGACTTAAACCCCCTCAGGATTTACACTATTGGTGAAAATAGAACAAAAATCCGTTCGGTAGTTTTTGAGTTTATTGCGTTAATACAGAAAGGACGGCTGAAGGACCATGATCAGTATGGAATAAATACTACATCAGTACATATTATAGTGTGCCCGGTAGGGTAATAGGCTCGCCCCCTATTACATTGGGACCGCTACGGTCACAATATGGGCGTAGGCAAAACTGTCTATAATAACATGTATTTTTTTTTTGTTTCAAACATCATACAAAATATGGTATTTCAATCAATCCTACTTGGGAGAATGTTCAACTAACAGCGACAAAGAACATCTTAATTCAAAACAACAATTTGGGTAGAACACAGTGTTGGAGTTGGACCACGACCTTTGCAAGTCTTTGCGGTCGAAACGTCGGAACAAAGCGAGGTACTTATGTATTAGGACTCGCTAAAAGATCCTCTATAAAGTAACATAGTGTTGTTTCGTCTAGCTGTCGAACACACACTCCTCGGTACATATGAAAAGCAAGGCAGTCATTACTAAACCAATATGCCAACCCTGCACAGCTACGTGGATAAAGCCGGATACATGTTCACCCTTAGAAAGTATCCCAAGCTTATTGACTCACGCAAGTCGTAAAGCGAACCGGGTAAAGGGCTAAGGAGCAACAAAACACAAAGTTGTACTATGCAGCAATAACGCAGCATTGTCAACTTTTACTGGCGTTCAGCTCGTTGTGAATGTATTGGGAGTAATCTTACGTACATGGTTTATTTAAGCCGGAGGATAAAATGTTTCAGTTACGCAATAGAGCTACGCGGCTACGGTCAAATATGAAAATTACACAGTGCTACTAACTCTTCCGATTGTAACATTCTTCTCTTTTTAAGAAGAAATAATGGATTAACAAGTAATAGATAAGAAACAAATGTCAGGTACTTTGTGTGCTTTAACTTCATGCAAGAATCGAACCCACAGTATTCGCGTTCCCTTGCATGCAATAACAGAAAAAAAAACACTAAAGATAATCATAATCCAAACAACTAACAAAATAATTTAGCGGGTTTTAATCGCGTGAATCGGTTAATCGGTATTTATATCTTAAACAAGTTAATTTTAGGCGATTCAGTTATTATGTATGATGTATACCAATCGCGAAAGTTTAAAATCGTTTAATCCAAACAAATAAGCCTGAGTCCATTCGAATGCGTTTAGTACATTATAATATACCTACAGGTACATTTGCCCGAATTCATAATAAATTTCGCGTTAATAATCCAAAACAATCCACACTACACTATTCTGAGAGAAAATCAAGTTTTGCTTAATTACGTAACAGACCTGCGGCTAAGGCCGACCTGATTTAATAAGGCTCGATTTACAAATAAAGCAGCCGCTTGTAGCTTAAATGTCAAGCAGTTTTCAAACTTAACTTGAAAACAAAGAGCATATTTTCGCTTGAGAGACTCGGAGTCGTAGCACGATGCGCGGCACCGCGTGCAATTTTATTGCACAGCGACGCTGCATGGCCGCAAGCAATTTTATACACTATATTGATAAGAATAAAGTTTAAAATCATTTGACACTAGCTCAACTCGCCGCTATGCCTCTATCTGTATGATTGAATCCTAAAAATAATTCGGCCTAAGCTGCCGTAAGCAAGGGTACTAGATAAAATCCATTATTTCCTTAGCTTCACTCCATATGAGTAAGCCAGAAATTATCCCAAAGTAGATTTTGTTTCGCTCGTTTTATTGTGAAAGATGGATATTATGCTTACAATTAGTTAGTGATTTTTTTATGAGCTACTGCTTAGGTGTTACCCTAAATATACATACTGCATCTCTTTACTCTTAGCGCAGGAGTTGTCTTGAATAAAAATATGCTGAAACGTCAGGGCAAAGAGAAATATTTCAGGCAAGTTAACTTACATGTTAGTTGTATATACTGTAGCTACATCTCACCAAAGTATTTACAAAAAGCTTTCAATTCTGGTGAGTTTTACTCACCAGAATTGTGTGAGTGCTTATTTCAAACGGACAATTATAATGCAGCCCTTACTCATCATATTTTGAACTCACAATCAGCCATCAATCCAAACAACCTGTCCAATTAATTCAAAATCACTGCGCCTGACAATGATTTTATGAACATGGTTACGCCACAATGGCATCTGAACATCTCTACTCAATTAAAACAATTAGTAAACAATAACAAATTAAAATCGTCATGAGTGTAGTACAATGGCGAATTCATTCGACTCAGCTAATTTTGATTGTGGACAATGCAATAATTGAACATGGAGCGCATTCATGCCGTCACTCAAAGAATACAATGATGGTTTATAGTGCTCGTGGGAATACGTGTACCAGCGATGGAAATATTATACGTACTTGTGATGGGACGGGAATATTCATATCGGTTTTGCTATAAAGATATATTATGTTATTATTTTATGCTCAACTAGAGGATGCTCGCAGCTACGACCCCACTTTCTATTTGTTAGTAAGCAGTTTCTTCCCGATCCCGCATTTCTACCAATCCTTTCTGAGTGCGCCTCTATGGCCCCCAAGGAATACACATGCCCTTCCACTTCTTGCGCCCAGAAGTTTCGGAGAAGCGTTGTGTGTCAGTCAGTCTGTAACGCAAGAATTTTATATATACAGACTAGACGTCGCCAGCGGCTTCGCCCACGTCAATTATACATATAAACCTTTCTCTTGAATAATTCAATCTATTAAAAAAACCACATTAAAATCCTTTGCGTAGTTATTAAGATTTAAACATACATAGGGACAGACAGACAGAAGACAGACTTTGTTTTATACTATGTAGTGATCATTATTTTTGCATGGTATACCCATCTATGTGAAATCACCTATAACGTAAAGTTTGAGTGGAGTCTAACCAAGCAATGCCTTTTTTAAGGCAAAGCTCCAACAGTCTTTGTGTATGTACTTTCATAGAAATAGAAATCTCTTTATTCTTATGTATACCTGCAACCACAAAGATACAAAAAAATGTTCACGTCTAATGCAACAAAAGAGGACTAAATGTAGCAATCTCTTATTTTTGAACTAAGGTAAAATGTCATGTTTACAATATAATTAGGCCAAGATATTTTTCGTTCTTTTTCTTATAGTCCGTGATGCGGCGGGCTTTACAAACATGCAACCAATAGACACAATGATCACCCAGACCTGAAGCAACAATTTATGGATCACACAAAGTGTTGTCTCGTGTTGGAATCGAACGTTTAATCCACTAGCTTAGCAAAAGCATCGAATTTTGCGACTGGAATTCAGCGTCCATCTACGTCCTATGTTCTCTTTTCTATTATCCCACGGAAATCCAGCCCCTACAAAGTAGACAAAACGTAGAATATAAATCATAGTCGCCCACACAAAACTAAAAATAAACTTTAACCCACAAACTTAATTACGATAATACAATTAGCTTGTCTTGTTCTAGCAGTTCTACAAACATACAATATTTACTTAACTACTCATGTTCGGAACAATTGTTACTACGCCCCAGAGACCACTAACCTAGTAAGTAGTTCTCTAAGGACTGGACTTAACAAGTCTTAATAGGATGCGGTGAGTACTTGTTCGCTATTGTCCGGACTTGTCATAGGCTGTTGTTGCTTTCAGTTATACATTTTCGCTCCACAAAGATATTGGCTTTTTACATAACACACATAACAAAACTTCACGCCTGTTCTCCCCGAAAGGGTAGGCAGAAGTGTATTACACACCCACTTTTCGCCAGTTATGTTTCGGTCCCCAATGTAATAGGGGGCGAGCCTATTGCTATCTACCGGGCACATTTACACGAGACCGGACTGGACACTATTAAGCGAGCGATAATTAACATATTTAATACACACATAACTACGAAAAGTCAGAGGTGTGTGCCCGGGATACCTGGGGATCGAACCCGAGACCATCGTCTCGGCAGTCCGTTACGTACACCACTGGGCTATCGCCGTAGTATTGGCTTTTTATTGTGCATAAAATACTTTTGCTGTAATGGAGTAATAATAATAATAATGTCCTCCTGACGGATTTCGGCCACGGCGGCTTGTCTATATATGAGACTTGCCATCTGCGCGGGACATATTATAGTGCACAAGTGTGTGCGCGTACACAAGTGCACTCTCTATTACCTCACTGGCTGGAGAGAGATTGGGCGATGGGCGCAGGACCAACGGCTTAACGTGATTTCCGAGGCACGGGGGTGTGACACCGCCAACTCCCTGACTCCAAATTTTTATTTGATAATTCCTAACAGAAAAACCCAATATCACTTTTTGTTCGACCCGGGAATCGAACCCGAGACTTCATGATCCGCAGTCTCTTACAGTACCGCAGGACCACAAAGGCAGTCCAAATGGAGCATAATGTGTTTGTTTCGACCTATTTACTAAGAAATGTTGGTGTAAGTTTTAGTTAAATATTCTGCATTTTGACTATATTAAGTTCGTACGGTTTTCAGTGGTGCATAAAATGCTATTAACAGCAAGTGTACACTCTATTCAAATAAAATAAAAAAAATATTTCAATATATATACAGGTTAACAAGACCCATCACCAAGCCGAAGTCACGGTAATATAATCTAACAGTATTGTAACTCGGCCGTCTTCGTGAGTTATATACCTACCAGACGCGCCGCATGCGAGCTGCGGCACGATCGCGGCCGTGGGTACTGTAGGCACAGTCCGCACAGTCTAATGGCCCATTGTAATGGGTACTGTGCTCGAGGCGCGTAGGTATAACTCGAGTTTCGTGCGTTTGTATGGAGTTACAATACTGTTAGATATTATTACCGTGCCGAAGTCTTCTCGTTGTGGACGTCATGCCAAGTCATACTAACCAAAAATAATACCTGGGAATCGTTTTTTTTTAAGTTCTCACATTTTTTTAATCGCAATTAAAAGCGCGCGCGTGCAATGCTCGAAATACCTACTTGTCCATGGGGTCATAGGGCATCTAAAGAACATATTGACGGGGTAAATGCATCAATTTTGTACCTAATTAGAAAAAATCCATACTAACTTTAAGCCTCAATATTTCCTGAACCAGGAATTTCCCAGGTATGATGCTGAAGTAAAAAGTGTTCGTAATGATTGGTACAATGTGGGGCTTCAGTTTTCGTTAAGGGTATTTTTACATCCTGTATATACATTTTTTTTAACAACTCCCGTATTAGGACTAAATCCTGTGTCGCGGGGCACTATACAAACATACAACTAACGGACACAATGAACACCCAGACTCGAAACAATATTTTGTGAATCACACAAAGTGTTGTCTCGTGTGGGGATCGAACCCACAACACTCAGCGCAGTGTCAAGCGGCGAGGCGGCTGCTTAAACCACTACGCCAACCGTGCAGTCTGTCTTCAATATTGTCATGAAGCTCAGGAGTGTTATGCTAAGAATGAATTATCCTGGACCATTTCATGGTGGGCTTATAAGCATTTACGGGCCAGTCCTGAAGAGAAACACGTCTCTAAGAAAAGCTTTTCAATGTAGTGGATGCCGTCATCGCTGACTCCTACACACTACGTCCGACGTGAACCCGATCTGAACCCGAGAAAATAACGTTACACTCTTCATACAACATCAACTTTCCGGTTTCCATCGAATATTTTGCGTGATTTCTAGAACTGCATTTTCACCGGTTGGTACCGGATTCGGATCAAAGTTAGTGCAAAGCCGGACCAGGTTCCCATTTTCTACATTATTTCAATAAACTTAAAATAATCACATTTCAATACGTCCCGTTTTAAATTGACTAAATAAATCGTCATACGTCACAAATTACTCCATCATACACACTCGGTAAATTGGCCCTCATTCATTGTATTGTAATTAAACTACTTCATTTACCTGTTGCCACTGATACATTCGCTCAACCGAGTTTTTGTTATATGCAATAATAAATTAATATTCGATGACAGTTATTGTCTCTGTTCTTTTGTTGCTGTAATTGTGTTAGTCAATCTGCAGCTGAAAAAATTAAATTAATTATTCATTGTTTTTCTATAAACCGATTGGAGCTTCAGCAATAACCTTGCAATATGGTTAAGAGTACCTAGCTGTTATACTATATTTGCTGAACTATAATAAAAAGCAGATTTTCTACGCAAGTGTAACTACGCAACTTATAAATTAATTCCACAACATTTGGTTGTTTGACTACGATTTTGGGTGGTGAATATTGTGAATCACAAATCACAACCTGTGTTTTAACTCAGGATATTGAGACATGCTTCAGCGTTGTAGTAGTGATGTCTTTATAAACCAACTAGAGGATGATCGCAGATAAATCCGCACATTTTATTTAAATTTAACCATTCCTTTCCGATCCTGTGGGAATTTCGGGCAATCCCTTCTTACTGCACTTCTACGGTCCCCAAGGATCATAAATACCAAATTTCAGCTGCCTGCAGCCAATACTTTTGGCTGCAGGCAGCAGTCTGTCAGTTACGGAAGAATTATATACACACCTACAGAAAATATGACTAATATCTTCTACATGAAGCAGTTGCCGCCTACTCTCAATTGCTTAGCTATTAAAACAGTATTTGTATAACAATATAAAAATAAAATATGAGATACTGTGCAAAGCGGACTCTATTTCACGTAAATGTGGTATGGTTCGTTACAAAAATGTAAAATCCGACAGTCATTTCCACAGGTAGTAGAGCCTTGCTGATTTCAGCATGAATGGGCCGGCTCGTCCGGGGAAGTACTACCCTCTCACAGAAAATCGACGTAAAGTAACACTTAACAGTACCTAAACTGTTGCGTTTCGTTCGGTGGGTGTGAGTGCCGGAGGCCCTATCCCCTATTCCTTCTTCCTCATCCCACTCCTCATCATATCCTTTTTCCCAACCCCAAGGGGTGTTGCTTGTGTCCATGGGCGGCGGTAATTGCTTACCATCAGGCGATCCGTCTGCTCGTTTGCCGCCTATTACTATATAAAAAAAATACCTGCGCGCGCGCCCTTCAAAAGTGTGTCTTGCTGTTTCTGTCAATGAGAGTGTTTAATATTTTTTGTACCACCAGACGGCGCTTAATATGCGTCAGGTCCAAACTGATGTCAGATATGTACAGACGCGTACACACACTGTAGTGCTGTGCGCAGCGTGTCATAGACAGTATTTGTTCAAAAACAGAATGCAATCAAATTCGTACATGAATCTGTTACTGCAAAGAAGGCATGCCTCATATTATGTACAACCAGATTCCGGACTTTTTAACATTGGATCCAAATTACTTAGTATCAACTGTCAACAAAAAGGCAAAGCTTTCACATTCTCTTCAATCAAGCTAACTTTCTCACGATTATTATAAGATAAGTAGAATATGTCTTATTTGCGCAATGTACGCGGTGGCTGCGGGCGTGACGCGGGACGTCACTACATTAATAATAATCAGCAAGACGCGTGACATGGCGTGACGCGTGCATGTTTCATAATATGTGACCTTGTGCCTACGATCGTTGTTGCTAAGGGTTGTATTTAAACGAGTATTATTGTTTTGATAGTGTAACCGTATTTGTCTTTTGAAACTGATCTCATCTGCAATATCACTCTCTTTGGTCCATATTATTATGTTGCAGTGCTTTGGAGTTTGGAGTCTCCAAATGAGACTGGTAAACGGCAACAAAGTTTATGAGCGACGGTTGCCTATTACCATCAGGTATTTTTTGTAAAAACAATTAAATGGTGACGCTCATATTATTACAGCACCAAAAGTCGGTAATAGTCCTTAGTATTTCATACTAATTACATGAGCGGAGCCACCTAATACAGTACATAAGTACCTAAGTACATTGTTGTAAATGCACTTATGTGATAGAAATTAATAAATTTTATTTATTTATTTATTTATGCAACTTTCTTTCAGGCACCTGAGAAAAGTACTCATAACACACAGTTCCGTTTTTTTTATTAGACGGGCCTCTAATATCACAATGTCTCACATATTCTCACTCACAATATTAGCAGTGTGTGGGTGTCAAACGATTCGTCCAGTAGGTTGCACTCAGCCGCACAGTGGGCTCAAACCGCTCAAAACAAAAACTGTGAACCTCAGAGTATTGCCTCCGGGTGTGAGAGCCATTCAACGGCCTCCTAATGTCTTCGACCGACGAGGGAAATGCTACGTAATTCGATTTGAGCAAAATTATTTTCGTATAAGAATTCTTACTGTTTTTGGTTTATTATTGTAAGCCTTGGTGAAAATTTTTCTAATCTTTATATTTTAGCCTTTATTAAGGCGCTTTGTGTATTAGTATACACACATTGACTTAATATATATGTTTTTCCAATCCAAGTTATGTTTAAACATACTAAATGTTTTACAAGTTAGGTTTAAATATATACAAATATCGGTACTAATTTATTTTACGTAGAATAGTGCAAACTTTCTAAAGCAAAGAATGTCTCTAACATTCGCTGTAACAAATATCGAATTGAAATCAATAACCTGAAATTTAGGTAGATGATCTAAAATTGCCTAAATTAAATTTCATAAGTCTTCATTTTCGTAATAAAAGGTCTCCCAAAGTTCATCAACACGCCAGGCAAATAATAACTTAAATGTCTATCAGATAATTTTGTCAGAGAGTAGTATATATCGTATCGGCTTTTATTAATGTAACTTTTTAAGTACAGTAACTGTTAATATAATAAATCTGTTCGCTAAATTACTTGCAAAACACGCCATAAATCTTTCTCGCCTCAGAAAATGCGAACAAAATTATCTCCAGAAAGAACATTTAAAAATTCTACAAAAAACATCGCACACACGACGCAGTGATATTATTGTTTGGGTCTTACTGGGTTTTTCCGAATTCTCAGTAGCAGCACGGAGTCTGGTGAGGTGCCCGGTAACGGCAATAGGCTCGCCCTCTATTACGTGGGACCTAAAAATTCATGGCGAAATGTGGGTGTAATATTTACACCCCTGCCTACCCGTTCGGGGATACACGGGATTTACCCAAACAATAAATTCTTCTCCTTAACTAGCTCTCAAGTGTCCACAATAAAAAACAGCCAAGTATTCTTCAAAAGTTTGCCACAACTCGTTTCGAGGCAAAAACTACAGCTCGCCTCGCTTTATTAGAAAAACTTCAAAGTGCTGCTTCAATGAGATTCATTGGCAGAGGCCAATGAATCTCATTGAACTCATTGTACAAGGCAAGTTGTCAAAACGACTAACAGAGGTTAGTCGTTTTGACAACTTGCCTTGTGAAATCACACTCTGCTTTTACGAGCAAATGGAAGCCTGAGTTATTGCAGGCTTTAAAAAACCGTACGGAAGGTCACGGGTTCTAAACAGGAAATATCCTCCAGACGCGGTGCTATTACACCGAACTACGGTGCTAACATAAATTGGGGAGACATCCGGACTTGTCATTGCTTGGTTGGAAGGAGTTTTTCTTTAAAATAAAACCAAATAATTCCTTGAACATATGAAAGATCTTATTTTTTTGCCAGCACCACGCGTTGGGAAATGCAATTTTAAATAAAATTAAGACCGCTGCTTGGTCGTGAATTGTGATATTGTAAGCTGGTTGCCAAGAAATACATTACTGAATTTTTATCAAGAAATTAAAGGTGGTCAAACAGGAGACAAACAAATACAAATAGGTATTATTTAAACTTACCGTTCCACTTTCCTATCATTATTCCACCGCAGTGATATTTTAAATTTAATTTTGTTGGTGAATAAGTCGTAGACCATTTCGTGAACAACAAAAATAATTTGGCCCTCAAATACATAAAATTTTATATCTTCTAAGTACGAGACTTCTTCTTATTTTTTATATTTACATCTCTGAGATATAACTTTTCTTTCAGTACAATCTTTATTCCCACAAAGAAGTAACAATTACCTGTGAAGTAAAACTATCAATGGAGACAGAAATATTAAGCCAGAACTCTTGCTATAAAGTACGAAATAGCCCAACATGTTGGCGAACAAGTCCAAGTTATAACTTGCAGGTGCATCATGATGACCTAAGTTAGATCGAGTTAGTGCTAAGCGTGAGAACTTCGGATAGCTACCTTGATGGCTAATAGTGCATACGAAATTTTAAACAACTTGGTTTTATCTCTATTTACGGGTAATTTCTATTTAAGAACTGTAGTGCGCGGATTGGACGCTCTGATGCTTAATTCTTGCTTGGGATAAAATGTCGTTGGCAATCCTAGCAGGTCATTTTGAGTAAATAAACGATGTCTGAAAATATGCTTAACTATATTATCATAATCTGCCTATGCATGATTTCAGTTACTAAGGATGTGAGTATGTTTACAAGTAAGACTACCGTCACAGCGTCTTATTTATAAAATCTGTTACGGATGTTGTAAGTTTGGATTAAATTCAATACTGCGCCGTATAGGGGCCTTCTAGTTTTGATTTCAGATAATTATAACTCTTTTTAATGCCTTGTTAAATAGTAAATTAAATAACTTAATCAGCACATTTAATATATTTCTTCTTCTCAGTCGCGACTCGGAGCCCACCTAGTCGGTTCGCTCTCGACAGAACGGTCGTAGTCATCAGGATGCATCGTCATCGGTGGTTGATGTAAAACACGATACCGTCTATACTTCGGTATAAGGTTCGTAGACTTTATAATTACATGTAAACTCAACACTTTTTAATTAAAAACTAATCTTATCTTGTATTGCTTATTAAGTTGGATTACATTTTATTGCCGACTATTATAGCTGACAATTCACAAATCAATACCTAAATGTATTTTGAGAAAATCAAGTACTTGATAATCCTATTTTCCTATTATTATGATACTAATTAATTTACAAATTCTGCTAGGATTCTTCGTTTCAATAATACATTTAACCTGTTACTTTACAGGAATTGCTCTTCAACAAAATCCAATTTTCTCAGATTGCCGTTATTCCAAGCTCAGAATTTTCAGGTGTTATGTAAATAACAAGATTTTTAGCTCCATACTCAAACACGTAGAATCTGGGGGCACTGCAGTGCCCCCACCAAGTCGAGCAAAAAGCGGCACGGCCGTACCATCCTTTTCTCGAAGCAATTCAGGCCGTTTTCGACCCCCTATAACTTCGTTGTGGATAAAACTAGAAGCTTGATTTTTTAGTAACCTTGCAGGCATTATATAAAGATAGTGTATTTCAAATTTCATTCAATTTGAACTAGTAGTTTAAGAATTATAACGAGTCAAAATTCTTAATTTTGTCACTCACTGACCGATCATCAAAAGTCTAAGACACTTCTAGCAAACATAGAAGCTTCAAATTTAGGAAACAATTAATGTTTAGTGTATGAACCAAGGAAAAACTAAAATATATTTTAATATCGGTCCAGTTTTCGAGATACATCAACTGCATAAATAACTTTGTAATCCCATATGAATATAAGAGATTACAAAATTACATTTGCAGTTAAAGCTTTAATTAAGAAAATTCGTTGTTGGTGTACAAGAAGTAGAAGGTACCGGAAAGGACAAAAGTAAGACTATCTACAAGAAGAAATGAGATCCCATAAAAACAATACTTGTCAAAAATACCAAGTCTCGCGACCGTAAAAAGTTGTGAGATCCATGTAATACCAAGTCGGTTAATTAAAAACCTTTAATGTTTTAAATAAATATATTGACTTGGCAATCGCATTAAACAATCTAATTTATAATTGTATTACTTATGAGATATATTGTGTTTCCATGCGATGGCCGAGTCAATCTATTTATTCAAAACATTAAAGGTTTTTAATTAACCGACTTGGTATTACATGGATCTCACAACTTTTTACGGTCGCGAGACTTGGTATTTTTGACAAGTATTGTTTTTATGGGATATGTTTTATTTTAAACATAACTCACATCTGCAAACTAATTGCTTATAACAAGATCTTTACAAATAAGATACTTATAGAAAATTGTATACATACTTACCTCATTATTTGAAGTAAGAGTGATTTTTACATACATACACGCCTGTTTCCTGAAGGGGTAGGCAGAGACTACGGAACGCCATTTGCAACGATCCTGACATATCTCTCTTGCTTCATTCACTCCCATCAGATTCCTCAGGCATGCTCTTCTGTTCAGGGTACTTCTTACCTGTTCTGTTTTTAGAATGTCTCCTATCTGGTCATAAACTGTCCACCTAGGTCTTCCCCATCGTCCTGTCCCTTCCACACTTGCCTTATATATCTGCTTGGTCAGTCTTTCGTCATCCATCCTCTCCACGTGACCAAACCATCTAAGCATATCTTTCTCGATGTTTGTCTTCTTTTACCCCACAACACTCTCTTATCACACAATTCTTTACTCTGTCAGTCAAAGAAACATCACACATACTTCTCAGTGATCTTATTTCTACAGCATTTATTCTACTTTCATGACTCTTCTGCCATACCCAACTATCACTACCATACATAAGAGTAGGTACTAACACCCCGCTATGCACAGCCAAACGTGCCTTTTTGGACACGTTTTGGCTATTCATGTGTGATTTGTGATTTTTACATCGTAAAATTTTATAAATAACTAGAGGACGCCAGCAGCTACGCCTGCTTTTATTTTAATTTACCCGTTTTGGCCGATTCCGTGAGACTTTCGGGCAATCCCTTCTTAGTGCACCCCTACGGTCCCCAAGGAACATACATGCCAAATTTCAGCTTCCTGCGCCCAATAGTATCGGCTGTAGCGTGTCTGTCAGTCAGTCAGTAACGCAAGGATTTTATATATTAAGAAGAAGATATGTACTTTAAAGCTTACTACGAATAAAATATGAAGTTCTGGATTTTTATTACTGTTTCATGCAAAAAAATTTGAATAAAGTTTGATAAATCTTTGCATTGTATGTACTTATAATAAGCTACATCGTAAAAGCAAATTAGGCTACGGCCTTTGATAATGAACAAGCTGGCCAAGTGTGCTTGGTAAACTTCGCATGTCTTTCGCGAACATTACGAACATCTATCAGAAATGCAAGATTCGTCGTTCACAAAGCTACGTGGCTACACTATCTCTAAAATCTTTACGTTACACACTACATACATTCAACTACAACAAACCTGTTTTGATAGTGGGCCGCTAAAAATATCGTTACTGTGATTTTACATTCGCACGAATGAGGCGGAACTTTATCGAAACCGTGGCGTGCTTCGACATGTTCTGAGTAAATGGAAGAGATGGAATCGTAAGTGACAAATTAGATCTAAATATAAGCTATGTTTACAGTCAACTAAAAAGTCTCGAGTTCAATTAAGACGTTCTTCAAATTTTGTATCGCATATGGGATACCTACATGAACATACATAACTCAAAACAGCAATTTGTTTATCACATACGTGTTCCATGTGGATCGTACCCTCAAATACTCGTAGCCAGATGACAAGCCTCCGTGCTATGCAAGCCTCATTTATCATTCGATCATTATAGAATATTGGTATCACGGCAGTCTCTACAGAGGAATTGGAATTGACACAACGAATAAGGATCAAAACCATGTTACCAGATTCTGAAAATTATTTCAGATGATCATTAAAATTAAATAAAAAACCTTAAAATATTCCAAAATAACGGTTTTTACGGCGAGAAAAATTCTAATAATTGCCGAAAAAACCCTGAAAACAGCCCGCTTCTTTTCCCATACAGACGCTTTCTAACTAAAACGTAGAGTCAATTTGAAAATTATTACCGCTGCATAAAGTTCAAATTCGCATGCGCGTTGATATACTTCTTTGTTTGATGGCAGTTTTGACAAGTTTTCGGTCCTGAAGTCTCAGTGCTGTCGCCCAGCGGGCTTCATGTCAGAAGAAACCCATTGATCCCTACCCTATTTAATATTATAAATTCGAAATTGTGTATGTATGTATGTTCCGTTTTCACGCTAAAACGGCTGAACCAATATTGTTGAATTTTAATATAGAGATACATATATTGGACCATGGAGACGGATATAGGCTACCTGTAAAATTTTAACTGGAAGGGAGGGTAGAAGTTTGTACGGCACAAATTTACCTCTTGGAAGTAAAAACGCATGCGCTGATAATTGATTGCTGCGCAAGTGCTATCGCATATCTGTCATATTGTGCACGTTGATTAAATTGTTCGCATATCTTTACTAATATTATAAAGCGGAAGAGTTTGTTTGTTACTTACTACCGGTCGGATCTGAAAAAATAATTTGTATACGATAGCCCAGTTATTCCGGCAGGCTATAGGCTAAATAACATAACGCTTCGACCCTTTGGGGCGGGGCAAAAGGCTAAAAAGGCTAAAAGACAATGTCGGCTAATCTCAGGAACTAGCAATCGGATTTAAAAAGTTGTTATTGACTATGATAGCCCAATTATTCCGAAAGGCTATAGGCTATATAAAATTACGCCACAACTTTTAGGAGCCAGACAAAAATAATAAAATGGTCAAACGAGAAGGGGGAGGGTTGGATCAAAGGCAAAAAAAGGCTAAACGAACAGGATACAATCTATATGGGTATCGTATTCGAGATTTTCGGGACGCTGATTAACAATATGAAATTTATTTAGTGATCCAAGATGGCGGACGGGAAATCAAAGATGGCGGATGACAAAAATTTAAAAATCAATATGGGTATCGCCTATGATATTTTAAGGGGTGGGGAATCGAAATACAACATTTATTTCGTGATCAAAGATGGCGGATGGGAAATCAAAGATGGCGGATGGGATTTTTTTTTAATTAGTATGGGTATCGTCTCCGGTGTTTACAGGGATGGGGAATCCAAATACAACATCTACATATTTCGTTATTCAAGATGGCGGATGGGAAATCATAGATGGCGGATGGGAAAAATTTGAAAAATCAATATAGCTATCGTCTTTGATGATTTAAGGGATGATGAATCCAAATACAACATCAATTTCGTGATCAATGATGGCGGATAGTAAATCAAAGATGGCGGACGCGATACGGGTATCGCCTCCGATATTTTAAGGAATGGGGAATTCAATCTATAATATAAAAATGAATCGCAAAATGTGTTGGTAAGCGCATAACTCAACAACGCCTGGACCAATTTGGCCAAATCTTTTTTTTAAATGTTCGTTGAAGTTCAAAGATGGTTTTTACATCACGAAAAAATCTAATGATTGCCGGAAAAACCCTAAAAACAGCCCTTTTCTTATTCCCATACAAACGTTTTCTAACTAAAACGTTGAGTCAATTTGTAATTTATTACCGCTGCATAAAGTTAAAATTCGCGTGCGCGTTGATATACTTCTTTGTTTGATGGCACTTTGGCAGGTTTCCGAACTTGAAGTCTTATTGCTGCCGCCCAGCGGCCTTAGCGGGTTTAGTTATTTTGGTGGGACTTATATTTGAGTAAATAATTACTGAATCATTTATGTTTTAATTTTGTTCACAGTAGCCGAGGAGTAAGCAGAATAATAAGCCGCTCGTTAGCACAACCACATGGACATAATTGCAAGTTAACAAAAATGAGCAATTTGCTATGAGCCAAATCGAGACCATCATCACTTCTGGGACATTAAACAAGAATATACTATTAATTAGTTTACTAAAATAATGTTTACCAAACCAAATACATAATAATAACTGTGAAGTTCACGTTGTAACAATGGCCTAACAGATGTTGATTGTTTCAACTCTACTTAAAATTATATTTTGTATCAGATTTCATCATCTCAACACACTGAATAAATAAAATCGAAATGTGAAATTGGAGCTTGCTTTTTATTATACATAGCTACTCTATTCCTTTAACTATCTATTGAAGAGGTCCAGCGGTAGTCTGGGTAACACTGGATCATCAGATGTTGGACTCGATATCCGATTAGAAAGTACGCTTATGTTAGCTTACACACTTGTCTCACATCCTGCTGAGTTAGTGGTTAGTCTCCCTTGTAGATCGGCTTATTGGTCTAGTGCCTAACCCTGACTGCTAAGACGAAAGTCATGGGTTCTATTACCACCTTTTTTTTTTTTTTTTTTTGTTCACTACGGTGGTAAAACTCTCCTTATGAGTCATCTCAACTCCGCCAACCCAGCCATTAGAACGGCTAGGCTTGGGACTGGCGGAGGAGGTATGTGGAGGCTCTCCCCTAAAGGCGTTCGGGGCATACCCACTAAAAACCACCGCGGTGTCCCTACGGGTCCCGTGTGTTGGCGGGGTCACGCGATTCGCGATTTGCATACTTTCTCGCGACCCCGCCCGGGATTGGCCCGCCGTTGGTGTTGGCGGGCCCCGTCTCGTTATGATCTCGCAATCATCCATCAAACTTCTTGCATACATCAAACTTCTGGCATCCATCACCTCACAAAGCTACTTGGGAGGCGGCGAGGACACGCGCCGCCTCCCGCCTTTTGGCGGACAGGGAGCAGCCCCAGCGCTCACCGTCCGCAGGCAATAAATTTACGGTGGTTGGAGGTCGTCTCTAGTTCGACGTCCCCGACGCCCGGACCTACGGTTGGGGAGAGGGCGATGTATTTCCCTCTCCCGCTCCGCCGCCTCCTTGCTCAGCATGACTGCTTCGCAGAAAGAGGCGACGGCGTTCCAAGACCTCTCACTCCGGACCATAGACAGAACTACGGCCGGGAGCGAGAGGACAACCGTATTGAGAGCCGCGACCAGATCACGGCGCTGCGATGCCCAGGCTGGGCATTCCGCCAAAGTATGCAACGCCGTGTCTTCGACAGGGTCGCGGCTGCTGCCACAATGGTGGCATCCGGGCGTTTCCTCCCGGCCTATCCTCCACAAATACCGGCCAAAACAACCATGGCCGGTAAGGATTTGAGTCAACCGGAAGGTGAGGACGCCGTGACGTCTCTCCAACCACTCATCAACCACGGGACTTACCGCCACTATCGTGGCGTGCCCGTTCTATTACCACCTAGGAGAACTCTTTGTGCGATGAGCAAATTACCATAACTATAATACTCGGATGTGTATAAAAGCTAGATTTTTATAATTTTTTATTTTTTTATTTTTATTTTATTCAAAAGGAACAACCAACAGCTACAATATAAAATACAGAAACTAATATTACATAATATTCATCACAATATTGCAGCCCACAACGCTGTTCACAGATTATTAGTAGGATACATAGAGAAAATCACTAGAGTGGCATATTATATACATAATAGAAAATACTTAACTTTCGTGTTTAGGTAAGCGTTTGAATATAAAATAAATGAAAAGTGAGAAAAAGTTGAAGAAAATAGGAAGAAAGAAAGCGAGAAATTCAGGTGAGCTCCTTAAGTAAAAAACCACCGCGGTGTCTCTTTTGAACCTATAGATAGGACACGTAAAAATGTCTATATGTTCAAAAGACCTATTATAGGACTCGACCATTCTGCGCACAGGCGAACGCAACCCAGAGTTGGACTTGCAATAGCCCACTGAAAATAATCTGCCAGCGCGTACCTTTCGCCTATGGACGGTCCTAGGAACCACATAGCATAGCATATTACACAAATCAATACGGTCAAATTTATTCCTAACTATGTTATATAAATTTACGGCTTCTAAGTACTGGCGTCTATTTTCCAGTGTTGGAAGCTTGTACTTGGTAAGCAGATTTTGGTACGACAAGTGATAGCCATAACATCTATAGTGCATGGCACGCAAGAATTTATACTGAACATGCTCAATCATTTCAATATACTTTTTGTAAAATGGACTCCAGACGGACACGGCATACTCTAACTGAGAGCGTACTAGGGCCTTATACAAGCAGAGATAGGAAGAAGTATTTTTAAAGTCGGTTGTAGAACGCATTATAAATCCAAATAGTTGGTATGCTTTACTAACAATTTAACCTATATGTAAGTCTAAGCAAAGTTTAGAATCAAGGACAACACCGAGATCACGAATAGAGTCCAATTTAATCAAAGGGGCATCGCACAGTGTGTATGTGTGTTTTATGACAGATTTATTTTTAGTAAAATTTACGAAATTACATTTTGGGACACTTAATTGCAGCTTATTTTTCTGGCAATAGGGGGATAGTCGGTCCAAGTCTTGTTGAAGCAGAAGGCAGTCATTTAGATTTCGTATGGCTCTATACACCTTGAGGTCGTCGGCGTATAAAAGGAACTTGGTATTGTGGAAGCACTGACTGATGTCATTTACATAGAGGATGAACAAAAGGGGACCAAGTATAGACCCTTGAGGAACACCAGAAGTCACCTGTGCTATGTTAGATTGGTGACCATTGACTACAACCCTCTGATTCCGATTCGTAATATAAGATGCAAACCATCTTAAAAGATTACCGCGGATACCGTTGAAAGAAATTTTGTTCAGAAGTATTTCATGGTCCACCTTATCGAAAGCCTTACAGAAGTCTGTATACACAGCATCCACTTGAACACGGCTATCAACGTTATCAAACAAAAAACTTGAAAACAGCAAAAGATTAGTATTTGTTAATCGCCGTTTCACAAACCCGTGCTGTTGTTGAATTATGACATTGTGAAATATCGGATAAATTTCATTGTGCACTAATCTTTCGAATAGTTTCGATAAGGTAGACAGGATGGAAATGGGACGGTAGTGTTCTACGTTGCGTCTGGAACCGCTCTTATGAACAGGTACAATATACGCCTGCTTCCACAGCTTTGGAATAACTCCCTCAGAAATACATTTATTATAAATAATAAATAGTGGCTTGCAGATAGAGGTTGCGGTATTTCTAAGAAAATAAGATGAAATTCCGTCAGGCCCGGGGCCTTTTGCTGGATTTAAGCTCCTTCAATATTTTGTCTTCACTAAAAGATAGCTCGCAAATAGTGACATCATGAGGTGCATTAAAGTCAAGCGGAGGCTGCCATACAGATAGTGAAGGTGATGTAGGTTCGTAGACAGAGTTGAAAAAGTCAGAGAACATATTGCAAGCCATTTGTGGGTCATTTGTATCAGCATTTTTGTATTGTAGCTTAGCAGGTATTCCAGGTTTGTCTTTACGATTGGATATATAAGTCCAGAAGTGTTTAATGTTTTTACTCAAATTATCTTCCACAGACTTGATATATGAGTTGAAACACTTTATGCATGAATGTTTAAACTGAGTTCTGAGGTTGGCAAATGATTCATAGTCAGTAATGTTTTTATACTTTTTCCACTTGATCCATGCCTTTTGCTTCTTCTTGGAAATTTTTATCATGGAATGAGAGAACCAAATGGGGTAGTTCGCCGATTTAGGACAGGCCAAAGGAGTATCTTTATTAATAATTAAATCCAATTCGTAGTAGAATTTAGCCAGAGCTTCTTCAGGATTTATAGGGCAAAGCAGTTCAGACCAATTCAGTTGCTGTATGTTACTATTAATGTTCTCATAGTTAGCTTTTTGAAAGTTATATTTATGAAGAGGAGTTTTAGTCATTGGGGTGATTTTGATGTTTAAACAAGTGTCACATATCAGGGCAGGATGATAGGAGTCAATAGGTAGTAAAGTAGTTAATATGTGGGAAACTTTACAGGGGTTGTTGGACATAACTAAATCCAGTATTTTACCTTTATCATTAACTACGTTATTAAATTGAGAAGCTCCAAGGAGTGAAATAAGGTTATTTAGGTTGACACAGGCTAAAGGGGCCCCAGGATGTAATATAACAATATCTGTTGAAGGATCAGCTGGCCAATTGGCTTCAGGCAGGTTGTAGTCACCTATGATATAGAAACTATCGACACTAGGATGGCCTAAAACTTCTTGCAGCAATTCATAGTATTTGTCGTACACTAAAAACGGTGTCTTTGGTGGAATATACGCAGCACTAACAATGTGTCGTTTACCGCTAATGGTGCTAGGCAACTTAACCATAACATGTTCAATATGAGCGTGTAGGAGATCACTACGCTAAGTTAATGAGATGCCTCATTCAGAAGGTTTCAAAGTGTTTAAAATTGCGACTAGTACACCTCCACCGTCTTGTTTATTCATAGCAACACGGTCGCGATCGCATCGGTAAATACTATAACGCTTGTCTATGAATTCACTGTCATAAATTTCAGGTGTAAGCCAGGTTTCGGTTAGTATTATAATGTCGTATGTGTTCGTAAGTATGTTTGTGTATAAGTAGTTTAGTTTTGTGCGAATACCCCTGCAATTTTGGTAATAAATGGTAATATGTTTATTAGACATTGATAATGTTGAAATATAAATGCGTACTTATGATGTGAGCATGTCCAGACAACAAATGAGTTGCAAAATCGATACACAAATTAATTTTAATTTTAATTGAAATAATAGGATATGAGATAACTAGACGGGAAAGATTACAACACCTTAACAAATATATAGCAACATCTTCATTAGCAGTAGTCTTTTTATATTTTATACTATTTGTAGAACTCACTAGATGAAACATCAAATTTAGCTTATGTAAAAGCCTAAAGACAGAGAAAAAGATGGTACACACATTGCAAATAATAACCCAATCAATCTGATCCAAAACAAAGAGAAAATTAATCTGACAGCAAAAAGCAATCCAATACTTGGCATAAATTAGTGGTAAGATATAAATGAGCCAGTTACTAAGAGTTGGTGTGATTGCTGACACCATTATCATTACTTTTAAGATCACTCTTAATTTTTGCAATATCAGCCTCTGACCGTATGGCAAACGCAGCATCGCCGTCTTTTTTACGGACGAGGATTGTACAATTTTTAACCCAAACATATTTAAACTGGTGCAGTCTTGCAGCCTCCTTACATTTACGAAATAAAATTTTATTTTTTAAAGTTAAATGTTCATTTATATAAATATCAGATGAGGACCCGGGAAAACCAACTTGATCAGTTTTTAATGATTTGTTTAACCGAAACGCACTCAGCACATTATCGCGCAATATGCGTGTAGAGAACTTAACAACTATGTTTTTTGGCCTGTTTGTTTGTTGATGGGCGTGTGGCACTCTGTGGATGGATACGACGTCTTTTTGAAGGATGGGAAAGTGAATGGCTTCACCAATTGTCCCCAGCAGTTGCAACAGGTTTTCACCACGCCTGTCAGGTACGTTGCATATCTCAAGATTGCACTGCCTTGCTTGCTGTTCAAGCACCTCTATTTTCGATTCTAGGTAGCTAGTCGAGGAAGCTGACTGCTCAGCCTGCTGGCGTGCGACACCTTCCACTCGTGTCTTTAGGTTAATATATTCATTCGCATGAAACTGGAGCGAGTGTTTGACTGAAACCATCTCTTCACTCAAGTCCTTCACCTCCTGTTTGAAGTTAGCTTGGGCAGCGCAAATAGTTCCTAACTCTCGTTTCATATCCGACAAACTACTTTTAACACTTTCGTGAAAACTGAGTATACTCGATTCTAGCTCGCCTCGCCACTGTTGCAAAGTGTTTTTAATGTCTTCCTTGAATAAAACCATAGTACGATCGATGTCCGATCGCCATTCTGCTAATGTTTTGTTCAGTTCTTGGGAGAAAGACTGGAATTGATCATCCAAAAACACTGATGGTGATTTAACGTCGCCTTTTGTAGCACAAGATGAGTGCATCAGTGGGGTGCGTGGGGAAGGTGGTCGCTGATCCATGTTATCGCACGACATGTTCATGCTATTCTCATCATAGGCTGGGAGCTGCATTGATCGAACCGGTGTGTCCAAGTTGGAGCGAGTGCGACGCGTTATGTTACAGCATGGGGGGCATTTCCAGGCAGCTTTGAATTCATGCGTCAGGGCTGAGAAATGTTGCGGCGTAATGTTAAGGCACTCATGATGATACCTCCCCTTACACAAGGTACACTTAAGATAATCAGCATCAGATGCCAGAGCCTGGTTGCATCCGTTACAATTCATAGCGCAAGCAAGATGTTGTTGTTTTTGTTGATAGTTGTCAGGAAGGTAAAAGTGGCGCCACCCAACGTACGGGCAAGTGAATCTATTAAACGGTACAACTAGCGCCACCTATCTTATGTCAATGACGTTCGCTGTTACTAATCGATCAGCCAAACAAGTGTCCCGTAGTAAGCCAGATGACTCGTTAACTGATTGGCGAACAGGTTCACAGTAAGTTCAACAGATGGCGTTGAATACGGTAGCAAAATGACCAGGCAAAATTTGATGTAACGGTTTGGCACCAATCACAGCTAGGAAAATGTCAATATTATCAGAAAACACCACACAGTTAATGTGTATGTAAATCCTGCTAACAGTTATTAAACACTGATTTGAGTCACTTTTACACTTGCCAATGTTAGAAAAACGATGTAAATACAAGATATTTTGTCCCTACAATAACACTGAATTTAGATATTAGTTCGTGATGACTATAATTACCACCAAGATTTATGTCTTTTTCTCACTACTAACACACAAAACACGAGACTTTGAGTAAGATTTCTACTTTTTTTTAAATTAAGTTACGCAGAGAGACAATCTAAGCAAGTTGACACAACTAGCGCCATCTAGCGAATAATATAATAATAATATATTAATCAAGTATCTGACTACCATGCCACTAGGTTCCATCCCAAACTAGGCACTAGTTTGGGATCACACCGCCAGGTGTCACAGAGAATTAATTTATTCTTATGTTTCTCTTCTTCACGGATCTTTTCTGACAATTCACTTAGAAATTCACCCGGTCTAAATGGTCACTAAGGACGAAAGGCGGCACCTACCCTAACCACCCTCATATTAGTATGGGCAGGTGGTACTTGATGGGCGAACTTATTAGATAGATATTCTCTTAACAGACTCCAAGGCTTATTACTTTTACTATATATGCAAAGTGGGCAACAGTAATGTTTTGTCATCGCGGGTCTCGTGGCAACAAAGACCCGGGGCAGGTTTTCCAGTGATTATGCCTTTGAAAATTACACCAAGCGAATAGCTCTTGTGGCCTTCCCTTCGCTGATCGGCCAAAGCAAGCCAAATTTAAGAGCCCTGAACCAACTAGTCAAAATAGGCTGGCCAGAGACTAGGCTCTGACCGACTCATTGAACTATTAGGCACCCACAGATTACATGAAATTTACAATCTGTGTCGGCACCGCATTGCGCTTCCCACGCACGCACATTCAACTCGCTGCCACCCAGCCCTAATCTAAGACTTAGGTCAGTTATCCGAGGTAGTGGGTTGGATTCCTAATACGACAAATCTTTGTATGATGAGCACTACACTTTTGTCTGTGTCTTGGTTAAATTAAATAATTGCAATACTAGTTACTTAGGAAAAATAATTATAAATGAACGTTTATCAGTCGTCTACTTGCTGTATACAGGCGTCTGAAAGCGCAGTGACCGAGTAGGCAGTCTTTTGGCTTAAGCCACCCGAAGAACCTATAACTGTGACAGTATTATGTGTATGGTATACATATATCCACATAATATTATTGTTTCAGCCTTACAAAAGTGAATTTCTAGGAAGGTATCGCGTCGAGATGTAGCCTTTTTGATGAGATGCCTTCCTAGACATTGTTATAAACATAGGGCCAAGCAAGCTTGGCGCCAATCTTGCAATAATGAATACTACCGCAAGAATAAGCTATACTAAAGAGATATCTATAAAAATTGTCTTTTAAGAAAGAATGTTGTTCACTCATTTAAGTTGCAATCAAACGTATTATAAGCATATGCCACTAAATTGATAATTAATACAAAATTATCTTAATAATTTTCTCAAATTTAAAATATTATATAATTGAAAAGTTCGTCGATAGGTACTTTTGGTTTGACAATGTATGAGAAGTTCGCGAACGTAACGGTTTTGGTTTAAAACGTTGTCAAATAATAGCGCAATACAGGTCGCGTCATGTAAAAAGAACGCTGGCGACCAAGCTGCGCATTTGACGATTTATCGATCTATTTGGTGGTATGAGGTGCGGCGCGGGGCGCGCGGGTCACGCACTTCATCTATGCTGGTATGCGATTGGCTCTTCAGTCGACCTTTGCTTTCCGCGTTGTGGCCACGTCACCTTCACAAAAGTTTTAAATTACGAAATGGTTTTACATAGAAGAGAAAGGAAAATGATTTATGACGTATATTGTTTTATGAAGAGAGAAGCTGATAAAAATGCAGTTGATAATTTAAAACAATGCATGAAACGGACTGCTGAAGCAACAAAATGTTCCGAGTCTACAGTGAGACGAATTGTAAAAGGTTCAAAAGATTCGGAATTTCTAACTGTTTTCCGGTCTCCCGGCAAAAATAAAAGAATTAAACAAAAGCCTGTTACAGACATTGATAACTTTGACCAGGGTGTGGTGAAAAGAATCATCCACAATTTCCATGTCACGGAAAACGAATTGCCTACCATAGGCAAGTTGCGCAGAAAGTTACAAGATGATATACATTTCCAAGGATCTGCTGCAAGACTTGCTTAGGCGAATAATAAAAATAAAATGGGTTTCAAGTGGAAGAAAACAGAGACTAATAGAAAAATTTTAATTGAGCAATCACAGATTTGTTTTCAAAGAACTGAATATCTCAGAAAGATAAAAAAATATAGAGAGGAAGGAAGACCAATCATTTACACCGATGAATCATACGTCGATAGTTCCCATACTTCTCACCATTCTTGGACAGACGATTCAACGAAAGGTGTTAAAAAACCTCTATCTAAAGGTAGCCGCATGGTGCACGCGGGTAGTGAAGCAGAGTTTGTACCAAATGCTTTGTTGACGTTCAAAGCCGGTACAAAAAGCGGCGACTACCATGACAACATGAATTCGGAAAATTACGAGCGGTGGCTTCGTACTAAACTAATACCGAATTTACTACCTCATTCAGTCGTGGTAGTCGACAATGCATCGTACCACAACAGACAACTCGACGCTGCACCAACATCTAATACCAAGAAAGCAGACATGCAAAGCTGGCTTCGTCAAAAAGGAGTCGAATTTGAAGAGTCTATGCTCAAGCCGCAGTTGTTTAATTTAGTTAAAAAATATAAGGAGCAATTTAAGAAATTTAGTGTCGATGCCATATTAAACGAAGCGGGCCATTCTATACTTCGTTTGCCCCATTATCATCCGGACTTAAATAAAATAGAAATGGCGTGGTCCCAAATAAAGGGATACGTCGACAGCAAAAATGTAAATTGGAACCTTACAAGGATATCTGATCTTATTAATGAAAAAGTAAATTTAATGGGAGTAGCGGAATGGGAGAAATTATGTGCCAAGGTAAAGAAAATAGAGGATGATTATTGTAAAAGTGATCACGTGGTCGACATGATGACGGAAACATTTATAATTCGAGTAGGGGATGATGATTCTGATTCAAGTTTTAAAGAAAATTTAAGTGACGATGTAAGCTCAAGTGACGACGATGAAATGGCGACCTCTAGCACCAACACTGCGTCTTCATCTGGTTTACAAGTTAACCACGACGACTTAATGGAAGGAGTTTCTATAATTTAATTTTTGTGATTGGATTAAACATTCTACACTGAATAAAACATGTTTTTATTTAATGTAATGTACCTAAGTAAACAATGTAGGCTAAATAAGGCTAGTTCAAAAATAAAATAATAGGCCTACGACTTTCGCGCGCGAGTATATCCATGCGCAAACTCATCCCCACTATTTTCTTACAGCGTTCTTTTTACATGACGCGACCTATACCATGCAACAACGAGAGTTCGCTCACACGCTGTCACCTAGCTGTCACTGAACGTATCTGCCCTACAAAAACCAAATCGTTTACGTTCAAATAATTAGCACGATACGAAATGTGCATAACGTAACGTTTTCGGTTGAAGTTTGGTTTTGGTAAATACGTTGACGTTTAGCACGATTGCCCCCCTGTACGCTTAGTGCGAGTTTTTTTAACTTCTCGAACGCGTTAACGTTAACTCTAATTTGTATGGCATTGGATCAGCGCCGTCTGGCGGCTAACTCGTTAACCATATTTAGCGAGTACGAGTTTGTTAAAATAACTTCTTACTTTGTGACTATCACTAATCACTTAGTGAAGTGAGCGTGTAAACATGCATAATCTACATTTTTGTGAGTGTGAGTTGTCATAACAATCTATTTTGACACTTCCTGCGTTAACTTTTTCACTTGCGAGTATGTTAACGCTGTCACTAAGCTTTTAGCAGTGAGAGAAACATTTTCCTGAATTTCGTTGTAGAGTTACAAAAAAAAATGGCATCACGACACTATGCGTGGAAAATGTTATCGGCTGATAGAGAGAGAAAAAAACGTAATTTGATAAAAGTAAGGGCAGAAGCTCGCAGTAAAGATAATCCCGTGTGCGATTTTACAGACGCGGAATTTTAAAGAAATTATCGCCTTTCTAAGAAGGCTTTTAAATTCTTGTGTGACGAACTACGACAATTTACAGATTTGAGAAATTCGCAACGCGTTACATTAGAAGCAAAGGTAAAATCTATAAATTTAATCAAAATTATTATTGTAGTGGAGATGAGGGAAAATATTATGTTCCCGTATAATTGTATATCATACCTTGGGATACCTGCCTAAACTGAATGATATTATTCTAGGTACTCACTGCACTTCTTTTCTTCGCAACGGCCTCATACCAGAGACCAGTGGGAGCTGCAAAGAATATGTCCCAAAAAATATGCAGTGTATATATAGTTACAAAAGCTCTTATTCACCGTAACACGCTTAACAAATACATTAGATTTCCTGACACTCCAAATGCCAGGCGAGAAATTTGTCAAAGGTTTGATATGATGTTTCCTCTATTACATGATTTAAAATCAAGTTCTGTGCCGTGACAGAAAAATTATTCCAAGAACTAACAGTACCTACTTAGCTACTTAGTTAATCTTTTCAACTACTTACACTGGCTTTTTGCTAAATATGGAATACCAGGCGTTGTTGGGTGCATTGATTGTAGCCATTGCCGAATATTTGGACCACCTAAAGATCAAGAGCACCAGTATTATTGCCGTAAACATTACTATTCTTTAAATGTCCAAATGGTAAGTAGAAGATTTCACATTTTTATAAGCCCAAGTGTCTATTTACTAATAATTATTACACTTTGCAGGTGTGTGATGATGAATATCGGATCATCAATATCAATCCTAAATTTGGTGGAGCAAATCATGATTCATTCATATGGGAAAACAGTGACCGTAATGAATATATGCAACTTCTGGACCGAAATGGAGAAACCATATGGCTTTTAGGTAATATTCTACATCACAAGCAATACAAGTAATAGCGTAATGCTTGAGATTTATTTAATAGAACTGTTATTGGATTTATTTTTAGGAGATTCAGGCTATCCACAACGTCCATGGCTGATGACTCCTATTTCTGATGCTGCTCCAAATACACCTCAAGCAATATATAATCAGAAACATATGTCAGCAAGAGTCGTTATAGAAAATACATTTGGAAGACTTAAAAATCGTTGTCGGTGCTTAAATAAACACAGGGTCAGTCTCCATTATAAGCCCTTGAAATGTGCTAGAATTATACAAGCTTGTTGTGTATTACATAACATATGTATTCAATATGGCATTGTAGATGATGTTGATGATTTGGGTATGTATCTATGGTACATTGGTAAACAAAAATATACATTAATTTTACACCTAGGTGTTAAACTTAAGAATTCTTATGTCATAAATTTTCAAGGGCTTACCTAAAAGCTTTGCTTATCATGTATAATTACTAATTGAAGATTGTTTTTAGCTTTTGATTGTGATGCTGACCAAGATCATAGTCAAGGAATTAACACCGAAAGAGAGAGCAGTTCCACCACAGATTTAGTTAGGGGCAGAGTACTAAGAGATGAATTAGTGAGAAGATTATGTCAATAACAAATATTTGCATTCTATGTGTTAAGATTACATTATACTGTGATTATTCATACATTATGATTGTCATTATTAATATTATGCATAAGTCATATTATGCATAAGTCATATTCTATAATCTAGTTTTATACTACTAGCCGTTCCTCGCTGTTTCACCCGCGTCCTGAGGGTACTACTTCGCGTACCCGAATAACCCAAATATCTTATGGACCCCTATTTTTTCTAAAATAAAATATAGCCTATGTTACTCGCAGATAATGTAGCTTTCTAATGGTGAAAGAATTTTTAAAATCGGTTCAGCAGCTTTTGAGTTTATCCATACAAACAAACAAAAATACAAATTTTCCCTCTTTATAATATTTGAAGTGTAGACAAGCTAACAAATATATACCAATGATCGAATATTATGTGATCGTATTGTAATTTAACATCTTAATCAAATAAAAGGCAAATGTTTTTGAAGTTACAACTTTTTCGATAAGCTCCAGGGATTTTTTGGCAATACTTTGCCACTCCTGCTGTGTCTTAATTTCCAACTCCCTAATCCTACTGGCTTCTCTCTTTGTCGCCATGATGTCCTTATGCTGCTCCATCCGAAATGCTCGCCACTCTGCATCGGAGTTTATAAACAGTTGTTCTACACTTAGGTTGCTCACGCGTCCTCGAGGTGAGGGACGTAACCTTGGCCGACGTGGCGTGGTTCGTCGACGTAGTGGGGTTTGTCGACGTGGTGGAGTTTGTCGACGTGGTGGTGTTTGTCGACGTGGTGGGGTTTCTCCACTTTGAGCAGGCACGGGTGGAGCAGCAATGAACAGTATAGGCGATGTGTTGGCTGGATTCAAGTCTCCTTCAACACCTGCAAATAAGGAATATTGTTACTGTATTTATTTCAACAAATAATCTATACTAATATAATAAAGCGGAAGAGTTTGTTTGTTTGTTTGTTTGTTTGTTTGTTTGAACGCGCTAATCTCAGGAACTACCGGTCGGATCTGAAACATTATTTTTGTATACGATAGCCCAGTTATTCCGGAAGGCTATAGGCTATATAACATAACGCTTCGACCCTTTGGGGCCGGGCAAAAGGCTAAAAAGGCTAAAACATAATGTCGGCTAATCTCAGGAACTAGCAGTCGGAGTTTAAAAATTGTTGTTGCCTATGATAGCCCAATTATTCCGAAAGGCTATAGGTTATATAAAATTACGCCACAACTTTTAGCGGCCAGACAAAAATAATAAAGTGGTCAAACGAGAAGGGGGAGGGTTGGGTCAAAGGCAAAAAAAGGCTAAACGAATAGGATACAACCTACATGGGAATCATTTTCGAGATTTTCGGGACGCTGATTAATAATATGAAATTTATTTAGTGATCCAAGATGGCGGACGGGCAATCAAAGATGGCGGACGGGAAATCAAAGATGGCGGATGAGAAAATTTTAAATATCAATATGGGTATCGCCTTCGATATTTTAAAGGGTGGAGAATCGAAATACAACGTCTATTTCGTGATCAAAGATGGCGGATGGGTAATCAAAGATGGCGGATGGGAAAATTAAAAAAAATCAATATTGGTATCGTCTGCGCTATTAAAAGGGATGGGGAATCCAAATAAAACATCTATTTCGTGATTCAAGATGGCGGATGTGAAATCAAAAATGGCGGATGGGAAAAATTTAAAAAATCAATATGGGTATCGTCTCTAATGATTTAAGGGATGGTGAATCCAAATATTACATCTATTTCGTGATCAAAGATGGCGGATAGGAATTCAAAGATGGCAGACGGGATTTTTTTTTAAAGTCGATATGGGTATCGTCTCCGATATTTTAAGGAATGTAGAATTCAAAACCACCATCTATTTTGTGATCAAAGATGGCGGATGGGATTTTTTTTTTTAAATCTATATGGGCATCAACTCCTATATTTAAAAGGATGGGGAATCCAAATCCAACTCTATTTTTTGATCAAAGATGGCGGATGAGAAATCAAAGATGGCGGATTGGAAAGTTTTAAAATATCAATATGGTTATCGTCTCCAATGTTTTAAGGGATGACGAATTTAATTCCAACATCTATTTCGTGATCAAAGATGGCGGATAGGAAATCAAAGATGGTGGACGGGATTTTTTTTAAAGTCGATATGGGTATCGTCTCCGATATTTTAAAGAATAGGAAATTCTAAAACACCATCTTTTTCGTGATCAAAGATGGCGGATGGGATTGTTTTAGAAATCAATATGGGTATCGTCTCCGATGTTTGAATAGATGGGGAATCCAAATACTACATCTATTTCGTGATTCAAGATGGCGGATGGGAAATCAAAGATGGTGGATGGGAAAATTTTTAAAAAGCAATATGGGTATCGTCTCTGATGATTTAAGGGATGGTGAATTCAAATAAAACATCTATTTCGTGATCAAAGATGGCGGATAGGAAATCAAAGATGGCGGACAGGATTTTTTTACAGTCGATATGGGTATCGTCGCCGATATTTTAAGCAATGGGCAATTCAATATTATTAAAAAATCTATGTTTGATTTGCATCATCTATAGACCCTGGTATGATAAGAGATTAAGCGCTAAGTCAATGGTAACTTTAGAAAAGGGGCTTGGAAAAAAGGGAATTTAATAAAAACTCTCAAAAAGGCGATACGGAGTTCGCTGGGTCAGCTAGTACTAATATAAAAAAGCGGAAGAGTTTGTTTGTTTGTTTGTTTGTTTGAACGCGCTAATCTCAGGAACTACCGGTCGGATCTGAAAAATTATTTTTGTATACGATAGCCCAGTTATTCCGGAAGGCTATAGGCTATACAACATAACGCTTCGACCCTTTGGGCCGGGCAAAAGGCTAAAAAGGCTAAAAGATAATGTCGGCTAATTTCAGGAACTAGCAGTCGGATTTTAAAAATTGTTATTGCCTATGATAGCCCAATTATTCCGAAAGGCTATAGGCTATATAAAATTACGCCACAGCTGTTAGGGGCCAGACAAAAATAATAAAATGGTCAAACGAGAAGGGGGAGGGTTGGGTCAAAGGCAAAAAAGGCTAAACGAATAGGATACAATCTATATGGGTGTCGTTTTCGAGATTTTCGGGACGCTGATTAATAATATGACATTTATTTAGTGATCCAAGATAGCGGACGGGAAATCATAGATGCCGGATGAGAAAATTGTAAAAATAAATATGGGTATCGCGTTCGATATTTTAAGGGGTGGGGAATCGAAATACAACATCAATTTCGTGATCAAAGATGGCGGATGGGAAATCAAAGATGGCGGATGGGAAAATTTAAAAAAATCAATATTGGTATCGTCTGCGCTATTAAAAGGGATGGGGAATCCAAATACAACATCTGTTTCGTGATTCAAGATAGTGGATGGGAAATCAAAGATGGTGGACGGGAAAAATTTAAAAAATCAATATGGGTATCGTCTCTGATGATTTAAGGGATGGAGAATCCAAATACAACATCTATTTCGTGATCAAAGATGGCGGATAGGAAATCAAAGATGGCGGACTGGATGTTTTTTAAAGTCGATATGGGTATCGTCTCCGATATTTTAAGGAATGGGGAATTCAAAAACACCATCTATTTCGTGAACAAAAATGGCGGATGGGATTTTTTTTTTAAATCTATATGGGCATCAACCTACCTATATTTAAAACCCTAACCTATATTTAAAAGGATGGGGAATCCAAATCCAACATCAATTTTTTGATCAAAGATGGCGGATGGGAAAGTTTTACAAAATCAATATGGTTATCGTCTCCAATGTTTTAAGGGATGACGAATCTAAATACAACATCTATTTCGTGATCAAAGATGGCGGATAGGAAATCAAAGATGGTGGATGGGATTTTTTTTAAAGTCGATATAGGTATCGTCTCCGATATTTTAAAGAATGGGAAATTCTAAAACACCATCTTTTTCGTGATCAAAGATGGCGGATGGGATTTTTTTAGAAATCAATATGGGTATCGTCTCCGATGTTTGAATAGATGGGGAATCCAAATACTACATCTATTTCGTGATTCAAGATGGCGGATGGGAAATCAAAGATGGTGGATGGGAAAATTTTTAAAAAGCAATATGTGTATCGTCTCTGATGTTTTAAGGGATGGGGAATCCAAATACAACATCTATTTCGTGATCAAAGATGGCGGATAGGAAATCAAAGATGGCGGACGGGATTTTTTTTAAAGTCGAAATGGGTATCGTCTCCGATATTTAAAAAAAAATCTACGTTTCTTTGTTCATCATTTATAGACTCTGAAATGATAAGAGATTAAAGACATAAAGACATATTTATTTCTACATTTTGGTTGTTTACAACACTTATACATGTCAAAACCCTATTCTAGATGATGCCGGCTTTTAGCGATTAAGCGGGTATCGCCTTTAATATTTTAAGGGGTGGAGAATCGAAATACAACATCTATTTCGTGATCAAAGATGGCTGATGGGCAATCAAAGATGGCAGATGGGAAAATTTTAAAATATCAATATGGGTATCGCCTTCGATATTTTAAGGGGTGGAGAATCGAAATACAATATCTATTTCGTGATCAAAGATGGCGGATGGGCAATCAAAGATGGCGGATGGGAAAATTTTAAAAAATCAATATTGGTATCGTCTCCGATGTTTAAAGCGATGGGGAATCCAAATACAACATCTATTTCGTGGAAATCAAAACTGGCGGATGGGCAAAATTTAAAAAATCAATATGGGTTGTGATTTTATAAATAATAAACGGATTTTATTATATGAAGATGTATTTCATTTTAAAAAACAATTGAACACAACTGTCGTACCACACGAAGACATAGACAACAAGGTGCCAACCTTAGAACTAAAACAATTCTCTTTTTAAAATATATTTCCATTGTTGATATTCTAACACCCCTTCTCAATGAAAATATATTTCCTAAAAATTAACATTTATTTATATTTGTGAGCATTAAACCACACTTATTCAAACATTTTATAATCAATTCCTTGCTTAAAGGCTTAGTTAACATGTCTGCAGGTTGCTCATTAGTACTTACATAATTAATAGATATTTTATTTTGTTTAACAAGTTCTTTAACAAAATGATACCGAATGTCCACATGTTTTAATCGTTTTATTGTATCTGTTTTGGCATTTATTATGGCAGACTGATTATCACAATATATTTCAACTGGGCAATCATGCTTATACTGAAAATCAGCTAATAAATTTATCAGCCATGATGCTTCAATGGCAGCCATGCTTATTGATATATATTCCGATTCTGTTGAGGACAAGCTTACCGAGGCTTGCTTCTTAGAAGACCACACAACTAAACAATTGGACAGCATGAACATATAACCTGAAGTAGATTTTCTGTCCCTGACATCGCCTCCCCAGTCTGCATCACAATAGCCTTGTATTATGCTATTATTACATTTGTAGACTAACTTATAATTCAAGCTATGCTTAACATATCTTAATACTCTCTTTAATGCACTTAACAACACATTATTAGCACAGGTTTGGTATCTACTTAACAAAGACACAGGAAAACATAGGTCAGGCCTAGTACCAGATGCAGCATACATTAAGCATCCTATTATTTGCCTACACAATTTTTCAATATTTTTATCAACAGAGACACTTTCATTTACAAATATTTTAGTATTAAAATTAGGATCCATAGGACTTAACATGCCTTTGCAATTGTCCATGTTAAATTTTTTAAGAACATTTTCCAAATACTTAGTTTGATCTAGTTCTGTTGTTCCAGTCTCCAAGTTTTGCTTTACTCTAATGCCCAGAAAGTTTGATATGAACCCCATATCCTTCATTTCAAATTCTTTATTCAGCGTGTCTTTAAACTGTGAGATATGTCCTTTATTTGACCCAAATATCAAAATATCATCAACATATATCAAAACAAACATTTTATCATTATCATTACATCTTTTGAATAAACATGGATCACAACTAGAGTTTACAAAACCTTCTCTATACATGACAGACTTAAATTTATTATTCCAACACTTAGGTGAGCTCTTTAAACCATATAATGATTTATTTAACTTAACAATGTTATTTTCTCCAGCATAAGCCCCTTCTGGCAATCTAATATATACTTCTTTATCAATGTCCCCGTACAAGAATGCCCCAGTAACATCCATTTGATGTATGGGCAGATTTAACATAGTTGCTATAGCTACGAAGACTCGAAAGGTTGATAGCTTTGCTACAGGAGCATAAATATCACTCAGATCAAAATCACTATTCTGCTCAAACCCCCTAGCCACTAACCTTGCCTTATATTGTTTAACATTGTCACTTCCCTTTATTTTAAAAACCCACTTGCTACTAACAATATCTTTACTTACTGGTGCAGCACATAAATCCCAAGTGTTATTATCCTTTAAGGTTTGCAATTCTCTATTTATAGCTTCCAACCACTTACTTGCATCTGACCTTTTCATAGCTTCATTGTATGTTGTCGGCTCACTACTTTCACAAACAACATTTTGACACTGATAGAATGACACTTGTTTTCGCACTCTTTTGCTCCTTCGCACTTGCAATGTATCATTATCTTCGGAAAGCTCTTCCTCTGATGGTTCATAATCACTGTAAAACTCACTCTCACCTGTAGATGAATCTAAGTTGTGATCAGTAAGAGTATCATTTAGTGTATTTTCCGTTTCACTCATTGTTACTGTTTGTGGCATTACATTTTGTGTTTGTTGGCTATTTAAGTCTAAGGTTATAGTTGACTCTGCCTCTTTGTATCTCTCTGGGTTTAAGAAGATAATATCTCTTTTTGTATCTATATAGTTCTTCTCTGGAAAATATATTCTATACCCTTTCACATGTACACCATAACCAACCATTATCCCTTTCTCACCCTTCTGATCCCATTTTCTTCTTTTGTCCTTTGGAATGTGGACATATACTGGAGAGCCAAAAATCTTCAGTTGATGTATATCATATTTTTTGCCTGTCCAAATTTCAAATGGTGACTTCCCATCTTTACCTTTTCCTGTTCTATTCAAAACATATGCTGCAGTATTAACTGCCTCAGCCCATAATATTTTTGGTAAATTCTTAGCATGTAACATAGTCCTTGCTGCTTCTACAAGAGTCCTATTCTCTCTTTCTGCCTTTCCATTTTGTTCTGGTGTGTAAGTCACAGTCGTCTGATGAATTATTCCACGCTTAGAACACATATCCATAACTTCTTTGTTTATAAACTCCAGACCATTGTCTGTTCTAAATATCTTTATTTTGTTACCCGTTACATTTTCAGCCATATTGAAGAAATCTTCCAGACAACGCTTTATTTCGTGTTTTGCTTTAACGAAATAAACAGTTCTGTAACTAGAGTAATCATCTTTGAGAACGACGAAATATCTCGATCCGCCGATCGTTTCTTCCTCCATAGGCCCGCAGGTATCCCCATGTATTATTTCACATGTCCTGGTGCTTAAAGTTTCACTCCTCTGAAAGGGTAATCTATGTATTTTACCCTTTAAGCAACTTTCACATTGAGGTACATTGGTTTGCTTTATCTCAATGTTATTTTCTTTCAAAATTTTCTTCACATACTCGAAGTTTTGGTGTGCTAATTTTTCATGCCATTCGCACAGATCGTTCTTTACTACTTCTGCAACATTCGCAACTTTACATTTGAAACGAAAATCCATATAATAAGAGTTTTCAACTCTATTTGCAATTGCACAAACAACACCATTTTTGTAGAATTTACATGAACTGTCATTTGTCACAATAACGTATCCCCGGTCAGCAGCGCGGTTCACAGATAATAAGTTTGTCTTTAGCTCAGGAACGTACAGCACATTTTCTATGGTTGTATCTAACCATTCACTCCCATTGCTAACTTGCACCGCCATCTGTCCGTAGCCAAGAGCACTAATTTTGGCACCATTACCGACTATGACAGACTTTTGCGAGGTGCTTGTATAAGAAGAGAATAGCGATAAATCACGACACATATGCTCACTGGCCCCCGAGTCCACTAGCCACTTTGATTTTTCATGTTGTTCGCACACTGTGTTCGAAATTATAAACGCATTACTCATTTTTTTATTTTCCTTTAACTTTCTAAACTTACACTGCGCCTTATAATGTCCCAGCTTGCCACAGTAAAAGCACTTATTTCCATTCATCTTTTTCTCATTGTCTTTGTTACTGTTACTTCTACACTCGGTTTGGAAATGTCCGGTTTTAGCACATTTAAAACACTTTGCGTTTCTTTTAGCTACAAACGCCGATGAGGATGGAATATCCTGGATTTCCTCTGCCTTTTCTTTCACCCTCTCCTCCTCGATTAATAACCGGGCCACTAAGTTCTCAAAGGTTTGTTTCTCGTCAGGTGCAGACTCCCAGGCAGACACAAAATGTTTATACTCGTCTGGTAGGCTCATTAGGACTTTGGTTATCGCGAACTTATCAGAGATTTCTTCTCCCATCTGCTTTAACTGGTTTTGCATTTCTTGAATTCTCGATAAGAAGATTGACATATCTGTTCCTTTATCATATTTGTACTGGAAAAATCTTTGTTGAATAATATGGATACTGGTTTCTGATTTTTGTTCGTATACACTTAGAAGTTTCTTCCACATACCAGCAGACGTTGAACATGATATGATGTGTAACATGACATCCTCGGACATCCTCGTCACCAATAAAGTTTGAGCCTTCGCATCGCTAGCTTCCCAGGCGGTTCGTGCAGCTGCCTCGGCAGGTTTTAAACGTTTACCTTCTACAATGTCTAGCCAGCCCTGACCTCTCAGTAGTACTGTGGTTTGAAACTTCCAAATATTCCAGTTTCTAGCTCCCTCCAGCTTCATTACGTTACTGGTAGTTACTTCCATCTTCTTTTCTTGCCTTGCCGTACAATACTGACAAGTATTTTCCTTCTTGACGAAAATATGTACTGCCAACCCGTCGGCAGTCCCAAACTCACTTTTCGACAATATTCAACAGTTTATTATATAACTTTTGCACTGCATGCATAAGTCATTACTTTAATCGACAGGCAGGCGTTCCTGGGCCCATAACCTGTGATTTTATAAATAATAAACGGATTTTATTATATGAAGATGTATTTCATTTTAAAAAACAATTGAACACAACTGTCGTACCACACGAAGACATAGACAACAAGGTGCCAACCTTAGAACTAAAACAATTCTCTTTTTAAAATATATTTCCATTGTTGATATTCTAACATGGGTACCTATCGTCTCTGATGATTTAAGGGATGGTGAATCCAAATACAACATCTATTTCGTGATCAAAGATGTCAGATAGGAAATCAAAGATGGCAGACGGGATTTTTTTTAAAGTCGATATGGGTATCGTCGCCGATATTTAAAGGGATGGGGAATCCAAATCCGCCATCTATTTCGTGATCAAAGATGGCGGATGAGAAATCAACGATGGCGGATGAGAAAGTGTTAAAAAATCAATATGGTTATCGTCTCCAATGTTTTAAGGGATGGTGAATCTAAATACAACATCTATTTCGTTATCAAAGATGGCGGATAGGGAATCAAAGATGGCGGACGGGATTTTTTTAAAGTCGATATGGGTATCGTCTCCGATATTTTAAGGAACGGGGAATTCAAAAACACCATCTATTTCGTGATCAAAGATGGCGGATGGGATTTTTTTTTAAATCAATATGGGTATCGTCTCTGATGATTTAAGGGATGGTGAATCCAAATACAACATCAATTTCGTGATCAAAGATGGCGGATAGGCAATCAAAGATGGCGGACGGGATTTTTTTTAAGTCGATATGGTCATCGTCTCCGATATTTTAAGGAATGGGGAATTCAATATTATATAAAAATCTATGTTTGTTTTTGCATAATTTATAGATCCTGGAATGATAAGAGATTAAACGCTAAGTCAATGGTAACTTTGGAGAAGGGGATTGGAAAAAAGGGAATTTAATAAAAACTCTTAAAAAGGCGATACGGAGTTCGCTGGGTCAGCTAGTATTATAATATAACTGTATTAATAATGTGTATAAAATGATTAAGTTTTTTGTTTCTTGGCACCATTGGTTTTGTTGCATAAAATTGCAGTTTTCACATTTGGTATTGTCATTTTCAGCCTACATTTTATCCCCTGCTCGCACGATTTTTTACAAGAGCCCAGAAGGGTCCTGCTTTGACTAAAATTGTTAATGGTCACGTTATGTATAGTACATTCCCTTCTGATTTCCTTTTTAATTACAAAGGCAGGACTATTAATTTGGAAACTTAATAGTAATACTATGTTTGTCTCAAGCACACAATATTAAATGTTTACTATTGTCTTACCTTCTGAAAACTCAATTATAGGTGATATTTCTCTTGTCTGCTCTTCATATGAGGGCTGGGTCTCACTAACATGGAATGCCTGGTTAGAACATCCTGGTTCATTCCTTGTACCTAAAAATAAATAAAATAAATGTCATCTTTCCATTTATGTATAAAATTATAATATCTATACCGAACAACTTACTTTCAGTGATAGTTACAGAATACTCTTGTGTATCTGGTAGTACAGGGTGTCTGGTCTGTACTGAATCCAAGACATTCTGTTGAACTTCAACTTCATTTTCCTGAAATAATAATACAGATATGAAAAATACTATACAGTTTAGGATTGCCCTGCCAATATATAAAAAAAAAAATATCCTTGGCCACTTGGGAAGATGAGATTAATAATAGATAATAAGGTTTCTAACTTTACCCCATACGTCTACATGCATTAACCCTAAAAACATGACAATCCTTTATTCCTTTTCAAAAATAAAAACAAACCTGTGCAAACCCTGCTTCCACTACTGCCAAACCAGTTGCTGCCTGCACACCAATCACTTGCAGCACTCTTTGCTCTAAATCCGTCAGCTTGGCATAAACTGCAAGTCCACCACCAGTGCCAGTGTTATTTTTAAAATAACTCCAAACCTTTAACATGCATAAAGCCATATTTTAATACCAGTTCCTGTAACCGTACCTACATAGATAACTTAAAACATATATTATGTAGGTCTAACAACATACCTTTTTCCACCTTTCTGTAGTTTTAGTGTCACCACTGCCGTCACTGTTTAGTAACAACGTCAGCTCTCTCCGACGCTGTATTGCCCCCAACCTACCTCTTGCATTGGTAGTAGGCTTCGTAATATCTCCATGTCTAGCAATATTTAAACAAAAGACTTATTATTTCACAAATTCACATCAACAAGAAACTAAAAATTTTGTAAGTTCGTTCACATCAACAAGAATGATCTTCTTTACTTACTGTTCCATAAATGTTATCAATAAATCGAATTGATGCTGGCTTGTCTTCATTTTTATATAAGGCGTTCTATTAATATCAAATATCAACAAGTAACAAATTAAACAAAAAGTTGACAAAAGATAAACGTAAATAACAATGTGCCGAATGTGCATTGTGCGTAAACAAACTTCAACAAGTATGTTATCCTACTAAATTGGATACATACTACGTCTCACTGCGCATAACGTTACAAAAGCGCATGTGACATTTGGTTGGTTTATATCCGTGCTGCCAATATACGAAAAAAACGAACGCGCCACACGGTGAACAAATGTCGCGCGAGTAGAATAGTAAGCCCAAGTTAGCCGCTCATTCGCACTCTGTACTTTTCACTTTACGCCGTGAAGAAGTATATTCACTTACAACGTTGTTAAGTCATTTGATTTGTTTTGTTGCAACTCGCACTACGCTTTCTAAACGCATCACGGATGTCTAAACTCTCGAAACTCAGCAATGATGACAACAGCGCCCAACTCCCACGCCAATACACGGAGGACATACCTGATGTCAACGGCGAGGTAAGAGAAGATCTCGAGCAACTTAAGAAAGACAAGTCTCAAGAAGACGACGGAATCACCACAGAGTTCTTATAAGCAGAAGGGACTGTAGTCCTGAAAGAGCTGGTTAGCCTCTTTAATTCCATTATCCACCAGGACGTTACACCTCAGGCGTGGAGCGGGAGTGTGGTTGTTCTGTTCTTCAAAAAAAGTGACAAAACCTCGCTTAAAAAAATATAGACCCATTTCACTCTTCAGCCACCTCTACAAGTTGTTCTCGAGAGTGCTAACAAATAGTCTCGACAGAAAACTCGACGATTTCCAGCCATAGGAACTAGCCGGGTTTCGAAAAGGCTACACAACCGTAGATCACATCCATACTGTTTGGCAGATTATACAGAAGACAAAGAAGTACAATAAGCCGCTGTGTATGGCTTTCGTAGACTACGAGAAAGCCTTCGACTGCATCGAAACCTGGGTGGTTCTGGATGCTCTGCAGCGGTCTCGAATTGATTGGCGCTACATCGAGGTGTTGATATATTATGTTTGTATGATATCGCCACTAAGACCATCCAACTCCAGCCCCGTCGACACGATTGCGACGAGGTGTGAGGTAGGGAGACGTAATATGCCTCAGCTCTTCACTAATGCATTCGAAGACATCTTTAAGCTGCTGGACTGGCTTGGACGGGGCATAAACATTAACGGCCAGTACAAATCACACCTTCGGTTTGCCAACGATATCGTAATCGTTGCGGAGTCCTTCGAAGAATTGAGCAGGATGCTCCACAGCCTAAACGGAGTCTCTCGTCGTGAACTTTTACGTTCAACGAACACATCATGACGGGACCAGTTTATGTCCACGATTGAAGTTGTTCAAGAGTATGTCTACCGTAAGGAACAGCTTGTTGTCCAGCTTGGTAGCAATAACTTAGAGAAAGAAATCGACCGTAGTGTCCAGTTGGGTTGAGCAACGTTTGGCAAACTACGTCAAGTTTTCTCTTCGCCCCTACCACAATACCTGAAGACTAAAGTCTACAACCAATGCGTCCGACCTGTTACGACGTACGGTGCCGAGACGTGAACACTCGCAGTAGGAGTAGTTCACAAACTTAAAGTCACGCAGAGAGTTATGGAACGGGCTATGCTTGGCGTATCTTTGAAGGATATAATCCTCAACGAAGTTATCCGACAAAGACCAGAATTACCGACATAGCTCATAGAATAAGAAAGCTTATGTGGCAGTGGACTGGTCATATCGGCAGAAGTACTCATGGCCGATAGACCAAGCTTGTCCTTGAGTAGAGACCACTGACTCGGTAAGCGTAAGGTAGGGCGGCCCCCGATTAGGTGGACTGACGACCTGAAATCGAGGCTGGAACGGACTGGATGCGGAAGGCTAAGAACCGTGTACTGTGGCGCGTGTTGGAAGAGGCCTACGTACAGCAGTGGATTGCTATATTGATGATTGATTGATTGATCAAAGCTTTATTACGATAATATAAATACTTAGTTTCATGTATGTCGGTAAATCCATGGGTTGTGGTTCTTTTTTGCATATGAAGGTTGAAAATGGAAGGTTATTTCTTCGATAACAAGAGGCTCATTAGGCGTATCCTATCAAATTTTCGTCATGTCTCAAAAAGCTGCTGGAAACTGACCAACACAAGTGATGGCTTGTTTTCTTCAATGCACATTTTTTTTATATACCTTTATCTTGCTGGCTTAGATTTCGTTTTTTAAACCGATGTTTTCTTTATGATTGTAGTAATTACTTTATTTTTTATATATAATATACAAGAAACATGTTGCCGGACACACATATCATGAAACACTTACACAACATTAACAATGCAGAGCTTGACAAATTATTATTTTGCATACTCTCAGTTCCATCTCTACCATCAGTCTTTTGGTTACCCGATTACCAGAATTGTTCAATGTTTCACCTGGAAGTTATAACAAATAGACAACCGAACTTCTTGCACTCAGAAGAACCACATATGCTCATCTAGAAACAAAATCAGTATATATATTTTTTTATTTATAGACTCTCACCTGTATCCCCGGGGTAGGCAGAGGTATAATATTACACCCACATTTCGCCATGAATTTTTAGGTCCCACGTAATAGGGCGCGAGCCTATTGTCGTTACCGGGCACATCACCAGACTCTGTGCTGCTACTGAGGATTCGGAAAAACCCAGTAACACTATTGCCCGACCCGGGAATCGAACCCGGGACCTCCGTTCAGCAGTCGCATACGCTATCCACTGGACCACGAGGGCAGTCAGTCAGTATACTGTCGCAAAATATTCGTAGTTTTAATTGCAATATTAATAATTTCAGTACTCTTTTACATAAATCTAATATATCTTGGGATAATATCGTCCTTACAGAATGTTGGTTATCATAGGCAAAAAACATTCTTAACCTTAATAGCTATAACTATTCCACTACTACGAATCACAAGACTCAAAATGAAGGTGTAGTTATTTATTATTGATAAGACATGAAAGTCGTGATTGAGGAACCACAAATAAATGATGCTAATTGTTTGTTAGTGAAATTTGGTTCGGATTATTGCAGTATATCGCCCTCCTGGACAATATTATACAAGTGACTTTGTCAACACACTTGATTCACTCCTGAATAGCGTAGCCAAATTCAAATGCATTGTGGTCTATGGTGATATCAATATTGATATCACCACAGACCACATTCCATAATTCACCAGATAGACGTTCATTTGAGTACCTTAATGTATTAGCTAGTCATGGTATACTTCCAGGTCACACTAGTCCAACGCATGGACGTACTTCTCTCGATCACATGATGCTGAAAAGTAAACTAGAAGCTACTTGTTTTGTCATTGAATCTTCCATCACAGATCACTATGCTGTCGCCGTCAACATTAGTATCCCAATAAAAAAGTTAGATTCCTTAATCACAAAGACCAAAATTGATTATACAAACCTTGACAACACCATGAAAGGACTAGATTTGAATCCCGTTATGATTTCCAACGATGTCAACATTGCAACTGATCTTCTCATTATAGCTATAAGCTCTGCCATCGAAGTTAACACAAAAGCATACACCTTATCTGCAAGGCAACGTATCAATAAACTTTGGATAACAATTGGCCTGCTACGCTGTATGAGAAACAGAGATAATTTGCAGAAAAAATCCAAACAGTTCCCTGATGACGATATTAAGGAAGACCTATAAACGATATAGAAATTATTAAAATGCCTTGCTAAAAAAATGAAGAGACACGATAAAGAAGAAATACTTAAATCGAAGAGCAACAAAATGAAATTGTGGGATGCTATAAAAATATCAGTGGTTCAGTACAACAAACAGATTACTCTTCCAGTCTTATTTCAACAACCGATTCCCAGAATGGTATAAACGATGTAAACTGTGTAAATGGGATTGGTAAGAAAATTGCGGAACAGATATCAAAAGTAACCCATACATACAGTCTAGATCATTGCCACCCTCCTAGAGATTCTTTAGTGCTACTTCCCGTCGATGATTTTGAGATAGCGCAAGTAATAAATGGTCTTAGAAGCAACTGCGCTGTTGCAGTGGACCAGATATCGGGTTCTATAACTAAGCAATACACTGCTATACTCGTCCCTCCAATTAGACATATATGCAATCTGGCTCTCTCAACCGGTGTTTTCCCCAAAGCATTTAAAAAGGCGCTAATTAAACCGATTTGGAAGTGTGGGCCAGAGACAGTGTCAATAATTACAGACCAATCTCAATCTTACCTACAACCTAAGATATTGGAACATCTCATGAATAAGCGCTTAACGAAATTCCTCGAACATAATAACCTTCTATCAGGCTCCCAGTACGGTTTTCTGGTTGGCAAATCAGCAGATATGGCGTTTCTTGAACTTGTCAACTCGACTGCCTTAAACTTGGATAATAGGAGAAAATGTATAACCGTTTTTCTTGATCTTACGAAAGCGTTTGACACGGTCTCTGTTCCCCACCTCTTATGGAAGTTGGAGAAATTTGGTGTAAGAGGAGCTCTTCTTCTTTTGGAGCTCTTCGAAAGTTACTTGAGTGATAGAACACAGTGAGTTAGAATAGATAGCTTGGTCAGTGATGAAATTAGTGGGGCACCAGTAAATAATGATGTTCCCCAGGGAAGTATCCTCGGACCAACCTTATTCTTGGTCTACATTAACAACCTGTGTCATCTCCAGTTGCAGAAGGGTAAAGTGTTAACGTTCGCTGATGATACTGCACTTTTATTTAGTGGCGATCATCGGGACGTAGTCTTCAGAAGTGCCCAGTTGAGTCTTAATCTAGTATGTAAGTGGCTTCAGTGTAATCTTCTGACCCATAATACTGCCAAGACCAAGTATATTACCTTCGCACTTAGGGCTCATCTACTGTCCTCTCTAAATTATACACTTTCTGCCCACACCTGTGACAAAACTTTGTCTACCTGCTCGTGTCCAATCTTGCAACGCACTGAAACTATAAAATACCTTGGAGTAGAAATAGACCAAACTCTTACCTTTTAACCCCATATTAATACTCTTGTCACAAGAATGCGTAAGCTCATTTATATATTCAAGGACCTTCGGCATGCGGCAGATATTTCTATCATTAGGATGGTTTATTATGCGCTCTTCTATCTACTGATTACATACTGCATCACTTCATGGGGTGGAGCTGCTAAGACCCACCTTATTGAAGTAGAAAGGGCACAGCGAGCTATACTTAAAGTTGCTGCCGCGTTACCGTTCCGCTACCCCACTATAGATCTTCATAAGAAATGGAATACTCTGACAGTTCGGCAGACGTTCATAGTTAATATTTGCAATTACACACAAATAACTGAATATTTTCACATATTTATACCATTTGAAATTTAAACATCACTGACAGCTACAACATTTTCACTATCAAACAATCATAGACAATCACACAATAGTGTAGTAGCAAAAATAGAGAATGATCGATTCAACTGAATGACACTTCAGTATTAGTAAGCTTTCATACAAAAAGCCCCTTACACACACACGTATACAGATTTAGACTGTCGAACAAATTATACAGTGTTGCCAGGACGTAACATAGGAATCGTTCCAATATACGCAGCATAATTAATGCTGATTTATGAATAAGAGTACGAAGTTTATTTTAAAATAAACACCAGGGTATAAAATTTATTTCCTTACAATGGATATAAATAATATTACGCAACGCCGACCTCAAAGAACTAGTTCCTTGAATGATGTCGCTACAATTTGTGATAATTCCTCCTTATTTGACACAACGATGGCTAGCCTACCGGATGATTCACAGTACAACCGTATCATCAAAGACCTAAATGACAAGATTAACATACTAAGTCAAAAACTACTCAGCGCACATAATGAAATTGAAAATCTAAATAGTGAAAACTTCCACCTTAAAAAAATGTACTCAGTTAATTGCAACATACAAAAACCTTAACACCCCATTGGAAAACTACAACAGAACTCCTATCTCTGTACGGAAAAAGAAAACAGTAAGAGAGACGTTATCCATTACAGATTCGACCCCTCAGTATCTAAGCCCCACAAATCACACTGATACACATACAGAACAAACATCTCTTGAAACTAGTAAGGTTATATCTATAAATAATAAAGACGACATCACTGAAAACACTTCACCACTCCTGGTTACAAAACACTACCAAAACACAGACAAGCAGGATGTCACTCAAACGACGCTTAAAGATAATCGTAGGAAAATCATGATTATTGGAGATGAACAAGGATTTAGACTTCGATCTACATTACAAAATCTTATTGGCGAAAAATTTTAAGTTACCTGCACATGGAAATCTGGGACAAGTTTAGATCAACTCTTGTCGTCAATGAAATCTTAGCTATTTTAATCGACAAAAGAAGATTTCATAATTGTCTTAGGTGGTATAAATGATAAACGGCCGGATCAATCACTGGTCTCGATCCAAGAATTTTTGAATAATTTAAAGAACTGTAATGTAATAATTTCGGAGGTACCGTACAACAAATTCTTGAATGAACATAAACTCAATTATGAATTGAAATTTATCTGTTCTAGATTATGAATTGAAATTTATCTGTTCTAAGCATGCTGTTTTTGTTGATATGAATTATAGTAATTTTATACCAAGTCAGCGTTCTATCGTACGACATAGATGCCAACTATTATTAAAAGAAATACTGCACATTGACTATAAACTTAAATATGATTACTATTGCAGACATAATTATGACAATCCGGAACATATGTCACCAACCTTAATAGACCGGTGCACACAAACTGATATCTTTCCCCTAGACCCAGACATTGTACCTAGCCCACCACCTGGGATAGATAATCTTTTTCGTGTATAACCGAATACATGTTCGCCTGCAAAACATTAATGGACTTGTATCTAAATCTGATCAGTTGACAGTTATACTTAAATCTCTAGACAGTAAAAGACAAAATATTAATGTTTTATGCATTACGGAGCACAATATGATAAGCGCTGATAGACATATTATGAAAATGGCGAACTATACACTAGGTTCAGCTTTTTACAGAAAAAACCGTCCCGGCGGATCGTGCATTATGGTGCATAGGTCCCTAGAATTTCAACCAATGGAAGAAATAAGTAAATACTCACATGAGAATATAATGGAATGTTCAGGTATTCATTTAAAAACACACAATATGTTTATTATTTGTATATATAGGCCTCCAAAATCTAGCAGTGAAGATATAAAACAATTTTTTTCACAACTCCATTCGTTACTTAGTCAAATATGTTATACAAACAAGAAAATCTTACTGTGTGGCGATTTTAATATCAAAATTCTCAGGAAATGCAATGTTTCTACATAACTTATACACACTCTAGAGAGCTTCAATCTAAAAATAGGTATAAACGAACCCACAAGATTTTCAAGCGGCACTTGTATAGACAACTTTGCATACAACATAAAGAACTGTAAAGTAGAAATTGCAGAGTGGGCACTGTCTGACCATTCATCACTAATTTTAACATGCCCAGTGAAAGAATGTTGCTCATTAAAATATTGGTATACTGAATAGCGTGACTATAGTTTTGAAATTATAAATAAATTCAGGGAGTGTATAAATTCCCTTACCTTCAGCGATGCTTTTAATAATGACAGTCCGAATGAAGCTTTCAATGATTTTTACGATTTATTTTGCTTATTTTGTAATCTCTGTTTTCCCAAAATTCGTATCAAGCTGTCAGCTAAAGTAAGACCTAAATGGGTTACGAAAGGTATAAAGCGGTGTTGTAAACGCAAAAGAAAACTTCTATGGGAGTACCGTAAAAACCCCACCAGTGCTAATAAAAACCTATTCAAGTCATTATCATCTAGGCTTAAGAAAGTAATCAAATTAACACAGCAGTCACATAACGCCCATTACATTAATACAGCACCCAATAAATGTAAGGCAACATGGAATATAATAAAGAACAAAACCATGAATAAACCAAAGGTCGAGATCCCTTACATACTGAATGAAGGTAAATTAGCTAGTGACCCCAGACATATTGCTGAATCATTTAACAATTTCTATATTGAGCAAGTCACATCATCGCATGCGTACACAAGAGTAACGATACCCAATAATACAAAATCTATTTTTATAGCACCTACTACACCCCATGAAATCAATATGATAATTTTAAATTTAAAAAACACTAACAGCACTGGTTATGATGATATATCAGTCAAAATTCTGAAATCAATTTCAACTACAATGTCGCACATTCTTAGCCATCTAATTAACTTGTGTATATTACATGGAGTATTTCCGGAAAACATTAAATATACAATAGTTAAACCACTTTTCAAAAAACATGATAAGAGTGATTTAATTTGTTACCGACCAATAGCCCTTCTCCCAGTTATGTCTAAAATTTTCGAGAGGGTCATCTATGAAAACATTTACAAAATCCTTGACTGCAATAATCTATTCTGTAGTGAACAAGTAGATTTCAGAAAAAATAAATGTATAAATACTGCAATCTTCAATTTCCTCAAACCAGTAATGACAAGTATAGATAGAGGTTGTCAATCATGCGCGCTTTTCATGGACTTAACTAAAGCATTTGACCATGTCAATCATAAGATCTTATTGGATAAATTATATGCATATGGGATTCGTGGCAATGCACACCATTTAATAAATTCGTACCTTAGCGGCAGAATGCAATCAACATAAACAACTAGATTATGCCCTTCAATGAAAACTGTCACTAAATATTCATCAGGGTACAGGAAAGTTACATTTGGTGTCCCACAGGGAAGCGTGTTAGGGCCGCTTCTCTTTATTATTTACATAAATGATCTCCCTAAAGTAACTTGTCACAGATCAATATTATTTGCTGATGACAGTACTATTATATTCACCGGCAATGAGAGTATTCTTCTGCAACATGAGATAAATACAACTCTACACAATGTGATTGAATGGTTAAAATCAAATAATCTGAAAATTAATCTAGATAAAACTAATTACATGACATTTCGATATAGGCTAAACAAATTGACTGACATGTAAATTAAATATTCTGACATTAATATTAAACAAGTAGATGTAACTAAGTTTCTAGGCGTACACATTGATTCTCACATGCAACGGTCGACACATATTGAGTCGGTTTACTCAAAACTGTATCAGTTTTCGTATGCCCTTTTTAATTTATCTAAATCGGCAAATATGTCGACGACTTTAATGGCATATCATGGTCACGTTACACCCCTTTTGACGTATGGTATTATGTTCTGGGGCTATGCCACTAATAAAGAATTAGCATTTGTAGCACAAAAAAGATGCGTGAGAGCAATCTGCATATTAAAACAGACTGATAGTTGTAGACCCTACTTCTTAAAATTGAAACTACTCACTCTACCATGTAGAATATACATCCTTGAAGTTGCATCATTTGTAAAAAGGAATATGACTATGTTTGAAACATTAAACAGCCGCAGACACAATTTAAAAATACGGTTTGCGCGTAATAAAACTACGTTTTTTAACAACAGCATATTATGTATGATGCCAAGGATATATAACAATCTACCAGCTTCGATCTTAGATTTTTCAGATATTTGTACTTTCAAAAATAAAGTTAGGGTACTATTATTGTCAAAAGCGTACTACACTATCAATGAATATCTATCAGATAAAGCTTTGTGACGTGCAAACGTGCAAATGTTTTTAATATTTTTCAATAAGTATATTCTTTTTTAATTTGCGACATATTATTATATTATTTTAATTATTTTTCTTATGTAATCTACACTAACATTCTTGACATTCGTTTGACATAGTTATCATAATTATTATTGAATTCATCTGACATTGTAATTGACATTGTAATCATTATTGTTATTGAGTTCGTTTTTCAAATTCCAGTTCATGATCAAATTCTTATATTTCCTATTCATTTTGCATGCTTCACAGCTGATTATGGCGATACTGTACATTTTATTGTAACATCTTTATGTGCCCATATTTCGCAAAATAAATATTATTATTATTATACTACTCTCAAGAAACACAGCGAGCTGCCTTATAATCCTAACTTCAATAAAAAGGATCATAGAAAGAATACAAGCCAGCTCTGCCAGCCGCGAACTCTCCGTACTAGTCTTTCACACAGATTTTACTGCTTCTTGGGTGGATATCTCTATAAAAAAGCCGACAGTAAACTTTTTATTTATCCGCAAAATAAATCAACTTGTAAAACAAATGTGTCATGTTGGTTATGTTAATATTATATATTCCATAATTATTTGGTAAAAATCGTTTTGTTTCTTCTTTAAAAAATATTTATACTATCGTTAATCGATAGTATAAATATTTTTTAAACCATTTGCAACACATTTTTATCTTTTATGTCAATCATGTTGCTACTGCGCATCGTGAATGTTATGCTCTGATTTATTAGTATTTTCGTGCGGTTTTAATTGTAATTTAATTGAATATAAATTCAATAATAATGATCACTACCTTCTACCCATGCTAAGAATATCCAGCGGTGTTTGTGGTTAGTTTTTTTGTACGAGTATAGTACGAGGTTCCCTAGTACACAGGTGATTATTGATTATTATTGGTCTCTCTTTATGTAGATTTTGTTCTTTATGACACAAAGAAATTCCTTTATTTACATCTAGGTAATATATTTATGTTAAAATTCAATTTTTAGGTATTTTTAGAGTGGATTGCACCACATCACCGGTTAAAGTAAAAGCTAAAGTCAAAGTTTACAATAACTTTAACAGTAAACTTGACAGCTGCCGCAAAATGTGTTGCACCAACGTTTTTGTTGCTAATGTTAAAGTTAACAGGGTTGCTAGACAAATGAGGCGTAATCTACCCCGATTCACTGCGGGAAATATTTTTAAGTCCGGCAATACTAGAGCTTCGCTGTTATTGATAATGTCACTTTGTCAATTGTCAAATATTATATCGAACGTCAAACGAATTGAACGCGCTGAACGCGCATCATTTGAAAAGATTTTGATTATCTTTCTTGTTTATACTACACCCATTACGAGTTCAAGTTTTACGAAGTGTAGAAGATGCTCGTAATAATGGCATCAAATACAAAAAGCTTGTACGTAAACAGCCAAACAAAGTAAGTATGCACAATTTATTCTGTTGCCCATAACACTTGCGTGTTATTCTTTTTACAGCACACAAACTCATGCCTATCTTTACGTTAAATTGTGTATATTTCAGGGAAAGAAGCGCAAACTTTACCGGAGCTGAAGTCGATAGACTTCAATCGTTAATAATCAAACATCAAAATGTATTATTTTGTAAGAAAACCGATGCTATAAGTAGTAAGCAAAAGGATAGCGTGTGGACTTTAATAGAAAGCGAATTTAATGCCCTTGGAGAGATCCCACGCACTGTGAAGCAGCTCAAATACAAATATGAGAATATCAAGAGAGTGGCAAAAAGGTACATAAATAGATACAATGATAAATATATTGAAGGGCCTGGTGCTCAAAATTTCATACTTATTTATTCTTCGCGACAGACATTAAAAAACTCTATAGTGAATAGTGTATTCGAAACCGCGAGTGAAAATCGTGTAAAAATAGTGCTATCCAATAGTGTGGTAGGTATACCGGGTTCGGTTCCCGGACGCGTCAAAGTGATAACATAACGCTAGAATAGTGAAAATTCGCAAATCGGTAATAAGTAGTGCCGTGTATAAGCATTAAACTTATACTTGTGCTAACCGTAGGGACTTAGATATCGATCATACATAGTGTTATCAGTTGTAATAGATAAGAACTAATAGTTGATAAACAGCTGTTTTGTTTACATACATACATATCGTCACGCCTTGTATCCCCGAAGGGGTAGGCAGAGGTATATTTCTACACCCACTTTTCGCCAAATATACTTTAGTCTCACGTAATAAGGGGCGAGCCTATTGCCGTACCGGGCACATTTCCAGACTCCGTGCTGCTACTGAGAATTTCGTGACAGAAAAACGCAATAACACTGCCTGACCCAGGAATCGAATCCGGGACCTCCCGATCCCACGCGCACATTTATGCCGCGAGACCAACGAGGCAGTCGTATAGGGTTTGATGTCGAGTTTTTCGTCTCTACGCAAAGATGGTATTTGCATCGTGTTATCCCTGAGTCGCCTCTTACGACAACCACGGGAAGATAGGGAGTGGTGACACTTGTATTCTTTGCCGTCAACCACACGGCATTTTTGTTTACATAGTAGTTTTATAAGTGTTTTTTAGCTTTCAATAGAAATCATGTTTAAATAATTTCTTATTGCTAGTTATTGGTTTATATAGTCGAAATAATCGTAATAATAAACATTTGCATGTTTATCATAAACTTTCTTTATGTACGATAGAAAGAAAGTTTGTATTTTATGCATCGTAGGTTTTATTATGTTATCTTAGAATTGAATAAAGCTATTTCCATGACGTTTGTTTTATTAGATGCGGCCCACCAAAATTACATACCTACATATCTATAGTATTTCATAGTTTTTTAATAGAAAATATAGTGGGCGGATCCTTGTGTGACAACATTTTTCGATATTTTTTCTTGAATAACTTAGTGATGCAAACAGTAAGGTTTATGTATTATATACCGTTCGATAGAACTTTTTGAGACCTATCTAGCTATGCATAGAACATATATGCATGTACCATAGTATCTAAGATAATTACATGTATCACAAATAAAGATTTGTTGTGCATATGTTCGGTGCGGTGGTCGGCGTAAAGGTAAAATTTCGAAGTAGCTAAGCGACCATATTTTTGGCCAGTTTTTTGGCGTCCCAACCACCATGTTGTAACCAAGTAACTATATGTAGCCATCCAGCACCGAACACCTGAACAGCATCGCTCTCAACGTATGAAGATGTTTTATTTCTGAAGCCCCGAATAGATCGAAGCCATACAGTACACTAGCACATAGAAGATGATCGTCGTAGGAACACTCGCCAGTCACACACCACCAGCGCACTGTGGCGGACCAGCTAAGGTTCGATTCCTGGCATCGTCACATTTATCTTTTCAACTGTTATTATTTTCATTTCTACATACATACATACATAGACTCACGCCTGTTTCCCCGAAGGGGTAGGCAGAGGCATATTAAACGCCCATATTTCGCCAGTGTTTTGATCCCACGTAATAGGTGGCGAGCCTATTGCCGCTTATCGGGATATTTTGTTTGCCAGAGCCTCGTCCGTTGATCGGCAGGTGCACCACTTGCAGGTGAGGTTGGCTTGGGACCCTAAGTTCTTGGCGGGAACCCTATGCACCTACCATTTCTATCTAATACCTTTCATTTCTACCTAATACAATTTCAGGTAGCTAGCACAGAGAGTGTTCCGACCGTTGAGCTAGCCACCACGCTACATTTTTGGAGACTCGAAATCTAGCCAAGAATGATTTGTTGACCCCTTTTGAAACTCAATCGGTTCTGGAGAAATACACTTTTCTTTTCATAAGCCTTTCACTTATCGGGTCTAAATCACATTCGTCTTCAGAAGAAATAGTTTCTGCGAGTATTTCTCGAAGCAGTGACATTTTTGGTGGTTATATTCGATGCGTATCAATAATAGAACAATAGAACTGACTTTAACAATAACATTAACCGGCCAACATCGGGCGGTTACAGTTAACGTAAAATTATGACGTCATTTTAACAATTGTCAAGTGGTGCAACTAATTTTTTGCTTAACCGATACTTTGACAGATGTTGCGATCTTTGTCATTGTTAAAGTAAGATGATGCAACCCAGTCTTAGTTGTCGAATTATTTCCATGTCAAATATCTCGTATATTATTTCCACCAAGTGTTTGTTTAAAAAAATAAACAAGGTAATAGAGTAGTCATTTATTTTCAAAACACGCATGGTTTTGTGTTTGTCCTTGCCAAGCCCATAACGTATGGCCAAATGGTACGTCTCCTTTATATACACATACTTAAATGCGTAATTTCACATGTTTTTGTAAATCTATTAATATCTCAGAAGTGCGTTTTTGCTGGGTGGTTCCTTTTTGCATAAATACGGACAATTATTATAATTATTTAACACCAAAAGGTACTCCTATAGTGACGTGAAATATTACAACGCCTTTATATACGACAAATAGTAATCCAAGTCAAGGTATTAACCTCCGACAAATCATGATAAACTAAAATATCTTCAAGATAAATTCAAGTTGCCTTTATTTTCGTATATCCTAAACCAGACTTTGCCCGCGGCGCCACCCGCGTTAATTTTACAAGAAACCACATAGAATCACACTATCTATTGGTGAAAATCGTACAAAAAGTCGGTAGTTTCTGAGTTCATCACGTTCGTATAGAAACAGGACGCGGAGTGAACTAAAATCTATCAAATGGCATAGTTAACGTGAATTCTTACTTTCAAGGTTCAGATATCAGCTAAATAACGCAACTTTATATATAGGTACCTAAGTTTATTGAATTACAAATAATGCGTACCTAGAACCTTCCAGCTTATAGTTCGTGGTTTTAATAGACTCGGTAAGTGATGGCATCTCTAACCTTGAAACAAGATTATAAAATTAATGGCGCCAATACAGTATGATTAATTCAATATATTTAGTATATTTACATAGCTGAGTAGTTTCATATACACCCCTTGTCGGCTAATTGGGTGTATTATTGTTTGTAATGGTGCTTGGAGACTAGAGCGTAAGATTATTTCTTTGACTGATAAAGGGATTTCGTAACGGATATCAAAAATGATCTAAGGCAGGCAGCGATAACCTGGTGGAGATACCAATGGACTGCCATGCAGAGGGTATCGAGTACGAATCTACGGCGCGCACCACTGACTTTTTGCACTTATGTGCGTATTTAATTGTTGATTATCACGTGCTAAACGCTAAAGAAAAACATCGGATGTCCCAAAAGTGAGTCAGTTCTGTTTGTATAATTATATGTCGCAGGTGAAAGGCAGTGAAATTATAATTACACAGATTTTAGTCAATGACGACCGGTTCGTATAATTTCACGGCCTCTTTTCAGTGACATTGTTATTTCACTTAGCCGCAATAGTGATATTGTAATAAAACTAGGTTGGCAATTGTGATATTATAAGAAACCTAGGTTTATTATGAGTTAAGTTTGTGGTGGGAGCCCCGTATGTTCTGATTGGTCAATTCACTTCATCAGTCGCACAGACTAACGAATGTACTACAGTGACCAATCTGATAAAACGAAAAAATCTGAACTTGGTGGTAAGAAGAAAAAGTAAATAGGTACCTACTCTCTAGTCAATAACCGCCCTAATTTCGTGGATCGAATGTAATGTTACAAAGTTTGGTATTAGAATATTTGTGCTTCACAATATTAATATTTTAGACCAAAGCTGCTTCAGGGTTATATAAGAAATTATTGGGTACCAATGACGTATTATAATATAGATGCGCCACACACCCACAAAGCGGCTCTGAAAAACGGCTACAAGTACCAAATAATATCTTGTATGAATAAAGAAAGATAAAGTAAATAAATACTACTATAGCGGACACCTGTTGTAAGAGAGAGATAATTTAAGTTGCTTTTTTAATTCTTACACAGAAATTACACATTTCAGTTTGTCATTTCAGTGTGCGGGCAACGCATGTATAGTTTTTATATATCTTTGTTGGTTACTTGATTTCTGACTGAGGAAAAATAACAAATAAGTTCTATTATAAAAATATAATGAAAAGTAATCTGCTGGCCTAATGCTAAACGACTAATGTAACCCATACTGTTCGTTATCACTACATATGTCGTGACGATAATGTCGTTGGACGATAATATCGTTGGACAATTGTCGTCTTTAGCTATTCCCCCTACCATGAATCTGCCGTCATTGCAATAAAACAAATCGTGGACGACGGTTCATGGCGTCTTATCATAAAAGTGTAACACTTCATAAAAATATCTTAATACCCAACTCAAAGTTCAAACGTCACAATACCCTGTCGTAAAAACATGTTGGGAACGCGCATCAAAGCTCTCATTAGGGTGAGGGAGAAAAGCTCTCATTAGAGCGAGAGGTGAAGCATGCTGTAACCTGTAAGTCAAATTTCTATGACTCAAAAAAGTCTAAACTGTAGCATTCGATATTTACTCTTAGCACAAAACACAAGGTGGAGGTCAGAATTAATGTTTGGTTTTACTTAGCGTAACGAACGATACTTGACCTTGTTTACCACGTGCAACAAATTCGATGCGTTGCTGTGACTGGAAATTTGGGTTCATTTGGCATTCGCTATTTGCATCCACTTCATTCTCACTATATGTAGCAGATGAGGGAGAGAGACACATGCCAATTGATGCGAGTTCAATAGAATACGAATTCAGTCTAACTGTAGCAATAGTAGAAAATGTGGTAAATATAATTTATGCCTCGAAGAAACGTCACGAAATCTCATGAAGGCACGTGTTCCCCTTTTGAATTAAAAACCAATGTAGTATCTTCTGCATACAAGAGTTATTTATTAATCATGCGTTCTCCAGATTGCATCGAAAGCTTTGGAACCCAGGGTCCGCTTACTAGTCACATACCAGATATGACAGAATATCAGCTTTTCCACAGAATGACTGCCTCCATGGCTTAGACCAGTAATCAGTTTGTTATACGGTTTTATCTCATTTTAACATCATACAAAGCAAAAATTTTGTTTATTCTAATACAAGTGTGATAGCTCGTATTGGTCCTTACGAACGCAACTTAGATTTAACGAAATTAGAGCCCGATTCGGCATCGAATAAGGCTTTGAAATGGTAATGAAGTCGATTACGTTACATGGTGCGTTTACGGAGTTTGTTTCTTATTAGATATCGAACGTAAGATTTGAATAGTATTTACAGAAATACAAACATGGAACATTTAAACGGAAAAAAGTTCAACTAAACGTTTCACAACATAAATTATTAAAACAGACAGTCTTTTTAAAATACCTACCAAAAGTACATGTTCTCTTGATTTCTATGATGTGGATTAAAAAAATTACACGAATCCAAAATAATCATATTATGATATTTCATTCAAATGTGATTATGTAATCAATTTTCCAAATCAAATCACAAGTTGCAGTAGTGGAACTGTGTCTACTAGGCTGTTTTAAGAACCACCTTGACCTGCAGCCCAAATTATATTTCGGGTTAAAAAAGATCCTTAGCTCATGTTTGAAAACGTAATTCGTCATTGACGCTCGTAGACCTTCCTTAATATTCCTAGCAAGTTTAACTTGTTCTAGTACTTTTATTTCTAGTCCTACTACTCACAGTCCGCGCCACAAACGCATTAAGTTTATACTTAGCCAACGAAGCACAAAAACAAACAAGAAAAAGTGCGAACTATTTTCATTACCGACTCAGCTGTGTTCGCACTTAGTTCAGTAATAGCACTTGTATTGCTTGTCCTTTATAAGCAAACACTACAAAGAACTTTTGACACAATATCCCTTCTAATTTTCCCGTATTACTTCTGAAATGTTATTAATTTTTTTCGGAGAGTTTCAATGGCGCCGGACTAAGTTTATCGGGGTCTAGACAGAATAACAATCTATACTAATATAATAAAGCGGAAGAGTTTGTTTGTTTGTTTTTTTGTTTGTTTGTTTGAACGCGCTAATCTCAGGAACTACCGGTCGGATCTGAAAAATTCTTTTTGTATACGATAGCCCAGTTATTCCGGAAGGCTATAGGCTATATAACATAACGCTTCGACCCTTTGGGGCCGGGCAAAAGGCTAAAAAGGCTAAAATATAATGTCGGCTTATCTCAGGAACTAGCAGTCGGATTTTAAAAATTGTTATTGCCTATGATAGCCCAATTATTTCGAAAGGCTATAGGCTATATAAAATTACGCCACAACTTTAAGGGGCCAGACAAAAATAATAAAATGGTTAAACGAGAAGGGGGAGGGTTGGGTCAAAGGCAAAAAAGGCTAAACGAATAGGATACAATATATATGGGTATCGTTTTCGAGATTTTTGGGACGCTGATTAATAATATGACATTTATTTAGTGATCCAAGATGGCGGACGGGAAATCAAAGATGGTGGATGAGAAAATTTTAAAAATAAATATGGGTATCACCTTCGATATTTTAAGGGGTGGGGAATCGAAATACAACATCAATTTCGTGATCAAAGATGGCGGATGGGAAATCAAAGATGGCGGATGGGAAAATTTTAAAAAATCAATATTGGTATCGTCTGCGATATTAAAAAGGATGGGGAATCCAAATACAACATCTGTTTCGTGATTCAAGATGGTGGATGGGAAATCAAAGATGGCGGATGGGAAAAATTTAAAAAATCAATATGGGTATCGTCTCTGATGATTTAAGGGATGGAGAATCCAAATACAACATCTATTTCGTGATCAAAGATGGCGGATAGGAAATCAAAGATGGCGGACGGGATGTTTTTTGAAGTCGATATGGGTGTCGTCTCCGATATTTTAAGGAATGGGGAATTCAAAAACACCATCTATTTCGGGAACAAAAATGGCGGATGGGTTTTTTTTTAAATCAAAATGGTACCGTCTCCGATGTTTAAAGGGATGGGGAATCCAAATACATACACAATACATCTATTTCGTGATTCAAGATGGCGGATGGGAAATCAAAGATGGCGGATGGGAAATCAAAGATGGCGGATGGGAAATCAAAGATGGCGGATGGGAATTTTTTTTAAAATCAATATGGGTATCGTCTCTCATGATTTAAGGGATGGAGAATCCAAATACAACATCTATTTCGTGATCAAAGATGGCGGATAGGAAATCAAAGATGGCGGACGGGATTTTTTTTAAATTCGAAATGGGTATCGTACCCGATATTTAAAAAAAAATCTATGTTTGTTTGTTCATCATTTATAGACTCTGAAATGATAAGAGATTAAAGACATAAAGACATATTTATTTCTGCATTTTGGTTGTTTACAACACATATACATGTCAAAACCCTATTCTAGATGATGCCGGCTTTTAGCGATTAAGCGGGTATCGCCTTTGATATTTTAAGGGGTGGAGAATCGAAATGCAACATCTATTTTGTGATCAAAGATGGTGGATGGGCAATCAAAGATGGCAGATGGTAAAATATTAAAATATCAATATGGGTATCGCCTTCGATATTTTAAGGGGTGGAGAATCGAAATACAACATCTATTTCGTGATCAAAGATGGCGGATGGGCAATCAAAGATGGTGGATGGGAAATTTTTTTAAAATCTATTTTGGTATCGTCTCCGATGTTTAAAGCGATGGGGAATCCAAATACAACATCTATTTCGTGGAAATCAAAAATGGCGGACGGGCAAAATTTAAAAAATCAATATGGGTATCGTCTCTGATGATTTAAGGGATGGTGAATCCAAATACAACATCTATTTCGTGATCGAAGATGGCAGATAGGAAATCAAAGATGGCAGACGAGATTTTTTTTAAAGTCGATATGGGTATCGTCGCCGATATTTAAAGGGATGGGGAATCCAAATCCGCCATCTATTTCGTGATCAAAGATGGCGGATGAGAAATCAAAGATGGCGGATGAGAAAGTTTTAAAAAATCAATATGGTTATCGTCTCCAATGTTTTAAGGGATGGTGAATCTAAATACAACATCTATTTCGTGATCAAAGGTGGCGGATAGGAAATCAAAGATGGCGGACGGGATTTTTTTAAAGTCGATATGAGTATCGTCTCCGATATTTTAAGGAATGGGGAATTCAAAAACACCATATATTTCGTGATCAGAATGGCGGATGGGATTTTTTTTAAAATCAATATGGGTATCGTCTCTGATGATTTAAGGGATGGTGAATCCAAATACAACATCTATTTCGTGATCAAAGATGGCGGATAGGAAATCAAAGATGGCGGACGGGATTTTTTAAAGTCGATATGGGTATCGTCTCCGATATTTTAAGGAATGAGGAATCAATATTATATAAAAATCTATGTTTGCTTTTGCATCATTTATAGGCCCTGGAATGATAAGAGATTAAGCGCTAAGTCAATGGTGACTTTGGAGAAGGGGCTTGGAAAAAAGGGAATTAAATAAAAACTCTTAAAAAGGCTATACGGAGTTCGCTGGGTCAGCTAGTCTAGGATATACGAAAGAAAATTCAGTTAAATGTAGTCTGTTTTACCTATATTACGAAAATAGAAGATAACTATATTCTTCTTTTTAATTTTTGTAGTATTGGCTTGACAAGCAAGTTTCAATATTCAAAAAATGTTTATTCAGCGACAAAACTTCTCGTGAAAGATAATCAACTAAGGCATCTCATCGACGCTATGATCAATGCTCTCTATGATCGTCAACATAGGAACCCGTGATCATGGCGTAAAGGCGCGTACAAATTAGGTATGTCACTTGTTGTTTAACTTGTATTAAATAACACGTCCGCATTCAGTCTCCACATTACTGGATCATGTTATAAAGCAATGATATATGCCATAATATGTTATAGGTATAATTTGAACCTTGAAAAACAGTGCTGCAATATCGGTACCTCAAAACTTCGATATACATGGTATGACTCTACAAGCATTCTAATGATAGTGCGAATGACAACGCAATGTTAATTTACGTACTATTTCTTTGTTAGGATCTTAGTCTCTCGAACCGTGCGGGATTATAGCACGTTGCGCCAAATGTAATAATCCGTTCAGCACGTCATGTGTTTTTATTCAAGCAAATCTCAGAAGATAGCACAACATTTCATAAAGGGTTATGAATTGAAAAGGGTTTTAGTGTTCAGACTTAAAATCGGAAAGCGTTCTATCCAAAGTTGCCTCAGTTGTCTGAGATGGGTAGTGTGATGTGCGATGGCCTATATGATTAGCTCGTAAACTCACTTTGTTATCGCACACGGACACGTCGAGACCGACCGTCATCATCGAGATCTCTCTGGAATATATCCAAAGGCTTCAAAACTCTTTGCATGGTTGAATTGGAGTCTTTTGATGAAGTATAATGTTTCACATTTAAATATTTCATATTGATATATTTTTAATTTCCATGAGATATTCTAAATTTAAATATTATGTTTATTTCGAGATATTCTAATTTTGAATAATTATTTCATAAGATCGGTTTTACCAAGACAATGTATAAAAAATAATGACCTTTTTAGATAACAAACATCAAACACTAAAACTATAAAACCAAAACAGGTGCTGTAAATGTCTATTACTTACCATAAAAGTGATGTCGTATTGATGACTAAAATTACAAAAATCTGATATTAGAACCGCAGTTACGAAATATTGACGATCAAGTAAAAAACAACGCAATGATAATAAAATTAATTTTGAATTATTTAGGTAATACTCTTATTTCTCTTGAATGTATAACTTTAAAGACGTCATCATTTCAGTGTACCTGTTATAAAAAAAAAAAAATACTTACATACAAAACCAGAGGAAAGTATTCTAAATTTCTGCTAAAACATCCGTAGGTAACTATAACTGCTTAGGATATATTTTTAATTAGATCGGTATAAAGTAATATAAGATTTTCAATAAATAATCTGTTATCATGATAAAAAGAATTAATTATGGCCATAAGGCTCTCAACGTCTAAGTAAGCTCAAATTATTAAATTAAACATATTGTGCACAAAAGTACAATATAATGGTGAAATATTACACCCACATTTCGCCATGAAGTTTTAGGTCCCACGTAATATGGGGCGAACCTATTGTCGTTACTAGGTACATCACCAGACTCCATTCTGTTATTGAGAATTCGAAAAAACCCAGTTACACTTTTGCCCGACCCGGGAATCGAACCCGGGACCTCCGATCAGCAGTCGCATACTAGACCACGGAAGGAGTCTGTCTATTTTTATTTTTAATTTTGAGACATCATTATCATCAATTTTATCAGTTGCTTCCAAGATTTTTCGACTTGGAGCCTGGGGTTCGCACGCTAGTCTAACCAGATTAGACAGAATATTAGCTTTGTAATTGTGTTTGACTTTTAAGAGTTTTTTATTTTTTATTTATAGACTCACGCCTGTATCCCCGAAGGGGTAGGCAGAGGTGTAATATTACACCCACATTTCGCCAGAAATTTTTAGGTCCCACGTAATAGGGGGCGAGCCTATTGTCGTAACGGGCATATTACCAGACTCCGTGCTGCTACTGAGAATTTCCTAACGGAAGAACCCAATAACACTTTGCCCGACCCGGGAATCGAACCCGAGACCTCCCAATCCCACGCGCACATTTATGCCGCGAGACCAACGAGTATAATAAAAAAAAAATTACCTACATTTACAATGTGAATTTTCTCAGTGTGTTGATGGATTAAGAGCCTCTTCACATAACATTTGACAAGCGTAGGCTTTTGATGAAGGTCCCCCCCGTGGGATTTCCACCTTGTCGTGGTGGGGAGGCTCAGTAACCGTGGATTGGACACCCGTGGTGAAGCTAAGAGAGATCCCAGGAGTAGACGCTCCGCGTGGGCTTGGTGGGGCCTGCGCAGGATGCGTCCGAGGGTGCGGGTGTGGAGGACAGTTCTCTCTGTCCGTCGCAGTCGGGCGCGGTCGCGGGAGGAGAGGCGTGTCGGTGTTGCGTTGCCGCGCTCCCTATCTCCCGCAACCGAGTGGGGGCGCAACATTCGGTGCGTCGCGGGGGAGCCACGGAGGGGGAGGTGGTGCGGTGTTATCGGGTTGCCGTCCTCCCTATCCTCTGCGGCCGCTGGTTGTTTTGGCGGCGGAGCCCAACACCTTCATCCGCCGCCAAGGGCGTTTTTTTCGGTCCGCCTGACCTTCTGGCGGGCCAATACCCGTCGGGGAGTAGCGATGAATGCTTCGGCAGTACCCGACCTTCCGACACACGGGTACATGAGGAACGAGGAGTTTCCAACCCGACACAAAAAAAAAGTGCTTTTGATGAAGGTAAACGCAGTGACAATGCAACGCTTGTGCGGCGTTTTAGCGGCGTCTCAGCGGAGGCACACGAATTTTGCGCAAATTATGAGTCAATCGGTGAATTAGACCTTCTATATCATGCTTGCCAGAGGGATTTTATGAGGTGTTATGTCTAGTTTACCGTCGCCGCCCAAAAATACTATATTTGCTTCATCAATTTTCCTTAGTTGCCTCTTACGATACACACGGAATGAAGTAGGGTAATTAAACTTTGTATTCTTAATCCGATACGGACTTTTACATTAGTTTGCTACTAAATACCCTACCGAATTATCAAAAAACAAACAACTAACTGCCTGTTCAGCCACAACAAATTAAAATGCCAAGAACAAAAGACGATTTAACATTATTTTCCCGCTTCAGGCGCTAACATAAACCACCGCTAAACTGCGAAGCGACTGTGAAAGACATATGAAGAAAGTTGGCGAATTTCCAAACTGAACCGAGGATGGATCTTAGACGGCATTCTTCGAGAAATTGTTTAGCTCCAAGACCTAGCCCGTTGAGTTACAGGTCGAGCCTACAGGCTTAGACGTTGGATATTGCGGTTTAAATGCCAATAGTTTGAGCGTTTGTAACGTTGTAAATGATAACCGACGTGTCTAACTGTATAGTCCGTGCAATGTATTGAGTTATAGTTCGTGGTAGATGTAGAGTGAAAGATATAGTACTAGATACGCTTATATTATACTAGAAGATGCCCGCAGCTACGGCCGCATATTCCAATTTAACAGTTTTTGCCCGATGTTTGAAAATACGAGGCATCCTTTCCTCAAATGAACTCGTCGGCTGTGAAAAGCTATTGTCTTCTGGGTACACGTAGTCTATACTTCAGTACTTCCTAACCAAGATGGTGATAGTATGCGAGAATTTTTAGCATTATAGTATGAAACTCTGCTAAACGCGGTTTCCCTGATAGTCTCGTTTCAGTGTCAAAGCGTTGTAGAACTCTGAGAGCGCGCCGAAAACCAAACTATTTGATCATTGGTGTACCTCATGACTTTATCTCAGATGTTGGTAATCAAGAACTATGAAAACTAGGAACACCTCACCTCATTTTTCTATTTCTCGCATCCGTAGAGAATTCATGTCACCCAAAACAAAATTATTATACACAAAACTGCCGCCTTTTAAAAAAACAAAATCCGTCGTTAAATACAAAGTGTAACAAAGTAGACGGCATGTAGGTATTTCATAGTAGGTGCCGCGTACGTGACGGAACTAAATTGGACTTATCGCGGCGGATCCGAGCGACACTTCATTTGCTAGCGTCCCCGTAACATTAAAATTGTCGCAGATATTATACTTATGTATAGACGCCATTTTGGGAATATTTTAAGTTGTATTATAATGTAAAAATATTGACAGAATTCGTGAAAATCTAACTAAGTGACGATTGGTGACTTTGTAAGCAGTTATTTTGTTACTATTTCAATTTGAAATTATCTTCGAAGAACAATAAAACAGTGTTGTAGTTATTTTATGACCATTTTCGTATGATTATTACCTGAATATTTAGAAATAAAACTATTTAGACAAAGATAAATAATAATATTAAAATGCTTTTTGTTAATTACCCATATTCGCAACTAATTAAATGAATTATTACATAAGTACATTATCATCGAAACTGTGTTGACTTTTAAAACGTGGGCTTCATGGAATAACAGGAAGTCACGTAGTCGTTCCACATAAACACACACTCTGAGCAAGTTCAATAAAACCAGCTGTTATCAAATAGAATACATAAAGCTTTTGTTCTAAGCTAACAAAATCCATCACGGAATCAATACAGAGCCAACCACGTGATCCTGTTACAAATGCAGACCGCATCCCAACAATTGGAGTAGTACAATTGACACTATAAAGCGATGCAAATGTCCACAGAAACTTGTCGACGGAGTAGCCAAGACATTACCTTGTTGGCTACGAGATGTCATACTTCAGAATACATTAGAATTTAATCTGATTGTGCAAAGGAATGGAAATAAAAGGAATATTTACTGTTGATTTCGCAGTTTTTATTTGTCGCATCGTTATTATCATCCTTGTTTATAGTTTGTCCCAAACAGACCTGATCTCATTATGAGAAGAGTTTCATCGTACTTTAACATAATACAAACATTCAATTCGAAATTCGTCAACATCTGGCAAAAGCCTCAAAGATTACCACACTAATTTATTTTAAACTGCTTTTCTTACCACCAGTGTTATTCTACTAAGGAACAGACTTGTATTGCTGCAACGACTAATGACAAATTCCATGGCCTTTCTAAATGGCTCTCTCAAAGTTTCCAACCATCATACCTTGAAACAGGTCAATCACCGCAAAGCTGTCCCGACTATTGCTCGACGACGATGTCAACTTTGCGTTGTGACAAATATATAATTTGGAAAATCGGAACGTAGTTCGTCGATCTACCTCGTCTTTCCAGCCTGAGCCTGCTCATCACATGCTGCTCAGTACGGTAGTGGTTGCTTTAAAGGCGTACGAGGTACATGTCGGCGATACGCCAGGGTTATGGTGTCCAGACTCCATAATAAAAATCACGTAATATTACTTGGTTTATTTTCAGACGATTTCTAGCACAGAATTGAAATAAAATGTGAGCTACAGTCCTTTTTATACAATAACCGTCTACCTACACTTAATGTTTAACAACTTTTTTTTTTTTTTACGAGGTGGAAAATCCCTTCGGATCTCCAACTCTTGGGGGAAATAAGAGCCGGAGTATGTGGTGTTTCCACTAAAAACCACCTCGACTTCCGCCATGTACCCGTGTGTCGGAGGGTGGGGCATCACCAAAGCACTCGTCGCCACCCTCCGACGGGTATTGGCCCGCCAGATGGTCAGGCGGGCCCCGAACAAAACCCCCTTGGCGACGGATTAAGGTGTTGGATTCCGCCGCCAAAATGCCCAGCTCCTCTTCCTCTGCGGCCCCACCGCGACGCAACGATGGTGCGCCCCCATTTGGTCGCGGGAGATAGGGCGCGCAGCAACGCAACACCGACACGCCTCTCCTCCCGCGACCGCACCCGACTGCGAGGGACAGACAGAACTGTCCCCCGCACCCGCACCGTTGGACGCATCCTGCGCAGGCCCCTCCAAGCCCACGCGGAGCGTCCCCTCCTGGATCCCTCTTAGCTTCACCGCGGGTGACCAATCCACGGTTACTGAGCCCCCCCACCACGACAAGGTGGAGATCCCACGGGGGGGAATGTTTAACAACTGCCACTTCCTTTACAACATATAATTGAAATTACTATACAATTAATTACTTATAAACTAATCAAAATTCGACATTAATATTGTAATGAATTTTGCACAACACCAAATGATTTATTTTACACGAATAACAAATTTATTTAATTAACCAAACGCTGCTTTACAACATTGTCAACAGATGGCGCTATCAACAGGATGTAAATATAATCGCATGTTATTTATTACCGAAAACATAATAATAAGTGTCAGAATCATGTTATTTAATACTAATTGATTTTACTTTGAAAGTTTCTGGAGTTATCTTAATCATTAAGCGATAAATTAAATACCCAACCTTTATAACACGGTTAAGCAGCCAATACAGTGTCTAATATTGTAAAGCAGTGAAGTTCTCAGTTCTGTGTTCACAAATAGTTATTTAAATATCAATCTTAAATATAATTAACATTTTTGTATCAATATAATAATTCTATATAATATTGCGCCCATATACACGTACTGGTGAATCATTCTTCGTTCTGCCTGACGCGAACCGCTTCCATGGCAGTTTTCTTCGGTTTTTGCCAGTTTGGAACACTGCAAATACTCTGTCACCGTAGTCTAGGTTACCGCTCCTATTGAGACAGAAGACCATCAAGTAGGCAATCAGCTTCTTGATCATTTGTCTATTATGTTGTTATTCCCCGGAGAAATAATAAGGGTTTATTATTTCCCTTAGTGTGCCGTTTCATCGAGGTCTCGATGCCTATGACCTAGTGACTACGAAAAACAACGTCACACTAATTAGTAATTAGCAAGGCATAGTGTTAGGTACTCAACTACTCACGCATCATTCGCAACCAATGACATTCACTTTTCTCTCATCTGATGCGCGGCTGCGAGTCGACGCCAATCGAGCTAAATTTTCCGCTTCTACACATCCAGCGTCAACACTCATGTCGTGAATAGTACCCGTATAATTTGTTTATTTGCTACTGCAAATAACAGAGTAACACAACAGTAAAATAACAGAGTTATAATAAAACAGATCAAAACATTACATAGCGTAACACAGTATAGCATTTCAATTATAGTATAGAATAATACTCTTTTGACTACGCAATAGGCACCGCATTGCCAACGGAATAGACACAGGCTATTAATTTGGATTCTGCAGTTTTCTGAAGAACTTTCTGGAGGCTAAAATCAGCGTCTTCGATTCCCAAAAAGCCTCGTTCAAAAATAACATCAGAACACTATTTTGGAACTTTCCTATCTAAACTGTACCACATATTGTAATACGTCGCGTAATTATTTCAAAAATATAAATGACCCGACCCACAGTCGATCAACCTAATACCACCAGTGACCACGGTTGCCATCTATACCGAAACGATGGGAAAAAAGAAGCCATTTCGTTGCATAGAAAATAAAAACAACAAGTGCAAAAATCTATGAGATTTGTGGTATTTAAATTACACAAAACAATTTTTTTTGTTTAATTCTGTAGCTAAACAGTGACAAACAAACTGAATAACCAAATCCACATTCACTCTGAAGTACCTTATTTATAATTGACCAGCATTAAAAAAATATTCTCACACAGAAGGCTCTTTAGGTCAGTAATAAGGTAATTATAATTGGGTAAACATTAAACATAATTAATTTGTTTTGGGCATAATTCTTCTCAAAATTGTTTACATTTGACCAAGACCATTTTTGCAAAGTACTTTAAGAAAGAACAATGCCCATTCTCTATACATGCGTTGACCTGTCAGTCAATTTTTTCTGTAGGCTTTGTCTTTAAATCCTACGTGTCACAATAGTGACATTATTATCGTAAATAAATGTTTATGTAAGTCTTTTTTTATTTGGAGGCCAGGTAAAGAAGATATAATATAAACTATTTTTGAGGTTAAGTACTAAAGAATGTATTACATGGCTGGATTAGCCGATGTCAAAAACGTCAAAGTGACGTACGTTGCGTCGTTAAGTACTAACATATACCCATAGACATGTACAAAAAAGAAGCATATACCAATAAGATACAGATCTTAACTGGTCTCTGGTAGTAATGAGGAAGTGAGGTCACGGACAGAGATGATGTGAGGACGGTATGCTGTTGCCGCGTCGATAGAAGCAAGTATTAGCCCTAAAGGAGGTGGGATACACCGCGTTAATTATACGACACCAGGGTTGTGGCGGCCTGAAACTTACCTCGTACATACACATACATACGTTGAGTGGGGATCATGCAGGGAGGTTACCACCTTTATAGGAAATAGGCGCTATAGTAACAATGTTACTGCGTTCTACTTGGTGTGTAGTCTACTTGGTCTGGAGGCTTACTTAATTACCCCTCCCATCCTTCTTTTATCCCACCCCGCATTTTTTACCCTAGAGCGATCAATCATTGGCTACAGTAACCGCCTATTACCAAGAAGACTGGGCTTGTTTGTCACCTTTGTAAAAGTATTCGCCTCTCATTGTACATCATATTTTGTTACTTCAAAGGTATAAACAATATAGAAAATGAAACACAATATATTATTTTATTATTTATTCTATATCTTCCCTGACCACTACATCATCCAAAAAAGCTGCTGGGGGTACAATGTTGTCTTGGTACCTGGCCCATCCAAGATACCACACTACAGTCATAATGTGCGCACAGCATCCAACTGTGCGAAGACCCACTATGCAGCTACAGCAGTATTCACGAATACCTGCTAGGCCATTTATATTATTTTTTATTAAAATATAGACATAATATTGTCGTCTGTTTACATGCCTCGACTTAATTCTTCCTTTTAACAATGAGTATTCCTCGTTAGTTTCGAAATTAAATTCAGATACATCAAATGCTTGTGTACAAACTTCTATCCTATATCCACCATGAAAACGTACGTGTTCTCCATAATAGGAACGTGCCTGGCGGATTTGATATGTTCCTAAAGAGAATAATATTAATTCATTATATTCCAGTCGGGGGAATAAAACATTATCTGCATTGACAGTCATATTCCTAAAATATGAAGACCTGCGATTAAGATTAAGATTGGCAACAATTCGAGATAAATTATTTTCTAGTGGCAACCTTTCTCTTATTACATTTATAATTTGGGCAGCATCAGGGCGATCATGCAGGCGAACACCAAACTTATTTATTAAACTGGCTGCTATTTGGAAGTAAGCCATCATGTTCGGCACACTTTTATTGAAATGGTCAAACCTCGATAGTCTCTTTTAAAATAACCATTTACCACTTCCACCACCCACCTACAAATGGTTATGCATCTGTTTCTATTTGCTTGTTCAGTTGTAAGTTGGTGTTCACCTTCTCGCAGCGATTCAGGCATGTAAGCCTTATAATTGCAACTTTCTAATAAACTAATGCTGTCCCTAAAACCCCGATCTAAAATAAAAACATCATTCTCTTGGAAATACCGTCGAAGCGAGGAATTTTCATTATTAAATAAGGAAACCATTATTTCGGCATCAGAGGTAGTTGCTTTATATGGGCCAAGGCAGTCAACAATGTATCCATCGCATGCTACAATCAAAAATGGTTTTAAAAGATTTCTATATTTATGCAAAGAGTATGTCTCTTTTTGAAACATATAATTGCTACTTTTATTCAGATAAATATAAGTTCCATCACAAATCACAACTGCTTGCAAGTTATTCTCATTATATATGGCATTTGGGATCATCAAGTTGTGTTGCAATAATTCACTGCGAGGCAATGCATTAATACCTAAATAAGTATTGACAAAATCCTGCAAAAGAATCTCCCTCACTTTACCCATAAGTCGTTCTAAGGTAGTACGTGGTACTTCTAATAAAACGGAAATCCTTTGGTCAGAATCACCTGTACGCATCATAATCAGAACAGAGGCCAACCCCAGAATACCATTTTTAATAGTCATAAGTCTGGGTACCTCCCGTAATAAAGATAAAAAATGACCTTTTGTCATACCCATCCAGTACCAAAATAAATGTTCATCCATTTCTTGAACAGAATTTAAGCTAGTGAAGTCTAAGAAAGGCTTAAAGGCATTAACAAAAGAAAAGATATGCTCTACCTGGTTGACAGTAAAGTTAGAAATACTGGTTTCAGCATCATAGAGCGAATCCCAGACATTGTTTTGTAAATGTGTTATACAGACACGAGCTAATGGAGGTATATAGAACTTGTGACTGTGTATTAATGTGGCTCTCAGATTATCAGAGACTGTATGTAGACCAGTAACATTATCGCATCCAGTGAAAATACAGTGTGAAGCCGTGTTAGGAGCTCTTTTATAATTCGGCAATGTGATAGTACCAGTAACTTGGGGTACTGGGGAACCGGGCTGGTTTTCATGTACTCTGCCACTATCTAAATCTGACTCATCCGAGTCTTGCTGGGCCACTTGGTGCTCTTGAGTTTCCTGTGGTTGATTGTCCATATGGGTAGGAACAGCTGAAACGTTGTCTGGATTTCCAGAAGTTACAGCCCTTTCATCCACTGCACTTGTTTCAGTATCTTCCAGTCTGCGAGTAGCATCTCTTTTAGTTTTTAACCAGCAGGCATGGCATAAACGATCAGATGGTGATATCTGCAAACAACCACAGCTATCAATGAGGTGGAAGTTATATTTTAAGCTATAACATAGGTACTATTATTTGATATTTACCTGACGAGGTGCTATTCTCATTTCAACTATTTGCATCATGGTTTGGATGAGAACTGATGGGTTCTGTCTCAAAATAAGGTCACTTTGCCTATTGACCAATGATCTTCCACAAACAAGACACACCTCCAAGTGTCCCCGTAGAGATGGCCCTGAACTCTGATCATCATCAGCATGTATCTGAGCATTGACAGCTTGCAGAAATAAGTGGAAACATGCTTCACAGATGAAGTCTTCATCAGTAATCTAGAAACAAAATCCTCCATATAGTAAACATAGGTGTAGTACTCAGCAACATTATTATATTGGGAGCTTGTTTCATAATTCTTATTTAATATATAAATCTCATTTTTTTCTTTTGAGATTAAAAGGTTACTACTATTGGATAGTTGTTGTGAAACAAGCACTTATTGTTGAAAAACTCATTAACAACTAATGCTTATTTTCAATCACAGAATTATAAAGTACTACTATTAATCTGTGTTTTCAATGTATCATTAGATAGATAAAATATATTAGGATTATTATTGAACCTACAACACTAACAATACTTTAGTACCTACCTAATTGTTAACATACATTGGGTTACTATAAGTTACTACTTTACTCACCATAAGTGGAGATATTCTGTCACTGATAAGCGAAACGACTCTTGTATCCAGCTGAACGACGAGATGACGGCGGAGTGTATTAACGCATATGTTACAGTTAATGCATAATATACGCTCTGCCCGACGTCTTGTAGCCATGATGTTGATCATTCGCTTTTTATTTACAAGCGAGCAAAACACTAAACCAATCGTGTTGCAAAATCCGAGTCCGTAAAACTAGCCAAAGAAATCGTAAATAGAGGGTACTGGGGTCCGTGGGGTATGAAAATGTAGTCGAAGGAATCACAAAATCTAGAAATCGCACTGTTCACTCACAAAGTCGTAACCAGCAACTCAGGAGTTGAAAGGCAACGGATTTGCAAACAAACGTCATAATCACATTGTGAAATAAAAAACACGTTCCGTTTTATGCAGTTCGATGATTTTATCCTGTGATTTTTATCTTTGAATTATCATTTAAAATAAATAATATTTTTTAAGGATTCAGTAATAATTGAGAAAACTATTTAAACAATAGAATAGCACAAGTATTTAGTAAAGAAATTAGACCACACTACATAGAATACAAAAGGGAATGTTGAAATGGAACGTATAACAAGATAGGTGCTTTATGAATGCGTTCATATTGGCTGCGTTCTATATAAATACGTCTACCAGAAGTGATATATTTTAAAAATCAATTTCGTTTTTTCTGGGCCTTTAATAAAAAATCTACTTAGTATTTCAAAACCAGCTTAAAATCAGCAATTTTTTAATATCAATCGCATTGTAAGACGCACTGATTACATAAAATATATTTGACAGGTCAAAAATGAACATGCTTCTTTTCTTGCTTTTCGTGAATTAAATAATTGTGCGTACGTTGTTTCCTTTGTAGGTCATGGAGTATGGAGACAACTATACACAACCATATTTATGTACATTTTGAGAAATTATGTTGGCTTTGGGTTCCTTGAAAAATAAAAATGTGCGAATATAAAATAACTGTTTTGTTCTTTACCGAATAATATGCAAAATGCAACGCATTGTAAATATTTTTTTCTTAGTTCCATTATTCTTCGAAATCATAATATGGTATTGCCGAATCTAATTTGGCGTAGCTACTACCTAGAATTACCAACACAACCAACGCTCCTACATGTTTATTTACTCCCTACCTTACTCACACATATAAACACAAACACAACCACAAAATTATTACCTTCATAACGAAGAAAATTTATGTAGATACACTCTCACGAACGAGTAGCTCCGAAAATACTCCACGCTCTGAAACTCCATAATTTTCACGCATTAGTCAGGCTTGACAAGTTCAGTGCTGCAATATAACGCATACAGGACAAACGCTACGTTTAGTAACATAAATTCATTTCGATGACACTATGTCGTTGGGCAGACGGGACGAAATTATGACAGAGGGGAACGTTCTTTGATTTTATAGTCGCCGAGAAATATAGTTATTGCCTGCGAAGCGTCAATGGAGTGTTTTGAGGGTGAGATAAGATGGGAAGTTGTTTGCTGTTTTGCCATGAGTGTTTAATGGAACACTTAAAGATACAATACAGATGTTATTTTTGTCGCACAACACTTTATGATTTGTGTGTATTTCCTAAGATTTACGATCTCTGTAACAGTTCTGGTTAGGAAAATTAACTAAACTTATCTTACTTACAGAATCAGTTTGCTTTGGACTTTTTTCGTACATAGTTAGGAATCTCTAGGACTTAACGCAGTACCTACTTTTACAGTACCATAAACATATAGGTACTTTACTCATAGCACTGATATAATTAATAATGTAAATGAGTGTTGTGGATTCGATTCCCATACGAGACAACACTTTGTGTGATCCATAAATTGTTGTTTCGAGCCTGGGTGTTAATTGTCCTCGTTAGATGTATGTTTGTAAAGTCCCGCGCTACACAGGATTTAGTCCTAATGCGGGAGTTGTCTTCTTTAAAAAAAAAATGCTAAAGACCACGTTTTCTGGAAACATTACATCATCATCCTAGTGATATCCTGATTGCGGGGCCCTCGCCTTAGAACCCCGGGTCCGCTTTTTAGTTATACTTTTAGTTATACATCGCTGTGGTGAAGTCGATCTCTAGAAACATAAACAAACCCACCAATTAACAAATATTTTGCCTAAACAACCCTTTAAAATCATAACTTTTAAACACCATATTAGCGACTGAGCTTCAGAAATGAAATTGTACCGAAATATTTACAATTTGTTAAGTGTAGATATATTATTACTGCCTCCGTGGTCCAGTGGATAGCGTATGCGACTGCTGATTGAAGGTCTCGGGTTCGATTCCTGGGTCAGGCAAAAGTGTTACTGGGCTTTTCCGCATTCTCAGTAGCAGCACGGAGTCTGGTGATGTGTCCGGTAACGTCAATAGGCTCGCCCCCTATTACGTGGGACCTAAAAATTTTTGGCGAAATGTGGGTGTAATATTACACCTCTGCCTACCCCTTCGGGGATACAGGCGTGAGCCTATAAAAATATATATTATTACTAAATAAAGTCTCCCTTAACTAGTTAACAACGGCCTGGACTACGTGGAATACTATCAAACTATCAGTAAAAACCCACATTAACTACGTAATTAAGTGCATTGTGCATTAAACCCGCCAACGACCTGTAAACGCCAATGAATGAAACATTATACAACAAAAACTGCCTACCAACGGCGTCGAGTAAATAGGCATTAAACTCCACACGCGCGCCGTTCTTTAGAATCACTCTTTGCAGTTTCCTATCTGGTCGAAGGTAAAGAGAACAACAAATAAATTATTTGGACGGAACTATTAAACTCTGTCGCCGTATTCCATTACCGGGTCAGTTCATGACCTGCACGGTGCGGTTAGTTCCTTACATGTACATTGATTACTGCAGTTGCCTCGTGTGGGGAAGATTAGGAGCACGTAGATATAGGAAATAAGATTCTACGAGGATAGGAACCCTGATTCGATATATTTTCAGGACACCGAAATTATTTTAAAACTTTAACTCAGAGCACACGTATGATAATGTTATAAGTTGAGATTCTGGGTTCAATGAACGAACACTTCCATCCATTATAACAAAGAAAGAATATATAGAAGAATGAGGCTTTAATTTTTCGTCGATTGCTTTTATAAAGTTAATTATGTTTTTATAAGCAATCAATCAAAAAATTATGAAACCGCGCGCCATCTTCATAAGCAGTTCAATCCTATAAATAACAACAGAATTACAGTCGGCACGCTTTAATTTAATTAAATCTCGGTTTTAAACTAAAGATGAAGATGCTGCTAAGACGTGAGAAAGCCATAGGTACTGTGCTTGCTATTTTCCATAAAATATGACTTGCATTCCTGCTAAATTTTAGCTACTTTCCTTGTAAAAATAATGACGGTTTTGCGAGGTTTCATTGTCAAGTCTTTAACAATTAAGGATTTAATTCATCAAGCATCACAGCACTGCAATTTTGAGTGATTTGTAAATATCTAGATATATATTATAACGTGAGACCGGTGACGCCTTTTAAATAATAGAAACTGTAATGGCGTCTATCATGGGGCATTAGAAGCAGAAAAGTACATATGTCGAACGTCCTCTTAGGTCCACAGTATAAATACATACATAGACTCACGCCTGTTTACCCGAAGGGGTAGGCAGAGGCATATTAAACGCCCACTTTTCGCCTGTGTTTTGATCCCACGTAATAGGTGGCGAGCCTATTGCCGCTTATCGGGATATTTTGTTTGCCAGAGCCTCGTCCGTTGATCGGCAGGTGCACCACTTGCAGGTGAGGTTGGCTTGGGACCCTAAGTTCTTGGTGGGAACCCTATGCACCGTATAAATATCCGTATAGATAGTACTCGGTAAGCAACTAAGGCAAGGTGAATAGGAGATTTTTTTAGGGAAAAGTGGTGTGGTCATTCATTCATCCCCGAATTTCAACTCATAACAGTCTTATCAACTCATTTTTTTTTATAGACTCACGCCTGTATCCCCGAAAGAGTACGGGCACATTTTATGCCGCGAGACCAACGAGGTAGTCATAATTATATGACCTACGAAATGACAACATCAGAACTCTCTGTTACGATCTTTAGACACCTAATACCTCACCAATTCGCCACTATTTTAGTACACACTTTTATAGTCCACATAAAGACTACTATACACACTAGTAAATCCAACATCTGTGACTGAAACACACTTCCCAAAATACAACAATATCCGTAACTCCCCTGGCAGACTCCAGATGAATACAACAATATATAATACATTAAACCAGTTATCAATCAGCATTGGCGGATAAGCTGGCGAATAAACGATAGATTGGATAAATTCACCGAGGCCACCATGTTTTATTGATAAGATGCGCGCTACTGAAAGATTTATTGGCGTACAACGGAGTGGTTCATAGTCTGTGTACCTGTGTTTTTGTTGGATGTAGGTGTTTAGTGGTGTAGGGTGATTACGTTTAGATCGGAATATAGAAAATAGAAAAGCCAAGCGCTTTAAAAAGGCTTGCCTTTTTACGGAAGTACATGTTTCAAGAACTTTGTTTTGTGTTTGTACGTTTTTACTTATGGTGACTATATTTGACAACCAATCTAGAAAACTAGAGGAAATCTTTTCTAAAAATATGTATTTTGCTGTCAACTGCATATTCAGCAATATCCTCCTTGAAAACCAAAATTGAATTGCTTACTTATCCCTATTGGACGGATGTAGGCATTAAGACGATACAATTAAATTTTTTTTTATTTGAAATAGAACCCAAGAATCGGAAGGTTTTGTGTCAACAACAAATTAAGTATCTTTTTACATTATAGTAAACTTCAACAAGAGTTTTCACTTTGTCATGCTGATGTTTAAACGATGGTGATGAATGAAATAAGGGTAGTGACCATGAAAACACCGAATTCAACACGTGTAGCCTTAGGGAAAAAGGGAGCGAAGCGAATTTAATCAAACTTATGTTAGGGGAAAGTAAAATGTCTTCTTCCAAGAAAACTATAACAAGGATGCTAGAAAAAAAGGGCAGTCACGTTACTTTTTAGGAGATATTGTTCTAGCAAAGGGACATAATGTTTTCCATTTTGCCATAAGAGCAGCGATGTGTCTTTTGGAGGGCGGGTAACGTGAAAATCAAGTTCCTTTTTAGGAAATATTGTTCTCGCAGCGAGGGCAAATAATTTTATCCCTTTTTAAAGAGCAGCGATGTCTCTGTGCAATTAATATCTAAACGGTTGCAACTGCATACCAAATGAGATCAAAATGTTTATTACACGCTGCAACACCGAATTGCTCGTAGATAAAAGAAGCAATAGATACATTGTGCCACTTTGTATACCGTCATAAAAGTAGAGCATATCAAATTTTATTACAACAAACAAGCACTTTTTGGAATGCTAATTTAAAACTGTTATGCAATTCTGTAATAGTTCTAATTTTGAGCTTGAATATGTACAATGGTTGACTCGGAATTAGACACTTGGGTCTTTAACCGCATGTAGCCAATCGTAAATGCTGGTCATTTTTTTTAGGCGAGATCGTTTTTTACGGTACTATGATTAAAGTTGTAGCTATCCTATACTTAGCAGTGCCTACAGTGACTTTTGTGATATGTAAATAGAAACATGGATACACACAGCCCTGAAAAGGACTTAAGTGCTTAAACAGAAACAGTGATAATTGTTGACTGTAGGTCTTACACTTAAGGTACAAATGTAGACTGTTTGGTCTTACACTTGTTGTTATGAGAAAATGATAAAATACGTGATAGATGCGGTGATGCTAAAATGAAACCAACTGCGATGAGTACTGTGAAATCACTGATTTATTTTTGCTTACAAATGTACTTATGAGGTAAATGATGAACTAGTGATAAATGCTGAATGGGCTAAAAAGTAATACATATAATGATGTACGGGTTCACCGTACATACTGCCCACTCAAACAAATAGACAAATTTTATTTAACCTTTATTGATAATGCAGACGTGATTCTCTAATACTAAATGCTAGATAAATGAACTATGATAATTTAAATAACAAATTGCTCAAATTGATGATAAAATAATTGAATATTATTATGATAAAATATAACTTAAACTTGTAAAATAAACTGTTCTTTGCTACTGTCTCTATTTAGTCCTGTTCACACTTATCAAGAAAACTAAGGTCGACCGACCGATGGGCGACCATAGGCGAGGTCCCTTTAGCAATACTCGTAACCGATTTGCTAATATCACGGAACGCACTGATCAACACTGGCACACTATCACTGACGCTTGCCGTGGCGGCTGCCACGGTCCCTCGCGCCCCCGCGGGCGAAGGAGGCTGCTGCAGCGCCTTCCCCAAGCCAGACTCCTGCTCTCCAGAGAGTTTGTGACATCTAGATCGCATGATAAAGATCATTCCGATGACACCTAAAATGATAACCAGAGTCAAGGTCAAGTATACGGCAGTGTAATGATGAACGTCGTGTATGCTTAACTCAGTAGAAGATTGTTCCTTAAGAGTGTTTATTTGATCTCGCAGCTGATTCAAGTTATCTGTCTGATTCTCCGGTACAACAAAATAGTCAGGCAAGGTAGTATTGATAAGCGTATTGAGAACTGATACCTCTGGGACTTCGATATTCGGTTGTATATTCATATGTCGTAAGAAGTTATTGTGTGCGTAAATGCTATATTCGTCCGATTTCAATGTACAGCCCTGACCTAAGTCAATAATACCGCTGTCTTGAATTACAGTTGTTAGCGAGTCAGAACTGCAATAAATGCGTAGGTGACACTTTTCACAACACGAGTACAACCATGAATTCATATGATGTAACTTGAACCAATAATTATGGCACGTGGATATTTCTTGTTTACAAGTGGTGTCGCTACTCATTATTTGTACATCACATAACGACTGTTTGATTTTAAGGCTGTATACAAGGTTTTCTAAAGAGCATAACATCTTGTTATTTTTGACATGAACGCAGGCTTGAAGGTCTAGGTTTGATAAGAATAGAGCTGTATCCCTTTGGATGTTGTAGGAAATGTAGGGCACGGTTGGGGTTATACGAACATGATTTGACCCACTTTTCTGAGGTATAGAAACAATTTTGTCAAGTTCAAAGACATCGCTACTTACAAGTGGAATTTTCAATTCAATTATTAAGTAGTTGTCGTGTAATCTTGAAGACGCCTTCATTATTCTATACAGGTCAGATAAATTTGATGGTTCGACTGGGACAGCGAGGTTGCTATGTAATTGACCAGATATAGTGTTGACTTGAAGGGCTAACTGTTCCGGAGAGAGTAAGTAGGGATCGACGCGTCCGTGACTGATATCCGTTATCGTGTTAATCAGTACGTGCTGAATGCGCATAAGGTTAGATAATATGATATTCGCTGTTAATGCGGACGATGTCAGATATAGGCCGTTTTTATTACCCCAAGTAACTCCTTGCAACTGCAGTGATATATTTCGTAGATGTTCGTTTATGATAGAGAACTGTTTGTTCATAGTTGCCTCATTGCGCCGTAGGACATTGTATTCAGACTCCAATACAAGGGTTTGATTCCTGAGCAAATGTTGAAGATGGTTTTCTTGGTCTTGATGGTCTTGTACTTGCTGCTCTAATTGTAAGACGACACTTTCGTACTGATGACCCGTATTATCAGCTGTTTCCTTTAAATGTTTTACATAATTCTTTATGTCCGATATACCGCGATAGTATGTTGACATATTGTAAAACACAACCAGTTTCCATTCATCCTTAATAATTTGGAGATCTGACACCTTATCGAAATAAAAGACTTGATTCGTAGTCATTGGGGTAACATTATATGCAGCAGTTTTGTGTTGTACGGTGGGTGATATGAGTGTAAATAATAAAAATAGAGCTGTGATAGCATAACTCCTCCATGTAGTCGGTCTGCGTGACCGCGCGGGACGGTTCTGATTTTCCGTCTGTTCTGTTTCGGGATGACCTTGTGCGCTCGACTGCTTAGATAATGCTTCGATTTCATTTATAGGCAAACGTACAAGTTTGTTAACCGGAAACTGGATGATATTGTTTTTCGTTTTCAATGTAACGACTCGTACATAACCATCTTTACCAGCGTGAACCTTTTGCACCCTGCCCATCGGCCATTTACCAGGAGCAACGTGCTCGTCCTTGATGAGGACTAGCTCGTCAACTTCGACATTAGTCTTGGGCTGCCGCCACTTAGATCTTGTTTGTAACTGCTGCAAATATTCTGTCGACCATCTCTTCCAGATGTCCTTAACCATGGCCTGAACTAATTGCCATCGGGATGTTAATGTTGTTGATTCCGGGTCAGTGGCAGGTCTCGACATTATGGGTCCTCCGACCAAGAAATGCCCTGGCGTTAAACAGTCGATCGAATCGGTACCTTCTGATAACTGACCTAATGGTCTGGAATTTAAGCAAGCCTCGATTTGACACAGCAGTGTAGAAAACTCTTCGTAAGTGAGTCGCTGCTCACCAAGAACTCGCTTCAAATGATATTTAAGGCTTTTCACCGCTGCTTCCCAAAGACCACCAGCGTTAGGCCATGCCGGTGCGTTGAAGTGCCAATGGATATTCATCTCGCCTATATTGTTGAAGAAGTCAGAGTTGATGCACTGGATGATTTCCGTGTACTCTTTCTTTATGATCCTGCTAGCGCCAACAAAAATTAGTACCATTGTCGCTGTACATATGGGCTGGTGACCCGCGGCGGGAACAAAATCGGCGGAACGCAGCTAGGAAAGCCGGGATACCTAAATCAGAAACTAGTTCCAAGTGCACCGCTTTCGTCGCCAGGCATATGAATACTGAAATATATCCTTTGACCGTCTTGATACCGCGTCCTTTATTAGCCTTTAGCTCCGACATGTCCTGTAAAGTCTACGCCCGTATGCGTGAACGGTCTCGACGGGGTTACGCGTGCTTGCGGTAAGTCAGCCATGATTTGTTGATTATTTGTGTTATTATATCGGCGACACCTTACACACAGTCGCAACTGCCGTTTGACAGTCCTAATACCACTGATGATCCAGTATTTGTCTCTGATATATGATAAAGTTAATCGGGGTCCACCGTGCAGAGTTCTTATGTGCGCCTGATCGATCAAAAGATTTGTAAATCTGCTATGGCTTGATAAGATGATAGGATGTTTCGTTGACGCGCTTAGTTTGGAGTGCGTCAGCCTTCCACCAACTCTTAATATTCCATCTTCGTCCAAATATGGGTTTAAACTGCAAATACTGCTTTTCGGATGTACAACCCGATTCTGTTTAATGTCACGTATTTCTTGAGAAAAATCTCGTGATTGCACGTCTTTAATTATTAAATTATATGCGTCATGAATCTCAGCTGACGACAAAAAGTTATTATTGCTTGCAATTTGCCTAATTCGCATTATTTTGATAAAACGTGACACCCAGCCAATAACACGCACAATGTATGTCAAGGTACTATGATTATGTAGCATATCCATAATAAACGAAGTATTATTTTGTGCTAAGGCTGTCTTCACATTAGGCGACCTTATTTCTACCTTGGGCACGTCGTATATAATCTTCCTTTGTTTTTGTACGTCAAATTGTTTCAGCCATGTGGATCCTTCCCACCACAACGAATGCTCCAACAGCTGAAGAGTCGTCAGTCCTCTAGTTGCACAGTCAGCGGCGTTTTCTTCCGAAGAAACATGATTCCAATGATTAGATGGGATGATTTCTGTTATCTGTTTCACTCTATTAGCAACAAATGACTTCCATCTGGATGCGTCCCCATGTAACCAGCCAAGGACTATCATGGAATCGGTCCACGCGTGTACTGTCATGTGTTCATTTGGCAAGGAACTAACAACCTTTTTCAATAACTGCGACAATAGTAAGGCTCCACAAAGTTCTAGACGCGGCAGTGACAATTTATTAGCCACTGGAGCTAACCTTGTTTTTGCCGCAATAAGGCTTGATGTGTATTCGCCCTTATCGTTTTTAGTCACCGAGTAAATAGTGCAAGCGTATGCTTTATCCGATGCGTCGCAGAATGCATGTAATTGACAATTTGTTTCTAGGTTACTGACATATCTCGGTATGCGGAACGTATTTATATTTTTAATGTCTTCCTTTAATTTCAGCCAAGTTTCGAGAATATCTAGGTAACTCATGATCCCATAATGCTCCTATTGACCATGTTTTTTGGAACAATAGCTTCGCTCTAATCGTAAGCGGTGATAACCAGCCAAGCGGATCGAATAACTTAGAGATATCTGAAAGTAATTGACGTTTTGTTATTGATTGTGGATTCTCAGATATTATTTGGCTTTCTAATAAGAAGGCATCGGATGATGGGTTCCACTTTAAACCGAGAGTTTTTCTAGATTCGAGGCACTTAAATTCGTAGGGGCTATTTAGTTGTTCAGATGTCAGATGTTCTAATAGCTCTGTGTCATTACTGGACCACTTTCTAAGATTCATGCCAGCACCACGTAACATGTCAATAAGTTGTCCTTGCAACTCCTTGGTCGTTTTTTTCAGATTATGGCCTATAAGCAAATCGTCGACGAAGAACGAGTTATGGACCACTGAAGCTGCTAACGGATATTTTTCAGCGTCATCCAGGGCCAGTTGTTTTAGGGTACGCATAGCTATATATGGGGCTGGCCGGCTGCCGTATGTTACGGTTGTTAAACGATACTGCTTTAATTCACTATTCAATTTATCCCTCCAAATGATAGATTGCAGGTGTTGATCACTAACTCTTATCAATATCTGCCGAAACATCTTTTCTATATTGGCAGTGATAACGTACTTGTACTGCCTCCAGTTAATAATAAGTGACAACAAATCTTACTGTAGATTTGGTCCGCTAAACATTAAGTCATTCAGACTGTTACCCGAAGTGGACTTTGCTGACGCATTAAAAACTACTCTCAATTTGGTTGTAGTCGAATTGTGTTGCCAGACTCCGTGGTGCGGCATGAAGTATCCATCTTCGGTGTTATTGTCAGCAACTGGAGTCATATGGCCTAGGTTTTGATACTCGGCCATAAACTGTTTATAATGGGACGCAAACGATTTATTTTTGTACATCTTGTGTTCTAGCTGTTTGAATTGAGCTATCGCCTTGTATTTTGATGCGCCTAGTTTTTGTTTATAATCGGCTCTCATCGGCAACCCAACTTCGTATCGACCATTATCTAAGCGCCTCGTTGTTCTTTTGTAAAAATCTTCGCAAAACTGATCATCAGGAGTCAAGTTGGACGATGGCGATGAGTCATCTATGTCTTCCAGTTCCCAGTACTTGGATATTTCGTCGCGCACATTGCTGATGACAACGTGACAGTGGTATGTCCTTACATTGCCTGATCGTATCCAACCCAAGTGTGTTTCTTGGGCTATGGGAGCCTGCGCCGGGCCCTTTATGAGACCACCTAAAATGATTTCTGAATACACACTGGCGTCCAAAAGTAAGTCGATAGGCCTAGTAATATTGTACTCAGGATCAGCTAGCTTTAAGTGTTGCAAGTGAGGCCATGACTACTTGCTAAATGTAGAGTTAGGCAAGTCGTTTATAACCTTAAATACAACCAATGCCTGCGTGGTAAAGCCATAGTTTCCATATATCGATTTGCATTCTAACGATACAATGCCTTTGCTTTGCTTAGCAACTGGCCGTATGCCCGAGATAGAGGTATGATATTGACGACGTTGTAAGCCTAACAATTGCGTAGCGTTCTCAGATATCAAGGAAATCTGCGAGCCTTGATCTAAAAGGGCTCTTAGAGTAACATAGGCACCATTTCTAGCTAAGACATTCAGTTTAAGAGTGGTCAATAAAACTTCTTCATTGTCAGCGGCGACGTGATTTAGGTACTTTATGCTGAGCTGTAAGGTTTAACGGCAATGCAGATATGCCTGAGGTCATCGCTGAAGCTACCTGAGGACGTTGTAGGAATGCGTCATGCAGTAAAGTGTTGTGGTCCTCACCGCACTTCTTACAACGCTTTGAATTGGTACAATCATTATCGTAATGATTATACAGACAATTTTTGCAATACTTTGCTTTTGTCACCGTATCTAAACGATTCTCAGGTGACATGTTAATAAATTTTCTGCATGAAAACAAAAAGTGACGAGTTTTGCATATAGGACAGTAATTGGGGCCTTGAGTAGAGGCAACCTTGTACTGATTGTTATGATAACGATTTACGGGTTTATTATTAGAGTGAACTGTCTCACGATTGACAGTTGGCTTGGTGGCCTCCTTATCCCTCTTCGGCATGGGTTCTAGGGCTGTAAACTTGCTCTCTAAGAACGTCATAAACTCCGCCAGAGATGGTAGCTCTCTGGGTGACTTGCGAGCTTCCTTATAGTCACAGAAGGTGTCTTGATCTAATTTCTTACAAAGAAGATGCACTAATAACGGATCCCAAGTATTCGTATCTACGCCGAGGTTGTGGATAGCATGAATACACTCTGTACTAGTGTCATATAACCGTTTCAATTCATAAGCTGTTTGCTTGTGTATAATTGGCTGATGCAGGAAAATCTCAATTTGATTGGTGAATAAAACTTGGCTGTTATTATACCTATGTGTAAGTATCTCCCAAGCGGTGTCATAATTATCAGCTGTGATATGCAGATGCTGGATAAGACGCTCAGGTTCTCCTCTGACCTTTCCTTTTAGGTGCTGCATCTTCTGAGCCTTGGTAACGGAATTATTGTCGTGGATAGCTTCGGTAAATAAATCACAGAATGTTGGCCACTGGGTGTATTTACCGGTGAAAGTAGGAATCCCTAGCTTGGGCGTTGCTTTATGTACGTGCACCATGGATGAGATCTTCTTGTTTAACGCACGCTTTATGATGAGGTCTCATGAAAATGGTCTCGTGTCTATTGAGTTCCTCCTCATACGAAATATCCTCACCTTGGAGTAAATGATCTATACGCAAGTGTAACGCGTCGATAATATCCCACTTACTCTGAATACTTCTCAGCTCGTCCTCAAGTTCCCATTTTTCTGGAATAGCGTTCAAGTCAATGCTCTTTACTAACCTGTTAAAAGCCCTAAAATTGGTTCTCTGTAAAGCTAACAACTCGATAGCCTCACTGTTGGATTGCGTTGATTTTTCCTTTGATAAGAAGGACGATAGCAAATTACGCGTAGCCTGATATAACTCCGGCTCGAAGGACCAAAAAATGTAGACTGTAGGTCTTACACTTAAGGTACAAATGTAGACTGTTTGGTCTTACACTTGTTGTTATGAGAAAATGATAAAATACTTGATAGATGCGGTGATGCTAAAATGAAACCAACCGCGATGAGTGCTGTGAAATCACTGATTTATTTTTGCTTACAAATGTACTTATGAGGTAAATGATGAACTAGTGATAAATGCTGAATGGGCTAAAAAGTAATACATATAATGATGTACGGGTTCACCGTACAATAATAGTCCTGCCAAGGACTTTTGTTGTTGTTCTGAAAAGAACAGTTTTATAGACTTTTGCAACGTTAAATAGAAACAAGAAAAGTTCTCTTGCGAACTCGAAGAGCGTGTGTACGCTGACAACTTCAAGAAATCTTCGCTCTGCAAATATTATTACGTCGACGCTCGCCGTGCCCGCTGACGCGCGAACGCACGACATCTTCGCCCGACGACCGACCGGCAAATGAGCCGCCGCGCTTATGCCACCAGTATAAGTATGTTCCCGTTTGCGCGGGAAAACACTCGCGCGATGTATGAACCACCTGGCGGATTACTTACGTAAACTCAACTCAAATATTATTGGCCGATTGTACTCTAAATTAATTGGTTGATTGTTTTGAACATTTTTACATTTCTATTTATTTGTATTACGATTGGCTATGATTATTTGGTAATTTTGTATATAAACAGCAATGTAATACGAACAAATTATTCTGAATCCTGGAGTCAAGAATATCATTATTACCTACTATACCTTCATTCTCCAAAGTTCTCCAAAAAGTCATTTAAAGTAGCACTTATGGTTGCCAAAAGATTTTTACATCCAGCTTCAAATAGATGTTAGGTCTACTTACACGAAGAACCTGGCAAAAACTTATGTCAGCCTTTTTAAAATTGTCGAAATATGTATCAGACACGGGTACATCGACTTTGAATATCACGATGTGCCAACGCATTAAACGATTTTAAACTTTCGCGATTAGTATACATTGTACAAGGTTATATAGCGGGTCTTACTCGCGATAAATCCTATATTTAAGGCATAAATACCTCGGTTTTTATGCTTTAAATATAGGGTCGGTGCCAAAACCCGCACAACACAAGGACGGCGCTGAGCTCACCAGTCCCGCCGCGACCACGGCTGAAGCAAGTCAGCCGAAACGTTGGGAAAACCGAGGTATTTATGCCTTAAATATAAGATTTATCGCGAGTAAGACCCGCTGTATAACCTTGTATAATGCCAACGCATTGTCAAAAAAAATAGACTGCATTGCCGCTACTGTAATTGGAGACACGCACCCTTTAATTGGAGGTAAGTTTGAGGGGCTACAGTTTATCTAGATGGCGTATACGATAAATAATTTCAAATGTTAAAGTTCCCAACTAGCGCGAGACTCGTCAGTGGATACCGCAGCTTCGAATCCGGTGAGAGCAACAAGCCATCGTTACCTCTACTACAAGAAAAAGTCGATAAGAGATCACACATAACTGCTCGATTAAGCCCGCAACATGAATAAAATCCCGCATTTGTTGCTTGAATGTTTGCAAAGTTTAGCAGGCACTTTCAGCAGGCAGACATAAAGAACAGCCAGACTAGGAACAATATTATGTGAATAATAATCCAAGTGTTGTCCTGTGTTTTGCACTTACAACACTCGGAGCAGTGCTGAGCGGCTAGGTGGCTGTTTAAACCACTATACCATCCGTGGAGTCTTACCGATAGCGATAAAACATATTCATACAGAACTCATCAAAGTGCACCGACACTTATACATAACTAGAGGACGCCAGCAGCTACGCCTGCATTTTTTTTTAATTTACCCGTTTTGGCCGATTCCGTGGAAATTTCGGGAAATCCCTTCTTAGTGCACCTCTACGATCCCCAAGGAACATACATGCCAAATTTCAGCTTCCTGCGCCCAATAGTTTCGACTGTAGCGTGTCTGTCAGTCAGTCAGTAACGCAAGGATTTTATATATTAAGATTATTATATTTTCTTGTGTCGTCTTAAATCGATCATTACAATATAAGAAACTTACTCTTTCATAGATGATGGTCACCATAAATCTAGGCACAAGTCAGGTGATTTGACACTCAAATTCAGACGTCTTGACTTTGAGTCAAGAGCGCTACAAAAGGTCACAGAAGGTGTTTGACACTCAAATTCAACCGTCTTGACCTGATCACGGCATCAATCGGATCGATTTCGATTGGACAAGGTGTTAATATAGCCAAAGACCATTGCAGATCTATTTAAAAGCCCATTAATAAACCGTTCAAAATCCATAAAAACTAATTTAATAGTAGATATAACTTCATAAGTGCATATTTTCTCACTTGCCTTATCAGAATAGCGTAGAAATTATTCAAACGCGAGGAAATTCACCGCTCTCCACCATCACACAATCATACTACAATATCCTCGTCTATTACTTACTTACTCGTAAACTATTCACCTATTTAACACTATCTTACTTCGGATATCGCTTTATATTTCATTGGTTTTTTGTGCTATATTTGTTGATCATTTGTTTGTAATTGCGGTTTGATATTGTAATTATTATTCTTTTAATATACAAAACAGAGCTAATCTTAAAGCTAAAGGTGAATTGAGGTATTCTGGTAATGTTAGTGCTACGCTGGTTTCAGCGCTGAATTCATCACACAAGGGAGAAAATGAATACAGAATACCCTTATGAATACTCTTTCTCGAGGCGCAAGTGTTATCTGCGCCTCATAAAAGGGAATGACGGATATGGTGCTTTATTGTAGTGAATACTATTCCGTAAATGCAAGGAGACTCTCACTTACACCCTCGTCAATTCCTAAACTTATATATTGTCAGTAGTAAAGCTGTCTGCCACCATTTTAAATAATAAGAGATCACCTAACCACAGCCTAGACAAGCATATCACAAACTATGGGTTGCGACCCACTGGTGAGACGCGAGCGAATATGGAGTGGGTCCTTAAATGTAAGGCGATACCGACTGACCGAAGTTCGCTTCCCCTTTACGCTTTTATGTCCCATTTATGCGCATTTTTTTTCAAAAGCAGCTAGTGGATCTCGAGATTGGAATTTTTGTTTGATGGGTCGGAGCTCAGACAACTCTGGGAACCACTGACCTAGACCCCATTGTTTACCGTTAGGTATATTACACCTACGTGCTGCGTGGTGTAGTTGCCTAAATCCTCCTATTTACTCAAAATGCTACTGTGACGTCAATTAAGAGGGGCCCATATCCAGCAGAGGTCTGCGAAAGGCTGGTTCATTTCCAATGTGAGGACAAGAAATATTTAAATTGTTGTTTATGGTCATCAATTTCATAATAAAGGAGATTTATTTACTAATTCTTTCGTTTTGAAACTGTTGTTGGAAAATATGATTTCAAATAACTCAGGGGTGCAGGGGGGCTTGGTAAAAATAAGTACCTCTATAAGGTCGGCTAAACTGATTTTGATTTAACATTCTAAATGTACCTTGCTGAACATATCCTCGACGCCCACGTATAGGCCTGTCTCTAAAATAATTTCTACAGTTACCTTGCATGTTGAACACGGTGTGGGAGGCATGGAGCTGCTCTAGCTCCTCATCCTCTGCTGCGCGAACGGCATCTTTGAAGTTTGTGTAAGATGTTCAGTGATTTTGCTCTTCTAATCTCAACAGGCAGCGCATTCCACAAACGTACAGACTGAACTGAAAAGGATTTATCAAAGAAGTTTGTGGAATGCGTTGGCATCTGCAATCGCAGATCCTCTGACGACCTTAGGCACTTTGTATGTGTGTCATGAAGGAACTTGAACCGTTCTTTGAGATACAGGGTAGTGTTAGGATTGAGCAATACATTATATAGTAATATTAAAATATGAGTTTTCCTACGAAGGCGAATTGGGAGCCACTTGAGCCTGCTACGAAATTCAGATACATGATCATATTTGCGTAAACCAAATAAATCTAATACGAGGTTTTGAAGTTTATCAAGTTGCTCCTCATTGAGATCAGGATAGCTGACATCGGCATAATCGAGTATTGGGAGAAGCAATGATTGTGCAAGCTCAATTTTGGTGGTTATGGGTAGAAAGTTTCGCAACCTGCGCAACGACCCCGCCGAAGCAAACAATTTCCGACTGGTTTCCTGCACCTGACATCCCCAGGATAGAGTCTTATCCAGATAAATTCCCTGATTTTTCACACTGTCTGTTATTGGCAAGATGTTTCCATCAAATTGAATCTTAGGGAGTTGTGACGTATTCACCTTAGACATCATCCTGGAACTACCAATCAGAATGATCTGGGTTTTGGTTGGATTTAATTTTAGTCCATAATTTTTGCCCCATTTACAAATTTACGCCAAGTCCCTCTTTATGGTAGAAAATGCGTTTGTAATAGAGTCTAGCGGCGCCTGTGAGTATATCTGCAGGTCATCTGCATAAAGGTGGTAGGACGAAAGTAGATGTTTGGTGATTGAATTTATAAAAATTGCAAAAAGTAGCGGAGATAAAACGCCACCCTGCGGTACACCGCCAGTCGTATTACTCCATGAAGAGTATGATTCCTCAACGCGTATACGCTGTCGGCGTCCAAACAGGTAACTATGAATCCAGCCAATTACCGTTGGAGATATGTTAATAGAGCGGAGTATGCCGAGCAGGACTTGGAAGTCCACGGTGTTGAATGCAATGCAAAAATCGAGGAAGGACAGTAGCGTGAGCTTTCCACAATCCATTCCCAGCCTTATCTCATCAGTGATATGTGCCAATGTCGTGGTAGTACTGTGACCAGGACGAAAACCGGATTGGAAGGGATTTAGGATAATGTTTTTGGAAATAAAGGAAGAGAGTTGTGTATGTACAAGACGTTCAAGGACTTTGGAAAGGAACGGGAGTATGGATATAGGTCGGAAATCAGAAAAGGAACAAGGTTTGGATTTTTTTGGCAAAGGAATTATTTGGGCATCTTTCCACGCTGATGGAAAGATACCGGTGGTAACTGAGTGTAATTAAGGATATGACAGAGGACAGGTAGAATTTCATCAAGGATGGGCAGGATCATGTTTCGACTAATGCAGTCATTACCAACAGCATTGGATGAGATTGAAATTATGCTCTTTTTAACATCACAACAGGAAAATTGCTCGAAAACAAAAGGTGAATATTTGGGAGTTGGGATACGTGAAAGATCTTGTAACGTATTTGTTTTAGTGGTCCCATCAAAATTGGATGAAGAAGTGAAATGTGCATTAAGTGCATTGATATTAATATCCTTTGGGAACTCGTCGTTGCGTGACTTATATGTTACCCAATGTTCTAAGAAATTTCCAGACTTTAACCGGATCTCCATTTTCAACATAGTTGTGAATGTGTTGGCGTTGTGCATTCCTACACACCTTATTGCAGAGATTTCTTGCACTTATGTATTTTTCCAGGTTGAAAGAGGTCGGGCGGCACTTATATCTCGCCTTGGCCTTTGGCCCTTGGCCCCTTGGCTTTTTTGGACATTATGTTTTTGATCTCTGCAGTCAGCCAAGGCGATGGTAAATATTTTCATTTGATGGCACGGACAGGCGCATGCATATCGTACAGCTGCGTTAATGTGTTTGTAAAAACTTGCACTTTAGTATCTATACAGTCGGCCGTAAACAAAGGAGACCAATCAATCTTGCTGTCATCGTCGCAGAGCTTCGAATGATCAATTCCACCGAAACTGCGCTGCATAATGATTCTCGGTTTTGCCTTGGGTGGACGTATTTTATAGGAAAGATAGATCAAGTCATGGTAAGAGAAGGCGTCGGCAGAATATTGACCATGCTTGGCAAAAAAAGGTAGAAGAGGAAACAAAAATAAGATCAAGAAGAGAAAGAACAGAGTTTGGGAAGTGGTGTGTAGCATGAAGAGGTAGAACAGATAAATTACTGGAATTTAAAATACGCTTAAAAGTGGCTGAACGTGTATCCTGTTTTATAATACAGGTGTTCAAATCTCCCATTAAAATTGTGTGACTGTAAGAAGGCATTAAAGTTTCTAGGATGTGTTCGAAAGAAGGAAAAAAAATTACTCGTGATGAAGAGGAATAATAAACACCTAGAAGAACTTTCGAATGATTGAGTTCCACTTCCAAAAAGAGATGCTCGCCGGCGTTCGAGGGTGGTGGCTGCGATGAGATGCTTACTATACGGTAAGGAATTTGGGCACGTAGGTATATAGCAACACCACCACCACCACCGACCGCACGATCATTCCTAACCGCTTGACCGCTAGCGCCAATTCGCCGAATTCGCTCGACCGCTCACGTTCTAAACAAAATGTCGCGCCGCCGCTCGCCAGATGGGCGCGCTAACATAAACATTTATTGTTGATAAGTCGGTAACATGAGTAAGTTGAAATGATGTTTTTCTTCAACCTTATGAATGACTTGTTCAAGTCGTATGAATTCTTTGTTGATATTTAGTTTCTAATTTATTATACTTAGCAGCGAACATTGACTATCGTTGAAAAAATCACTTTGTGTACTTTAAACAGGATTATTTGAAAAAGTAAATCGATGACATACATATTTTATGAGTTTTCACTGTAGAGGGATTCTATCTACACCGAATCAAATAAAACAAACATGTATCATAGTATAAAAATATTTAATTACACGCATACGATTAGCACGTAATCACGGAGCGCGCGAAACAAAGAGTGGCATTTGACATTATTTTTCCGTTCCGGGTTAACGATTTTAGGACTCGCTTCGTATTTTTAGCATGAAGAAATGTTCAGTGATTTAAATAGAACAGAGAGAAAGGATTTAAAACATTACGTTATAGAAAGGAACAGTAAATTCAGACTGAGTATAGCGCTGTAACCACAAAGGGAAAATAGTCACTTGTGCGCGGTCTACGGAATTTCGAAAAAGGGAGAATAGTCACTTGTGCGCGGTCAAGCGGCTAATTAGATGGAACCCAGGGAGAGAATAAGAAGTTGATGGCAGACATGGTTTTAGCCATGACTCTGAAACGAGAATAGCATGTAGGTTCTTACAGTCAAAGGTTGCCAGCATATCAGAGAAATGGGCTGGAATACTTTGAGCATTTATATGGACTACATTAAAGTTCTTTGGTACGTCAGAGAACTGAAACTGAAGGGTTTCTGCAAGTGATGGTAAACTAGAAGCTGTCATCGAGACTGGTAGCGGTCAAAAAGCTGTCATCATCACTGTTTAAGTCAAACATTGGAAGTACTATATAAGAATATATAAGTTAATTAAATATATAATAACGTATAAACATAATAAATATATCAATTTAAAAATCAATGAGTCCTGAGTACAAAAGTATCGACATTACACTAGCATGACAAAATAACACTAGAACACTGAAAGTGGATAGAAAAGAATTAAATAAGAAGAACATAGAAAGAAAAATTAAGTATTAGACCATGTAAATTTTCGTTAAGGTACAATGTTATTTATTTGAGAATAATTCAATTCTAAAAAGCCCAATGGTCAGAGAAAAAGAAATTTAAAAAAAAATTGGCAGATGTGACAGCTAACCAGTGTTACCAGATACACGGTAAATACTGTAGATGCACGGTAATTTTGACCAAGACACGGTCTACGGTAATGACCGTTTATCCTTAATACGCACTGATAAAAAATTAGGGCTGTCTTTCTGTTCACTGGAAAGTTTAATTAATTGTTTAAACTCCTCATAATATTGTTCCGCTAAAGCTAGCTTACCCAATTATTTATCTCACCTTTGACTTCCTAATTTTCTTAAATTTATATGTATGATTTCTAACTTCTTGCAAATATTTTCTTATTGTAATTCCATAAGATTCTTATGCAATAAAAATAATATAAACTAATGCAATACATAGCTAAAGATATTGCAAATACAGACGTTCGCAATTTTTATTTATGTCACTGAAATTTTGATTTTGGTGTACCTAAGGGATTTTATTAATATATTAGAGGACGCCAGCAGCTTTGCCTGCATATTTTTTTAATTTATCTATTTTGACCGATCCCTTGGGTATTTCGGGAAATCCCTTCTTAGTGCACCTCTACGGTCCCCAAGGAACATACATGCCAAATTTCAGCTTCCTGCGCCCAATGGTTTCGGCTGTAGCGTGTCTGTCAGTCAGTCAGTAACGCAAGGATTTTATATATTAAGATTTCCGAGAAAACGCACTTCACTTTTGCACTTTCACTGTACTCACACATTTTGAAGCTCGATATCGCCTTCAGTGCCGTCGGAATACACGGCTTTCCCGACAGTGGCCTTCCTTGTAGAAAGCCTGGATACCATCCGCCTGAGAAATTCGGCATTGATTTGGCGCTGCAGCCACTTTTCCTGGTTCCTCCTGTAGCGACGCCACAGCAGGTATAGCGTACCCACTACTATAGCGGACAAAATAATACCCAAAAGTATGGTATTAACTTGCAAGGTCATATTATTATGCTCTGATTCCTGGGTACTCACATGATTTTGCCCATTTTGTGTAATTATAATTTCTTTTTCTTCTTGTTTGGAGTAAGATTTTCCCATTGCGAACTCGCGAATTTACTTTTCGGTGAATTTCAACAGCAAAAAATTGTAACGACGAAATCGACGAATTTACGACAGAATGTGCACGGTGACGCGTTATAGTCCTTATTTGAACACCGAGAGTTATATCGCAACACAAATTATCCCCCACAGGGCCTCAGTGCCTACATGCAGGAATGTACTGACCGCGCAAAACACCCGCGCCCGACACGGCACGGCTGGCAGGATCGCCATGAGGTGAGCAGGGGGCTTCGTGGGAATGCAAATAGTACACGACTGTTTAGCACAACGTTCGATAAATTACAAAAAAACCTAACATTACAGTAATCCGAAGATACTTACTTATTATAAAGTATGCTACTACTACACCACATAACGTCCTCACGACCGATTCCGGCCACGCCGCCGGCTTGTTTTTTATGAAATTTGTCAACTGCGCAGGACAGTGCTGCCTCTTTATTCCATCACTCTCATAGTGCGATTGGACAGAAGAGAAATTGGGAGCAGGGCCAACTGCTTCACGTCCTTGCCGAGGCACGGTGGTGTGGTACCACCACTTTCCTGACTCCGAAATTATTTTGGGTAATTCCTTACAGAAAAACCTAATATCACTTTTTGTTCGACCTGGGAATCGAACTCGAGACCTCATGATCCGCAGTCGCTAACACTCCCGTAGGACCACAGAGGCAGTCAAAATACGAAAGAGTTCTAGACAAAGGACGAACGCTTAATCTTTTAAACGTTTTCTGTTGTAGTGGTATGTAGTACCTTTCTTTCAAGAGAGTTTGTGATGAGATCCAATAGTAGTCATCGACCACGGTCCATTGTACCTTTTGAGTGGAAACATAGTAATCGCACGCCCCGCGCAAGAAGTCGCGCGTTCATACCCTGCTTTATTGTTTGAAATGTCACAGCTCACTGACCGATCAGGGCGGTTTTATGCAGGCATTTATTACCGTTAATCTACGCTCAGCTACGTTTAAAGACTTAGCGAAAATTATTTAAAATTGTTTCTTATATTATAGTATTACGGGCAACAACTTGTTGAGTTACCAGTTGAAGTATGGTTTCTTTCTATGGTAAAATTTTAATAATAAGGTGTTAAACAATGAACGGTACGCCGAGGTTTTATGCGATATTTCAGCCTTTAGACGGTTTCAATTCCTGTGGCTTAGTCGTACGCTAGTAACTTGGAAAATAAATGTAACCACGATAACATCGTAACTTTCGACTAACGTTTCTAAGAAGTTACAAGTCTTTAAGAAAACAGTACCTTTTTTTGTTATCTATTTATTAATACCTACCGCACGCGCGATGATGTCGTACGCCGCGGTACCGTAAGCAAAGTGACGTTTTAGAGCGCGCGGTACTTGAAAGGTTAAAGGAATTTAAACTTTGCTGGCAAGATTGCTAAATAAGTGAATGTTCAAACCTATCAGTACCATTAAGAGAAAACAATTTTTACTACAGGTAATACTTATTGTCAGGCAGGCCGTAGACCTCTTTGTCATTACTGTAAGCAGTTTTTATATGTATGTTTTTAATTATATTACAATAAATAATAATTCGTTGCCACACTATTCAGTTACGCGGCGTCTCCCCAGGGTCTCTCGATCGTGTTAACACGATGCGTGATTATGTCCAATCTAAGCGGCTTGTCGACCTGACCTTACCTTTAGCACTGATATATTTGTTTATCTGATTGTATTATAACATACTCTACATTTGACTCTAGATCGTCTAGGTTAAGCAACGTTAAGTGGTCAATTTTGGATGGGTGCATGATAGCTTGGTTGGTATAATAGTATTGATTTGTTTGCCATAAGTATATCGAGAAGTTCGAGTTAGGTAGTAATGTTTTATGTTAAGGCTAATGACACACATCACACCTAAAATTAAACGTTTAAGTAATATTTTACATTCATTCATATCAATACATTTGTTAAATTAATTCGTTAAATTACTAAAAGACCTCAAGTACTTTAACTCATTAATTATTTTAGGTTTTAGTCATAACGCACAATAAGGCATACCTATTATGTACCCTTTTTAACATTATCTGAGCTGTACACATAAAAGCGTCTTAAAATATGTTAGCTGAAAACGTGGACTGGCAACAAATATACGAAAAAAATAAAAACGTGTTGCCAACCGGAAATGACGAACCGTGTCAGTTAAATCGCAGAAGTAACGCAAGGTTATAGACAACGCAATCATTGGAGCAGAAGGCTGTTGAACGAAGTACAAGGGCCTGTCAAACTGAACGTGTGTCGATGGAAAAATATATTTATAGATACACACACATCTGTATGAAAATACAAAATATATTTGCACACACACATATGTGTGTATTGTGTATGTGAAATACGAGTGACCTATTTACTTCTTTAACCAACTTCCAAATGAGGGATTGTTTTGTTTATCTTGTCGATTTGACTTTATGCGGTCCAATGGTACACTGTCGGTGAAGCCTTAGCCATAGCCGTTATAGGCAACAAAGAATATGTGCGTTTTCAGTCACAGGGTGACTTCGTCAAACCCAAATGTGTGGCTTACTCTGGTGTCGGACTTGTCAGACCACCCAAATGCCTCCGACATGGCCTAACGGTTCTTGTCGTAAGCCAAGAACCGGGACCGATTGCTTCACGTGCCCTCTAAAGCTATCAGAGTGCCTCGAAGTAAAGAACGGTAGCGCTCTGATGTAAATGCCACACTCGGTAACCCATCCAAGTGGCGGCCTGTGCAAGCCTTGCTCATCTTTGTCGAGCGCTACAAATAGTTATTAAGAGGACACACGAAAGTTTGTGAGAATGGCTGATGGATAGATGGATGGATGTTTGTAACCCTTTCACTGAGAAACCACTGAGCTGCCGAAGCCTCCACGCGGTATAAAAGCAGAAACATAAAAATAAATCAAAGTGCATCGCTACAATATCTACAGCTTATCCTTTGAGGCTTATGTATACGTCTTACATAAAATGTAGGTCTAAGACTGCTAAGAGAACACCACGCACCTTTTCGGACATTCCCTGTGTATACAAGCCGCGACCCTGTTTACTAAGTTATGTACAGCGTACGGTACAGTGGACGGAATGCTAAGTATTCCGCTTAGAGCGTGTATTTGTCATACGACGGGTATTTAATACAGCCGTAAGTAACCCTCCGTACCTAGTTGAAATATGATATTTTCCATGTAGGTGTTTATTTATAAATAGAAGAATTTAGCCTTGGACCAATTTAGGTCTACGCGTAGGCAGGTACTATAATTTTCTGTAGTTTGTAATCTTTGTTGGCGCGCCAACGTTGTGAGGACAGACCAGTAACTAATGGTTCGACTTCATTATTAAAATCTTTGTGTTGGATAGCCCATTTACAGAGGAAGGCTATAGGCTATATAACCATATATACTGTATATAACATAAAGATACCAGCCACGAGTGTGAGGAATAACGCGAGTGAAACCGCGGGTTCAGCTAGTGCACTATAATAAGTTGCCCCTAATGGGCCCTATATCAGTAGCAACGATAGGCTAGTGGTGAGACCGACAGACTGCTACGCAGGGGGTCTCGGGTGCCACGGCACGCACCAATGACTTTTTGAATTCCCAACAAGCAAAAACCGCTTCCAAAAATAAAATCAGGACACTTTTTGGCACTATATTGTGTATCTGAAGTAATCTGAACTTGTACCACATATTGTACAATATGTCGCAAAGTCAAAAATATAAATGACCCAACTGTCATGTAATGTTGATCAGTGAACATGGCTTCAATCCTTGCTGAAGCGTTGGAAAACGAAGGCACTACATCAAATAATAAAAAACATTAAGTGCAAAACACCCACGAGATTTGTGATAAGTAAATGAAAGAAAACATGTTTTTTTTTATTCCTAAACAGTGACAAACAAATTAACTAACCACATTTATTATTTAAGAACCTTAAGAAATTTATATTTAAAATCCATTTTAAAATTATGCTTACACAGAAGTTTCTGTAGGTCCGTGATAAGGTAATTATAATTAGGTAAACATTAATAATGAATTTGTTTCGGGCCATAATTCTTCTCAAAATTGTTTACGTTTGGCCAATAACATCATGCAGTGGCGCGAAATAATTAATTATAATTATACCTTTTTATAATTTTTGCAGAGTACGTTAAGAAATTTTCTTATTTTCGTGAATTGTTAAGTAATTATACGTAGTTTGACCTCTGCTATGTCATGGAATATAGTGAAAAGCATTCATATGTAAAGCAGCGATAGCCGAGTGGAGAGACCGACAGACTGCCATGCACAGGGTCTCGGGTTCGAATCCACGGCTCGCAACAATGACTTTTCGGAGTTAAGTGCGTATAAAATTGTTATGTATCGCTTGCTTAATGGTGAAGGAAAACATCGTGAGGAAACCTGCATATCTGAAAGTTCGCTATAATGTTCTTGAAAGATATGTGAAGTCTGCAAACCCGCTTGGCCAGCGTGGTGGACATGGCCTTACCCTTCTCATAGTGTGAAGAGGCCCATGCCCAGCAGTGGGACAGTATTATTACAGAGCTGATGATGATGATATCTGAGTACGGATATATTTTATTATATACGATGGGGTTGACGTACCTAACCTTGCTGGATGGAAACCCTTCAGTAAAAATAAAGATACAAAATACATTACACATGAATCAATATTCAAATACAAAGCCACGAAAACAAAACACCAAAATAACCTATTATATGACTTCTAAGTATCGCCCTTAAATACTGTCCTCGGGAAAAACACACTTGTCACCGGCTAAAGCGAAACAAGAAACAAGAAGCCAAAGTAACCCACCTGTATACAACACTATAAATTGCTAACCTTATTGCTTTCCGTAATAGGAATAGAAACAGACGATTTGGCTCAGTACCAAAAGTTCACTAACAACAAACAAGACGTTCCCTCTTTTATTTGTAAAGTAATGAAAAGGCAGAAAATCTAACTATGACGACACCTACGACGTTTTGTCTGAACTTGAATCAGTTAAGCTTATTCAGCAAATTTATTTATTTACACTGAACTGTGTACATGTTGACTTAATGCCTTGGGCATTATCCGCCAGTCTACCTTTGAGCGGTACTAAGAAACGTAGTAGGTGTATTTAATACTTACTATAATTATAATATAGGTATAATAATATAATATAATTCTTAAATAAATATACATGCATACACTATACATACATATATACATAAATATGTACACATACATAATAATATATAATTATACTACCTGAATACGATATATATACAATAAAAAATATATACATATAAGAACTAAAGGAAGAATACGTAAAGCCATACACAAATACAATACAGTGTAAACAATAGCAAAGTAGTAACGTGAATAGAAATGAAGATACAGATTCTATGACATATCCGCTGGTCTTGCCAACAAAAGCTCCTTTACCTTCGCCTTAAATTTGTACTTTGTTTTGCACGTCCTGGTTTCTAGAGGGAGGGCATTCCAGAGGAGAGTGGACTGAACGAGAAAGGCAGAGTGAATAAGAGATGTGTTATGAGAAGGGACAGTAAGAAGAAGATTTTTAGACGATCGCAAATTGCGGTCATGTTTGGAACACAGATATTGAAAATGACAAGTTAAATAATTTGGGGATGAAGGAGACATAAGAATAGAAAAGAGGGTAGTGAGAGCACGCAAACTGCGACGATGACGGATAGGAAGCCACTTCAATTGGGAACGGTAAGCTGACACATGGTCGTACTTGCGAAAATTGAAAACGAATCAAATGCAGTTATTGAGAAGACGGTCAAGTTTTTTGAGAAGATCTGCATTCAGGTCATAATAGCATACATCACCATAGTCGATTAATGGTAAAATCAAGGTCTGCAAGAGCATTGTCTTGGTCTTGGATGGGAGCAAGTTCTGGAGGCGGTAAAGAGTCTGTAGGGTGCCGGTGACCTTTTGACTCACCTGAGTCACCTGAGTTCGCCAATTAAGGGTGGCATCCATATGCAGCCCTAGATTTTTAACAACATGGTACCAATCTATGGCCGTGCCGTTATATGTTATGATTGGAAAATGGGTTGTGTAAAATTTTCTTAACAAGCCTTGGCTGCCCAAAACAATGGCCTGACTTTTATTCGGGTTTACAGTCAGTCCTTGTAGTCCAATCATGTATGCGGATAAAAGGAGGTCGTGACTGGCGGTATTGAAGGCATTGGAGAAATCAATTAAAACCAAAATCGTAACTTTAGAGTTTTCAATGCCTTCTCGAATATCGCCAGTCACTTTGAGGAGGGTTGAAGTAGTGCTATGGCCAGGTCTGAATCCAGATTGATATTGACTCAACAGGTTATGACAGTGTATAAACCGACTCAACTGTTTATGGACACAGGCTTCTAGCACCTTAGAGAGGAAAGGAAGAATGGATATGGGTCAAAAATGGTTGGGAAGAGAAGGATTGGAGATTTTGGCAAGTGGGATAACGTGGGCTTTGCCCCACAAGGACGGAAAGGAACCAGACTTAAGGGAAAAAGTTATGACGTGGGTGATTGCCAGCAGGAGTTGGTCCAAGATGGTAATGACCATACGGCGGCTGATGTTGTCATACCCCGCGGCATTAGATTTTATGGGAAGGATTATTCTTTTGATATCACCTGAAGACTCTGGAGAAAATTGGAAAGATTCAATACTTGATACAAAACTTGGGGTAAAGTATTTAAGTAGATAACTGTCAGACACTTGGTCTGGTGATTCAAAGGAGTGGAAGTGGTGAAATATTGGTTAATATCATCCAAACATAGTGTCAGACGGAAGTCACACCAATGCTGCTTGACAATACCAAAATTTCCAAGGAACTTCCAAATATTGGCAGGCGATGTAAAAGTAATGTTGTTATGAATGTGTCGGCGTTTGGCATTTCGCACCATTTGATTACACCGATTCCTTGCAGATTTGAAAAGCACCCAGATTTCCTCGCACCAGTCCCGTTTCCTTTTACATTAATATTATCCTACAATTCTCAAAGTGTCATCCGATCAGAAACTAGGCATAACTCGCAGTAACAAAATATAAGTCAGCTATAATAATAAACTATGTCCATACACATATTATGTGTTACGCAGTGGTTCAGTGGACAGCGTATGCGCCTGCTGATCGGAGCTCCCGTGTTCGATTCCCGGGTCGAGCAAAGTGTTACTGGGTTTTTTTGAATTCACAGTAGCAGCACGGACGGAGTCTGGTAATTCCCTTCGGGCGTACCAGATGAGTCTATAAAAAAAAATATGTAAAAAAGATACAAAATAAATCTTCGTAATTTTTAACTGCATCATTTCCATCATAGTTCTCAGAACTATCGCGGCTTGCCTGAATTATTAGGTATATGTAATGTAAGTGAAATGAAAATGAAATGAAAAATGATTTATTGCTGCCACACCCAGACCCAAGTATATACATATTAAAATAAAAGAAGGTAAGAACATTAACAAAAATAAAATAAAATATACATATATATCTATACAATACATGGTAAGACCAGGTCGTGGCAGTAATAGGACCCCGTTCAGCATAATACCAGACTTGCTGGCACTGATATTCTACGGGGCCCTACTAGTGAATCACGAAGGTACAAAACAGTGGGTACAAATCACAAGCCAAACATCAATAATTATATTAAACATGTTTACCAGTTACCTACCTAGTGATAACTGATAGCAAAACAAACAACAACAATACACATAGCACGGGCGTGGGCGGCGCTGGCGGAATGGGCGGAGTTTTCATCGCGTCAACCGACAACAAGAAAGAGACATCAGACAACCGAGCAGAACGCTCACCGCACGCACAGCGCGCACACGCACTGCGCTGCAAACTCACGACATAGTAGTGCAATATTAAGTACATTACGTTACTGATAGTGCGACAGTTACGAATTTGTAACAGCATTACTGATAAATAACGTGGTACACTATCGTCTTGAAGCTAATGTCACCTCAGTCGTCTTATCTCGTTGACTAGCACTTTCGACCGGTGCGCGGCGTAGTAATCAAGTATGACAAGTTTAGTTAGTACCTATGACAAATATACAAGGGAATACGCACTCGACACAGAGCATGATGGCCGCACTCCATAGGTAAGTGTTTATAAAAGTTTACAGTAACTACTAAATTATACCAAATAACATTAGAATAGGGAGAAAATAATTATAAATAAATATCGTGTCAGTTACAAAAATTTCCTTAAAAAATAAGTGAAACATTTAACATTTATGAACTAACTACTACTATTACACCTATCCATACCGAAAACGAATGTACATATTTGTTATACTTACAGGTCACCCCTGCCGCCTGTATTGTGATGGGAAAAGTAACCAACGCTCCCAGTAAAGAAGAAATAGGTCAGTCAGCACAGCCACACGAACACCACGGACGTCCGACAACCAGCCATCATCATACATCAGCGGCGCAATGCTATTTAGTAGTAATATTTTTATTTATTTTTTGTTTCTGAGTGGTAAGGACATAATCAATCGAACTGCCTCGCTTGCGCAACACACACACACACACACACACACACACACCATTCACACAAACACATGTAGACACAAGCAGTACTTATACACGACGCATCGACGCGCGACGCGACTATATAAGTGACGTGTTCAAATTTACCATATCTAGCTTCCGTTGTGCATTAATAAGATACCTTCGCAGATGAATTTTGAAGGTGCTAATTGTTTTTAGGGAACGTATAGGTGGGGGTAAATTATTCCATATTTTCGCAGCGGCATAACGGAAGCTACCTCTAAATGCCGCTGTTTTATGAGGTAATATAGAAAGTTGTTGTGAACACTGTCTGCTAATACAGTCGCGTCTGCTAGTAACCCAGCTGATCTTGTTAAAAAGATATACTGGCTGCCGGCAATTAACAACACCAAACATAAGGGATGCCAAGTGTAGCTTGCGCCGTGATTTCATTTTCAGTATCAACCTATCATTAAAAAAAGGTGTAACGTGACTTCTACGTCCTACTGTGAAGCAGTAACGAGCGGTGGCATTCTGGACTCTCTGGATCAACCGATCCGTACGAGCTAGCAGACGTGGTCCATACACAGTGTCCGCGTAGTTCAGTTTGGAGAGAACTAAAGATTCCACCAGTCGTATTCGCAATTCTTCGGATAAATATGGTCGCATTTTGTAAAGGATACGTAACCTGTAAAAACAGTTACGCACTAATTCAGCGACATGTTTCTCATACCTTAGATTCGAGTCAATATTCAGACCTAGGTTACGTGCTTCGCTCACCCTCTCCACTACCTCTCCCATGAGCGTAATGTTAAAGTTTGCTAATGAACGAAGTTAGTTTTGTGTACCAAACACAATATATTTAGTTTTTTTTGGATTTAGTACCAGGGAGTTACTTTCAGCCCACTCCACAATTCTATCGAGGTCCTGCTCCAAACGCTCTATAGCCATAGCATACTCATTAGGCTTAAATGACACATACACTTGAATGTCATCAGCGTAGATGTGATACTGCGAATTAATTATACAGTTAGTAATGTCAGCACAGTACAGGATAAAGAGTAAAGGTCCCAGGATTGATCCCTGAGGGACTCCTCTCACGACCGGACTGAAATCAGACACCACCCTTTCCCCATCAGACAGACGCACCTCCACCGCTTGCCCGCGGTGTGACAGATAACTGTTGAACCAATTGACCGTTCTGTTGTCACAGCCATAGTATTTTAATTTGGAAAGAAGCAAAGAAATGTTTATGCTTTCAAAAGCACGTGAAAAGTCCAGAAGAACTAGTAAGGTGCACATACTCTGAACCTGTGCAGCAAGAATGTTATCTGTCACGTCAAGCAACGCGGTGGCGGTACCCCGGCCCTTCCTAAAGCCCGATTGAAGCGTCGGTAATATATTATTATCTTCCAAGTATTGAGAGAGTTGCCCACTTACTACTTTCTCAATTACCTTGGACAAGCAAGGAAGAATACTTATAGGCCTAAGGTCTTTAACATCATTAGGATTATGATTTTTTGGCAGTGGCCTCACTATAGCCAATTTCCAGGTGTCAGGGAAAGTTGCCGTCTGTATTGAGGAATTAATAATATGAGTAATTGCTGATAGCGAATAAGGCTGAGATAGCATCAACATCTCTAAGCTAACACCGTCAAAACCCTCTGCATTAGATTTTAGTACCGATAGATATTTATTAATAAGTTCAGAGCTTACAGGTAATATGGAAAAGACGGCATCGCTATGTATATTAAATTCAAAGAATGTCATATCCGAAATTTTGACTACTGGATTACCAGGCACGTTTAAAAAATGGTTATTTATTAAATTCGGGTCAGAAAGGTGAGACGGAAGGTCAATATCTTTTTTATTTGGCAATAAGGTGGTTTTTATATTTTTCCATAATGTTTTCGGGTCTTTAATTTTACTATTAATATTAAATTTAAAATACGCTACTCTTTCATTGTATAAAGACGACGAAACAAGTGATTTCAGCTGCTTATAATATGCTTTTTTGCTTTCTGATTTACAATTACGATATGCTTTTAATGCGTTATCCCTCAGTTTCATCATAAATTTTATAGTGTCTGTAACCCACGGATACGATCGTTCTCTGATAAGAGCCGTCTTGACTGGCGCGTAGGCATCAAATACTCCAATAATGTAGGCATTAAAAGTGTCAACCATCTCGTTTACTGTATCCAGATGCAAAATATTGTTCCAATTCACGCGAGAGAGACTATCTCGTAAACATTGTAAATTGATGTGTTTTAGTGGTCTATAATGTACTTTATATGGTTTAAGCCGCTCCCTCCGTATACTAAATTCACATAAAATCAGCGAGTGTCCACATATATTTCCAAAGGATTCGGTTGAAATTTTTTTAGCTCGAAGATTAGTGCAAACTAGGTCTATTAGGGATTCACTCGACTCTGTGAAATGTATTGGAACGGTAACAACTTGTGATAGGCTAAGGCTGCTCAAAAACTCCTCAATCGCCTTAGCTCTGGAGTCCTTCCCATTGAGCAGATTGACATTGAAATCCCCTAATAAAACGCAGTAGTCGGAGTTAGTAAGTGATGCCACTGTGTCGGTCATAGCATCCAGGAAAAGGCTTAAATCGAGCCAAGGCGGCCGGTACGCGGTCCCAATAGTAACCCTTTGCCCATTGAGAGTGACAGTAAGCCACATCTGTTCTATTGACTCGAATCTAGGATCGACCGCTATAGTAAGTATGCGTACGTTGAGACCACGCCTGATATAGAACCCGACCCCTCCACCTCGGCCCGAGCGAACATTGGCTGGCCGTGGTATATGACGGAGATAATAACCGGGCACCGTAGGAGCTTGCCCGTCCTCGCCCGGACGCAACCACGTCTCGTTAATGGCTATAATGTCTAATTGGTTTCGTTGCATCATAGCGATAAAATCGTCATGGTTAGTGCCTAAAGAACCTATGTTAATAAAACCGATTTTAAAAAAATTCTCCACCATTACGTATCAATGTATATGCAACCATTATCGCATACGAAAAAGTGTAATATATCTGATCGTATCATTCGTATCTGTTCAAAATACAAACAACAAAATAAACTTGTTCTAGTGAGAATACTACTAACATTAAAGCATAGTAAAAGTTTATGTATACACAAATACACGATATACCTATCAAAGTTATTAAAGTAGCTGACACGACACTTCGACACCCATGACATTTCAGTGATATAGTTTAGATAATTTACAAATATAATATACCAATGTAAACAAGTGGCCAATGACAATAGAAATAGGATAAAACGCATCATGAAACCAGTTATCGTATTACTGGTTTGTACCAAAAGCAATATCAAGGTCAGTGTCTTCCTTAACACAATACGCCTTGCCTCCATGAATCTTGCGCACATAAATGCGTCCCCGTCGGCACCAGGCGTAGATCCACCCGTGGTTACGGGCGACATCCCGCGCCTTACGAAACAAATCCCGGTTTTTTTTCGTAAGGCGCTCGTTGACATAAAAGCGCCGTGCAGGACCGGGAATACCCAAGTCAGCCGACGTCGCACCTCGGCGCACTCGCGCGCTCGACAGCAACTCGTCGCGCAGATTGCGACAAGCCAGGTGCACAGTGAGGGGGCGGGGCCTACGCTCTGGGCCGGTGGCGTCCGTTGAAACGATGTGGCGAGGATCAACGCGCTCAGCACAAGAAATATCTCGCTGTTCCAACTTAACGCCTAGCTTTGCGGCTATCTGCAAAGCTGTGTGAACTGCATTCTCGCCGTTGACCTCGGGTAGGTTCGAAATCTCCACATCAAACGACAGTAACTCCTGGTCCCGGTCATTGATATCGCGTTTTAGTTGAGCTACTACGCTATGCATATCTGATTGGTCCCGTACTGGTATTTGTTTTTCCAGAGTGATAACACGCTCATCTAATTTCTCCAGATTCTTCTGACATGCCGTGACTGAAGCTCTTATTTCTGCCATCTCTTCCCGAAACAGCAGCAGTTCTTTATTTATGCTGCGCAAATTATCACGAAAAATACGCAGCTCTGACGTGATGTCTTCATTCAAAGACTGTGCTGTTTCTACGGTCTCTGTCGTGGCAACGCTGGCCGATAGACGTGGATCACCAGAGTCAGCTGTGGTAGACAATTCCGTTGCGTCACCCGCTCGATCTGCAGGGCTCCGGCTTACAGCCTGATACGAACCGCTGCCCCTTACCGGAGTTTCAGCTTTGTTGTCCGTTGGCCTGGTTTTTTTACACTCAGGGCATTGCCATGTCTGAGCTATCAGGCTAGATGCTGGTAAAGCCACACAACGACGATGATACATGGCGCTACATCGGTGACATCTCGCGGCGTCTGCCGGAGATATTAATCGACCGCAACCACCACACTTCGACATACTGTAGCGGAGTTAACCTGACTGCAGGTGTAGGTGATACAGTGGTGAAGCGCTAGATGGCGCTGTAACGGTAAAATTGATAATAGTTAGGTTTTAGGTAGTAAACAATGACACTAGCGCCGGGCATATAAGCACTAGGTGGTCTAAGAGGGCGCACACACTGGAAATAATTCACTGCCAATAAGACGTTTTATATTTGTAAAATCACTTCACATTCACTAAGGTAAGGGTAGATATCACTGCTCCAAAAGGTCAAAGTATTTATCGTTATTGTTTTTGTCCTTACACTTCACGTAAACTCCTTCGCACAATATATGTTGTAACTACTTAGTTTATAAGCCTTGCTTCAATAAAAAATCACCTTTTTAAACTGTTTTTAATTTTATTTATGTTAACAACAACAAAGGTCAATCCACTAGATTGACATTCATGACGTCACTCTCTCTCTAAGTGGATGCTCCTGTTTCACTATGTCTATTCTGAGGAGGCTAACTAAATGAACATCAAAAATAAATTAAGTATTATGCTTGAGTATTATTATGTACAGTAAATATATACAAGTGATATAAAAGGTGTAACAGTTGCAGCACCTTACAAATTGTAAATTATGTGAATTATGCAAAACCTGGCGATGAAAAAGAGTGGCCGTGAGTTTTATTGCTCGTTCTTTCTCCTGGTTCTACGCCTAAAGCTATCAGAGTGCCTCGAAGTAAAGAACGGTAGCGCTCTGATGTAAATGCCACACTCGGTAACCCATCCAAGTGGCGGCCTGTGCAAGCCTTGCTCATCTTTGTCGAGCGCTACAAATAGTTATTAAGAGGACACACGAAAGTTTGTGAGAATGGCTGATGGATAGATGGATGGATGTTTATAACCCTTTCACTGAGAAACCACTGAGCTGCCGAAGCCTCCACGCGGTATAAAAGCAGAAATATAAAAATAAATCAAAGTGCATCGCTACCATATCTACAGCTTATCCTTTGAAGCTTATGTATACGTCTTACATAAATGTAGGTCTAAGAGTGCTAAGAGAACACCACGCACCTTTTCGGACATTCCCTGTGTATACAAGCCGCGACCCTGTTTACTAAGTTATGTACAGCGTACGGTACAGTGGACGGAATGCTAAGTATTCCGCTTAGAGCGTGTATTTGTCATACGACGGGTATTTAATACAGCCGTAAGTAACCCTCCGTACCTAGTTGAAATATGATATTTTCCATGTAGGTGTTTATTTATAAATAGAAGAATTTAGCCTTGGACCAATTTAGGTCTACGCGTAGGCAGGTACTATAATTTTCTGTAGTTTGTAATCTTTGTTGGCGCGCCAACGTTGTGAGGACAGACCAGTAACTAATGGTTCGACTTCATTATTAAAATCTTTGTGTTGGATAGCCCATTTACAGAGGAAGGCTATAGGCTATATAACCATATATACTGTATATAACATAAAGATACCAGCCACGAGTGTGAGGAATAACGCGAGTGAAACCGCGTGTTCAGCTAGTGCACTATAATAAGTTGCCCCTAATGGGCCCTATATCAGTAGCAACGATAGGCTAGTGGTGAGACCGACAGACTGCTACGCAGGGGGTCTCGGGTGCCACGGCACGCACCAATGACTTTTTGAATTCCCAACAAGCAATAACCGCTTCCAAAAATAAAATCAGGACACTTTTTGGCACTATATTGTGTATCTGAAGTAATCTGAACTTGTACCACATATTGTACAATATGTCTCATGATGAATTGTAATCTCAGAATGAATTTGCTTCGGGCCATAATTCTTCTCAAAATTGTTTACGTTTGGCCAATAACATCATGCAGTGGCGCGAAATAATTAATTATAATTATACCTTTTTATAATTTTTGCAGAGTACGTTAAGAAATTTTCTTATTTTCGTGAATTGTTAAGTAATTATACGTAGTTTGACCTCTGCTATGTCATGGAATATGGTGAAAAGCATTCATATGTAAAGCAGCGATAGCCGAGTGGAGAGACCGACAGACTGCTATGCACAGGGTCTCGAGTTCGAATCCACGGCACGCAACAATGACTTTTCGGAGTTAAGTGCGTATAAAATTGTTATGTATCGCTTGCTTAATGGTGAAGGAAAACATCGTGAGGAAACCTGCATATCTGAAAGTTCGCTATAATGTTCTTGAAAGATATGTGAAGTCTGCAAACCCGCTTGGCTTCTTCTTCTTCTTCGTGTCGATGGTTCCAGATGCGAGCTATATATTATTCGCATAATATTCGGCCATTTTAATTGCATTAGGATTGGCCGCGCAAAGCTCAGATAGCGTACAAGTGCATGGGCAAGGAGGACACACCAACAGATGTGCCATGGTCTGTTCCGGCTCACCACAGTCACACTGAGCAAGACCGGGATCCCTGAAACCCCACCTACACAAGTTCGTTCTGCAGCGTCCAACCTGGGTACGAAGTCTATTAAGGGACTTCCATACAGGCCAGGGCAGAGTGTGTCCAGGTGGAAGAGACTCCTGTGGTGAGGTATAGTGTGACGGTGGGGGATGCTTTTCAGCCCACAGCCTACATCTTGCGGTTGCAAGCTCGTCGCTTAATGGCTCGGTGTGACGTTGAAAGCTTTTCCGACTTTTGAGGCGGTGTGGTGGCATATGATTTCTGTGTAGAGGGTGTCGACAATCAGACTGCTGTTTCTGCTGTTCTATAGAGCAGGCTACATCTCGTCGAACATTTGGCGGTGATATTCCTGCTAGCGGATAGACCATGTTTAATGGAGTGGGCTTTAGATAACCGGTTATGGTGCGATACGTTTCATTTAACGCCACATTAACAAGATCGGCATGAGCGGACCGGTGCCAAACCGGACAAGCGTATTCCCCAGCACTGAAACATAACGCCAGTCCCGTCGTACGGAGAACATCTGGCGTGGCTCCCCAGGATGTGGACGTCAGACGGCGGAGCAAATTGTTTCGTGTCGCCACTTTCATTTTTGTATTTTGGCAGTGTGTCTTAAAAGTGAGTGATCGGTCCAGAGTAACCCCGAGATATCTCGGATAGGGACAATGTTTTATACTCACTCCTTGCCACTGGATGTTAATTCAGCTCTTTGTAACTTAAAACCATTGCCTAGTAGCTACGACAAGTTTGTGGACATTGCCAAAACCGCTGCAAGGAGAAGTATACCCCGAGGATGCCGCAGGTTTTATATTCCAGGACTCTGCCAAGATTCTGCGAAGCTCCTAGATAACTATGAGCAGATGTATATAATGGATCCTTTCTCTGAGGAAACTTTGCTAATGGGTCGTAAGCTAATGCTCCGAGTAAGCCAAAGCCGCAAAGAACAATGGATGTCTCTCGTCTCTAATGTAAATATGACACATAATATGAAAAGAGCATGGGCAACAATTCACAAGCTTACCGCAGATCCACCTCCTGCCACAAACCAAGGTCAAGTTACTGCCAACCAGGTGGCTCACCAGCTTCTGTTAAATAGCAAACCACCCAAACGGCTCCGAAATGTTCGTAAAACAACTAAGCCGACCACAATCTACAATGACATTAGTAAGCCTTTTACACTCACCGAATTATCATTAGCAATTAAAGCACTACAGAATGGTAAGGCCCCAGGCGTGGATGATCTTATGGTGGAGCAAATTAAACATCTCGGACCCGTGGCTTTATCTTGGCTTTTGCAATGTTTCAACAATTGCCTAGAAACAAAACGAATCCCAAAAATGTGGAGGCAGGCCAAGGTTGTGGCCCTTATCAAACCTGGGAAACCACCTGACGATCCAAAGAGTTACAGACCAATATCACTGCTTTGCCACACGCACAAATTATTTGAGAGACTCCTTCTCAATCGTCTCACCCCAATCATAGACCCTCAACTTATAGCCGAACAAGCAGGCTTCAGACCCGGGAAGTCGTGTTGTGGCCAGATCCTCAATCTTACACAGCATATTGAGGATGGGTTTGAGAGGAGAAACATTACCGGTGCGGTTTTTGTGGATCTGTCTGCTGCCTATGACACTGTTAACATCAGGAGGCTTCTTTCGAAAGTCGAAACACTGACGGCCGATCCTGGATTTGTCCAAATTCTAGGTGAGCTCCTTTATAGTCGTCGTTTCCAAGTTCACTTGCTCGCAGAGAAGAGTAGATGGCGCTGCCTAAAAAATGGTCTTCCTCAAGGTAGTGTGCTAGCGCCAATACTATTCAATATATATACCAACGACCAACCTACCACTACTTCTACTACAAAGTTTCTGTACGCAGATGACTTGGCGCTTACCACGCAGACCCAGACATTTGAAGAGGCCGAAAGGAACCTTGTGACGGCTCTTGATCGGCTGGCAATATACTACGAGGAGAATGGCCTAAGACCTAACCCATCAAAAACCCAGTCATGTGTTTTCCATCTCCGAAACCACTGTGCCAACCGGACCCGCTTGGCCAGCGTGGTGGACATGGCCTTACCCTTCTCATAGTGTGAAGAGGCCCATGCCCAGCAGTGGGACAGTATTATTACAGAGCTGATGATGATGATATCTGAGTACGGATATATTTTATTATATACGATGGGGTTGACGTACCTAACCTTGCTGGATGGAAACCCTTCAGTAAAAATAAAGATACAAAATACATTACACATGAATCAATATTCAAATACAAAGCCACGAAAACAAAACACCAAAATAACCTATTATATGACTTCTAAGTATCGCCCTTAAATACTGTCCTCGGGAAAAACACACTTGTCACCGGCTAAAGCGAAACAAGAAACAAGAAGCCAAAGTAACCCACCTGTATACAACACTATAAATTGCTAACCTTATTGCTTTCCGTAATAGGAATAGAAACAGACGATTTGGCTCAGTACCAAAAGTTCACTAACAACAAACAAGACGTTCCCTCTTTTATTTGTAAAGTAATGAAAAGGCAGAAAATCTAACTATGACGACACCTACGACGTTTTGTCTGAACTTGAATCAGTTAAGCTTATTCAGCAAATTTATTTATTTACACTGAACTGTGTACATGTTGACTTAATGCCTTGGGCATTATCCGCCAGTCTACCTTTGAGCGGTACTAAGAAACGTAGTAGGTGTATTTAATACTTACTATAATTATAATATAGGTATAATAATATAATATAATTCTTAAATAAATATACATGCATACACTATACATAAATATATACACATACATAATAATATATAATTATACTACCTAAATACGATATATATACAATAAAAAATATATACATATGAGAACTAAAGGAAGAATACGTAAAGCCATACACAAATACAATACAGTGTAAACAATAGCAAAGTAACGTGAATAGAAATGAAGATACAGATTCTATGACATATCCGCTGGTCTTGCCAACAAAAGCTCCTTTACCTTCGCCTTAAATTTGTACTGTTTTGCACGTCCTGGTTTCTAGAGGGAGGGCATTCCAGAGGAGAGTGGACTGAACGAGAAAGGCAGAGTGAATAAGAGATGTGTTATGAGAAGGGACAGTAAGAAGAAGATTTTTAGACGATCGCAAATTGCGGTCATGTTTGGAACACAGATATTGAAAATGACAAGTTAAATAATTTGGGGATGAAGGAGACATAAGAATAGAAAAGAGGGTAGTGAGAGCACGCAAACTGCGACGATGACGGATAGGAAGCCACTTCAATTGGGAACGGTAAGCAGACACATGGTCGTACTTGCGAAAATTGAAAACGAATCAAATGCAGTTATTGAGAAGACGGTCAAGTTTTTTGAGAAGATCTGCATTCAGGTCATAATAGCATACATCACCATAGTCGATTAATGGTAAAATCAAGGTCTGCAAGAGCATTGTCTTGGTCTTGGATGGGAGCAAGTTCTGGAGGCAGTAAAGAGTCTGTAGGGTGCCGGTGACCTTTTGACTCACCTGAGTCACTTGAGTTCGCCAATTAAGGGTGGCATCCATATGCAGCCCTAGATTTTTAACAACAGGGTACCAATCTATGGCCGTGCCGTTATATGTTATGATTGGAAAATGGGTTATGTCAAATTTTCTTAACAAGCCTTGGCTGCCCAAAACAATGGCCTGACTTTTATTCGGGTTTACAGTCAGTCCTTGTAGTCCAATCATGTATGCGGATAAAAGGAGGTCGTGACTGGCGGTATTGAAGGCATTGGAGAAATCAATTAAAACCAAAATCGTAACTTTAGAGTTTTTAATGCCTTCTCGAATATCGCCAGTCACTTTGAGGAGGGTGGAAGTAGTGCTATGGCCAGGTCTGAATCCAGATTGATATTGACTCAACAGGTTATGACAGTGTATAAACCGACTCAACTGTTTATGGACACAGGCTTCTAGCACCTTAGAGAGGAAAGGAAGAATGGATATGGGTCGAAAATGGTTGGGAAGAGAAGGATTGGAGATTTTGGCAAGTGGGATAACGTGGGCTTTGCCCCACAAGGACGGAAAGGAACCAGACTTAAGGGAAAAAGTTATGACGTGGGTGATTGCCAGCAGGAGTTGGTCCAAGATGGTAATGACCATACGGCGGCTGATGTTGTCATACCCCGCGGCATTAGATTTTATGGGAAGGATTATTCTTTTGATATCACCTGAAGACTCTGGAGAAAATTGGAAAGATTCAATACTTGATACAAAACTTGGGGTAAATTATTTAAGTAGATAACTGTCAGACACTTGGTCTGGTGATTCAAAGGAGTGGAAGTGGTGAAATATTGGTTAATATCATCCAAACATAGTGTCAGACGGAAGTCACACCAATGCTGCTTGACAATACCAAAATTTCCAAGGAACTTCCAAATATTGGCAGGCGATGTAAAAGTAATGTTGTTATGAATGTGTCGGCGTTTGGCATTTCGCACCATTTGATTACACCGATTCCTTGCAGATTTGAAAAGCACCCAGATTTCCTCGCACCGGTCCCGTTTCCTTTTACATTAATATTATCCTACAATTCTCAAAGTGTCATCCGATCAGAAACTAGGCATAACTCGCAGTAACAAAATATAAGTCAGCTATAATAATAAACTATGTCCATACACATATTATGTGTTACGCAGTGGTTCAGTGGACAGCGTATGCGCCTGCTGATCGGAGCTCCCGTGTTCGATTCCCGGGTCTGGCAAAGTGTTACTGGGTTTTTTTGAATTCACAGTAGCAGCACGGACGGAGTCTGGTAATTCCCTTCGGGCGTACCAGATGAGTCTATAAAAAAAAATATGTAAAAAAGATACAAAATAAATCTTCGTAATTTTTAACTGCATCATTTCCATCATAGTTCTGATCACTTTCGCGGCTTGCCTGCATTATTAGGTATATGTAATGTAAGTGGATGCTCCTGTTTCACTATGTCTATTCTGAGGAGGCTAACTAAATGAACATCAAAAATAAATTAAGTATTATGCTTGAGTATTATTATGTACAGTAAATAAATACAAGTGATATAAAAGGTGTAACAGTTGCAGCACCTTACAAATTGTAAATTATGTGAATTATGCAAAACCTGGCGATGAAAAAGAGTGGCCGGGAGTTTTATTGCTCTTTCTTTCTCATGGTTCTACGCCCTTGCTTTGCGAACTTGACAGTAAATGTAAATGTCTTTAAGTAATTATTTTATACATTTATTATTTTGATGTTCCTAATTGTCACATTGTGACCAAAATGGATAAAGGATTTTAACGTTCACTTTATTTATTTTTATTAATATATTTTATTTGCGAAAGGTTCAAAAATATTAACACTTATTTAATATGCAGGCGGGTAGCTAGATTGTTGGCCGGTATAATTAACACTTTAGAGTTCCGACTAAGTGGGCGTAGCTGGGTTCTTGTGCATTGAATGTACACTAACTAAAATGCACTGACTAGTTTAAAACACGAAAGGCACTATCTTAACAATTATAGTCTAACACTTTCACTTGCAAACCTCTTAACGAACCGAGGACAGATTCATGATGTACTGTCAACCAGGCGACTAGACTGAATGCCCCTTCGCCAGCCAGACAAGTCCACACGAAACACTGTCAGCGCCTCCCCGCCATTGCACCGCAATACGTCACAACCGGTCGGTAGCACTCTCGATTCGTTTAGAGATTATACTAATGACGTGATGACGTTACATGGCATCTTTAATTCCCGTTCCGACGTGAAATATTAAAGTGGCGCTGGTAACGTGCTGTCACGGCCAGACTGACCTGCGACCGTCCTCGGGCGCTTAATTTTGCAATTTTGTATTGATCACGCAAATATCTATAACTAACCTTGACAAGCAATCCGCTCGTCCAACCTGGCATCTCTATAGCTGACTACGGTAAATACGGCACGAATTCTAACTCTCGAGTACTCGCTTCTGGCACTGTCCTCTCGACCAGCGTAGCTACATAACTCATAAGCCTGGACCGGATGGGTGTATCCTTTTGACCAGCCGCAAGGGCCTGGACCGGATGACACTATCCTTTCGACAAGCTTAACTAATTAACTCATAAGCCTGGACCGGATGGGTGTATCCTTTTGACCAGCCGCAAGGGCCTAGACCGGATGACACCATCCTTTCGACCAGCCGCAAGGGCCTGGACCAGATGACACTATCCTTTCGACCAGCTTAACTACCTGACTCATAAGCCTGGACCGGATGGATGAATCCTTTCGACCAGCCGCAAGGGCCTGGACCGGCTGATACTATCCTTTCGACCAGGTTTATCCATATCAAATCTTTACAACAGTTTAATTTAAATAACCAAGATATCTTTTATATGTTATAATATGATCAAGCTAGTAATATTGTAGCATACCGGAGGTGAAGTCAAACCTACGCCTAGCTAAACAAAACCTACGCTACGTCAAGCTTAACCTCACGTACCTATCAGTTATGGACCGTCTTGTTCGCGTGAAGTTGAACTTTTTGATCAATTGGCTAATGGTCTGAGTTGATGCTAAGGGTATCTGATCCTGCTGTGATTGTATCAAATGCTACTGAAATAGTAAAAGAGCCTGCAGATAGTGTTACGCATCTACCGAGTCTATGAGGATAATCCTCATCGATTTCTATATCAATCACCGCCGTCTCGGCCTCCTCTTCGTTCAATAAGCTGGTATTTATTTCGACTAACCCATCATGACCCTGACACTTTAAAGGAAATGGTGATGTCATCTCTATTTGCTGATCGATTGATTGTTAATCAATTTATGATCCAGTCATCCTTCTTCCATCATAAAACCATTTCACTCAACAACCTTTAACCAAACTCCTTTAATAAACTACCTTCAATTTCATTGCCAGACAGCCATATAGGCTGTAGCTATACCGATTACGAGGCACCTTAAAACCGCGCACAGGTTGCGCGCCACTCACGGGCCGCGCACCGCACACGCGAACTAATCTACCAACTGAATTTTACAAGGTTTCTTCGTATGGTATACCCACTGAATGGAGAACCTATTTCTTTCAGACTTATTCAATATCCGTACATCGAAATCTTAAGTGATTATCAAATTCTTTTACAACTCACTTGGTGCTTGCTCAAGAATAAGGATGTTAATAACCCAACTTTAAATTCTTCATTGTTCATCTTTTCTACCAGTACAGCCAAACTTGATTTAGTCTACACGAAAGCAACGACTACTAAGATAGTCAATCGACTATAACGAGTTCTTTCCGATTCTTGCAACACGCTCTTGTCATTCAACAGAAGCCAGGTTGAGCACCACTGACAGACACTTTTAGCGATTAATATAGAATCAGTGAAAATAAATCAAATTAGACCCATTTGAGTGGCAGTGTATCCATGATTGCATATCGTAAAAAGCGGATTTAATTAACCATTTTTTAAGACACTTTTAAACAATTTGCCTTCCAATTCTTTTATTTCTCCAGGTAGATGGTTGAAAACTCTAATCGCTGTTATATATGCGCTTTTATAATAAACATTGTTTTTTATATTTGGTAAATTTAAGTTATGTTTATATTTACTGCGTATATTAGGTTTGGAATTACACTTAAGTTCAAAAAAATTTATGTTATTTTTTACAAATTCAAATTCGAATTCAAAATCCTTTATTCATTTGGGTCACAATGTGACGCTTATGAATGTCAAAATAATAAATTTATAAAATAATTACTTATACTCAAATTCAAAACATTATTACTGTATGCTTCTACATTTACATTTACTGCCACGTTCGCAAAGCAATAGGTAGAACCATGAGAAAGAACGGGCAATAAAACTCACGGTCACTCTTTTTTATCGCCATGTTTTGCATAATACACAATTTACATTTTGTAAGGTGCTGCAACTGTTACACCTTCTATATCACTTGTATATATTTACTGTACATAATAATACTCAATCATAATACTTTTGGATAGCCTCTTCAGCATAGACATGGTGAAACAGGAGCATCCACTTATATTATATATACCTAATAATGCAGGCAATCCGCGAAAGTGATCAGAACCATGATGGAAATGATGCAGTTAAATATTAATATCTAATACCAGCCCGCAAGACCGTCATCGACCAGTCATCGCAAGTAGCACCCGTTCACGAGTATTACGCATGTACCAGCCATCATCCCTCTCGCCATATTAGAGGGACAGGGATGACCCGACACACGACGCCACCACAAGAAATGACATTTTAGTGAGCATGACGACAACGGTATACGAACCAGCAGTAAGAAAAAATCTATTGGTATACTGACCATGACCGCCAATTACCTCCATTTTCCAGATCGTTATTATTAACATAAGTTAGTGGAACGCGTGAAGGAATGCAAATGTAGAAAGAATTTTGTGAAGGTGACAAGTGAACAATGATATGATCAGGGATAAATAATGTTAAACTACATTCAACAAATCATAAAAATATCCAAATCCTGCAAAAATCATGTGTTCACGAGGCACCTCCACTTTACATGTAAATAAAATAATCGTGAGTTAAACAAGCCTAAGCCTATCCCCACGGTGTCTTATCATTTAAAAATTCCTTAATAGTGTAATAACCCCTTTGTAAAAGAAAGTTCCTAATTGTCCGTTTGTATTTGTGCATGGGTAAATTCATTATTTCAAGAGGCAATTTGTTGAAAAATCGTATACCAATCCTCGCAAACGAGTTCTGAACTTTATGTAGACGGTAGTTAGTTCCCACCAGTTTATGCTTATTCCTTGTGTTCACTTTGTGCACATCACTATTTTTGCGGTATAGAATTAAGTTTTTCTTAATGTAAGTTAAGTTAGCATATATATATTGCGATGCAACTGTCAATATATCTACTTCTTTAAATTTATCACGTAAAGAATCTCTAGCACCTAACTTATAAATTGCACGTATGGCCCTTTTTTGAATGACAAAAATAGTCTGTATATCAGCAGCTGTACCCCATAACATTATTCCGTAAGACATTACGCTGTGAAAATAACTAAAGTAAACTAGTCTAGCAGTATCTTTATCTGTGAATTCCCTAACTTTTCTAACTGCAAACGCTGCAGAACTAAGTTTTACTGCGAGACAGGGAGACAGGATATTTGGGCGCCCCACTGAAGCTTACAATCTATAGTTACACCTAAGAATACGGTTGATTCGACTAGTTGAATTGTTTCCTTATTTAAAATTATATTAGTAGGAACACTTTTGACATTAGGCAAAGAGAATTTAACACATTTGGTTTTGCTTGAGTTGAGTACCAAATTATTTGTCGAAAACCAATCTAATACTTGTGCAAGAGTGTTATTGACGGTATCAAAGTTACTTAAATTACGATCAACTTTAAAAATTAGTGACGTATCGTCGGCAAACAAAACAATATCACATAAATTTTGTACAAAGAACGGCAAATCATTAATATATATTAAAAAAAGAAATGGACCGAGAATAGAGCCCTTTGGAACGCCCATTCCTACTGGCAAACCTAGAGACCTACTCCCATTAACATCTACATACTGAATTCTATCACTAAGGTAGCTGATAACAAATAGACAAAGCTGCAAAATGTAAATACCTGTTAGTGTAAGGAAACTTTTTTCACAAAAAATAGTTCCAAGCGATTATATATTGTACATGTTATAGATAATGCGTACTCATCTCTTTTGTAAGACAAATGTAGATTGGATTTCACATGAATTACACCAGTACATAATTCCATAAGTTAGCAGAGGATAAACGTAACCAAAGTAAGCTGTTTTAGCAATATTTAGGGAAGCTGTTTCAATAAGTATGGACAAACTGTAACAGTAAGATGATAATTTTTTATTGACTTTCTCTATGTGACCTTTCCAATTTAAGTGGTGGTCTATAGTGACCCCAAGGAAATTTATTTGTTCTACTTCTTCAACCGAAGTATTTGAATGATGTATATTTAATAGTGGCGGTTTATATTTGTAATTCTTAAATTTCATTAGCTTAGTTTTTGTCAGGTTAACTTTCAAATTAATGGATGCTAGCCAGCTGGTTACTGTCTCTAGCGTATTTTTTATTTCAATATTGTATTCTTGTCCACTCAAACTGTCATTACAAATAAAAATAGTTGCGTCATCCGCATACATTACGCACAAATGTTTTATTGTGTTAGCGAGATTGTTTACATAAACCAAAAATAATAATGGTCCCAAAATGCTGCTCTGCGGTACCCCTAATAGAACATTTTCAAAGCTTGATTGCGTAGAAAGTAGCGACTTGGATTTTTTCTCACAGTGCTCAATAACTGTAGCTTGCTTTCTATTTCATAAATATGATTCTATCAAATTATTTGCAACTCTCCTGATGCCGGTGTTTTCTAACTGATGTAAGAGAATTTCGAAATCTACGCAGTCTAATGCTCTAGACATATCCAGGAATAAAGCGGTACACCTTTTCTTTCATTTTTTTTCTTTGTATATTGGTTCCTTAAATGACGATAGTGAACACTAAGAATTCGTTGTTTTTTATTCCTACCCTCAGGGGGTAAGATAGGAGGTCAAAGTGTGTATCAAACTTATTATTCTTTCAATGAGTTGACTTCAAACTTTGTATATTATTTCTTCAAATGACGTTAGTGAACACCAAGAAAGAAGTTTTTGAAGTGACTCTCCAATGGGGGTTGAGAAAGTGTATCCCATTTTGTAATATAACAAAAATACTTCAATGGATTCACTTGAAACTTTGTATATTGGTTCCTAAAACGACAATAGTGGACACTAAGAATTGTTTTTTCGAAAACTCCTACCCTCATGGAGTAAGATAGGGGTTCAGAGTGTGTATGAAACTTATTATTAACTTTAAACTTTAATAAACTTATTATAAACTTATTATTCCATCAGTGGATTGACTTCAAACTTTGTATATTGGTTCCTCAAACGACGAAAGTGAACACAACAGTGGATTGACTTCAAACTTTGTATATAGATTCCTCAAATGACGTTAGTGAATACCAAGAAAGGAGTTTTCGAAGTCACTTTTCATTCATTAATGTGATATTTAAGAAAGGGTGCCCCAGGGTGTCCCATTATGTAATATAAAAAAACTTCAATGGATTCACTTGAAACTTTGTATATCGGTTCCTCAAGTGACGTTAGTGAATTCACCACTAAAACGGGGAGTTCTTAAAGGGGTCCCAGTTTGTATGAAACTTTTAATTCCCTCACTTAATTTTGTTCATCGTCCCTGATGTGCATTTAGTTTTCATTAATTTAAATTTATGCGGCTGGCTCTCATCTAAGCGCTCTTCATCTTCACTAACTAAAATGTGGGATGGTTCTTTATATAACCAATTGAAGCAAAAATACTAAGAACCGTTATTTTGCTAATTTAATTTATTTTTAAGCAGGTAAGTACTTTTTATCAGTTATCTGCTTTGTCCAACTGCTGCTTGGTCAGCAGTTGGACAAAGCTTCTCTCATTTCTTTAACCTAAAATACTAAGAAAGGGTTTTTGAACTTGGATAATTTACTGTAAATGTTTTAACAATGTCGCTGATATATACAAATGTATACTGCGACGGAATCATTGACTTATTTAATTTTAACTAGCTTTTGCAAGCAAAATTAAATTTTCATAGTTTGTTCGAGAGTTTTCTTGAACCATTAGTAAAATACACATCTTAAGATTACCTTGAATAAATAGATGGACAGGTAAGCAATCTAAACAAATCATAGGGGTACTAGAAACGGGTTAGCAACAATATGCAATACAGTTATTTTGAGATTACACACAGTTTGTTTATTTTTTTTATAGTGTCACGCCTGTATCCCTGAAGGGGTAGGCAGAGATGTAATATTACACCCACCTTTTGCACTGTTGCATATTAAGTCCCACGTAATAGGGGGTGAGCCTATTGCCGTTACCGGGCAATACTTTTGCCTGACCCGGGAATTGAACTCGAGACCACACGTTTAGCAGACGCATACGCTATCCACTGTACCACGGAGGCAGTCAAATTTTATTTATTTGTATAATCTAGACAGATTATACAAATAAATAAAATTTGACTGCCTCCGTGGTACACTGGATAGCGTATGCGTCTGCTAAATTTGTGGTATCGAGTAACACAACGTTTTCTCAGTAACACAAGGTTTTTATATACAAGACATTTAATTTGGAAATTTTCCCCTAAGAAGGTGGAAAAGGGGTTCAGAGTTTGTGTAAAAACTTTTATTTTTCAATGGAATCACTTCAATCTGGGTAGATAAAATCTTTTCGTTACTGACTGACTGACAGACACATTACAGCCCAAATTACTGGTCGCAAGAAGGTTAAATTTGGCATGTATGTTCCTTGATGAGGGTAGGGGTGTTTGTACAAAATATTTTATCTAATCGTAATTTACGCGTGCAAAGCAGCGGGCAAAATCTAGTAAGCTAGCTTATATTAGTTGACTGATTGAAATCCAAATCCCTAAGAACGATTAAGTACTAAACTGACGAGTATTACCATACATAGGACTTAGGACTAAGATTAAAGCTATAACACAAAATATATGTTCTAATAATACTATCAAAGATAATCTTATCTCTAAAGCCTTGAGTACCAACTTGAAAGCTATCCACCTTTTATCAGAAAAGCTCTCTAACTTTAAAACACCTCCAACAATAAACGTTTCTCCAGCGTCAAGGTTGCATTCACATTGAAGAGCTGTCGTACGTATTCGGTGCGCCACTTGTAGGCGGCCTGGCACACTTTGCGAGAAACTACACGAAGGCCGAGGTCGCGCTGTCCGAGTCGGTCATGTTGTACTGGGGCAACTTCGCTAAAACTGGGTAAGTGGACTCAATGTAAATTGGATATACGTTTGGCTATGCTCGGCGTTTCTCTGAAGGATCGAATTCGTTATGAAGTGATCCGACAGAGAACCAAGGTAATCGACATAGCTCAAAGAAATTAGCAAGCTGAAGTGTGCTGGTCACATTTGTCACAGAATCGATAACCGTTCGGTTGGAGTAGTCGTGTCCAAGAATGGAGACCGCAAAATGGCTGGCAGCGGCTGGACACGGGCTCTGTGGCGTGCAATTGGAGAGGCCTATATTCAGCAGTGCACTATGGCAGGCTGATGATGATGATGATGATTGTGACGTTAAGGGACAGGGATACAAAAGACGAGAGATAACAAAGTAGCACTGAAGCTTTGCGTTTCTATTCTCAGTGTATACTACAATCGATTTTTATAATGAAGTTTGTGATATATTTCGAAATACGAATTTATAAATATGAGCTTTTAAGAAGACTCAACTAACGAGGCTAGTTTTGACCTTGAATTAAATTTGAAAATAATTTTATTTATAACAGTTTTTATTTTATTCAAATAACAGATTAATCACCCATTTTATCTAAAGGACATTTTAGTTAAAAACACTGAATGAAAATCTCAGAAATTAATCGTACAGTGTGAATAATACAATTTAGTTATAAATATCTGTACTCAATTGAATAAAAAGACGAAACTAACGAGTTTTGGAATAATCTTGAATTTAATCATTATCTTTGTGGTAATTTAATTTTATTTGCACGATTCATTTTAATTACATTAACGGTTGATGTTTAACTTAGTAATAAATTAGATAAATATTAGAGAAATATTTTAATTCTAAGTGAAGATTTTTGGACCAAGTTGAAAGTAATTTTTACACAGAAACAATTGTTAATTTTAAACTGATTTCTTAAAATTTTCTTTTAAACAGAAATTTAACGAGGCTCAAGAAAGTGATCCAATCAGAGTTGGAAGACAAGAAAGAGTGAGAATGAAGAATATCGAACGGACTGCCTATGAAGCCGTTCATAAGAAATATTTGAGCATTGATACCAAGGTTTAATTGAAGAACCACTACAGAGCGCACAGGTAAATCTACGTTCTTTCAGATATAGACTCTTCATGATTCAAAGATATCTTTGAATCACTCTAAAGCAATTAATTTTACTTTCAAATTTATTTTCTAAGTTTGTCCTTTTTGCTCTAGGTTATCATTCTGGTTAAACTTGGTGCCAGACCTTCATCGAACGGGTGGTGAAGATGTACACAGTCTCATCACCAACTCGAACACGAAGATTCGGTGCTGCAGCCAACCCTCAAGACATTCAGTCTGCCTTTTAAAAAGACCACAGACATGGTCATCACTGACACTGGTCTGGCAACTAAAATACCAGTTCTGGGCGTGTTAAATATAACATCGCCTTTCAATTTCAACATAATTGGTATAAACCCTCCAACACAAAGCACTGCCAGTATGGATGTCTATAAAAATGACGCTACGACTGCTAATCCCCCTAAAGATGGATTTGCAGCTTATTCAACTGCCCTCAGCGTGACAATAGCCATTGGATGCTCTTTGATAATACTGAACGTGCTCATTTTTGCTGTCGTCTATTACCAAAGAGACAAAACAAGAATGAATGGACAAGACGGTCATACTAATGGAGCTCATTTGAAAAAACGAGTTGAGAATGGCCAAATGCCAAATAACATTTTTGGTGATCTGGAAGGGGCTTTGACATACCAAACTAGATTGAAGAATGATCCTGCTACTATTCTAAGTCACCTTCATCATTCCCATCATCAGTTACCTCCGCCTGAGTTTGCTGATTTACCTAGTAATAATGTAACTGGAATAGCTACATTGCCTCGAGCGCCGCCGCTGCCGAAATTAGGTAAGAGTATCATAAATACGCTGGCAAGTGGGCCAGTTACAAGAGAATCAGCCGTTATTATCAGATCAGATGCAAATGATAATCACGAGCACTCTGACGAAAAAGATGAACACAACAACTGAACGCCAAGTCAAACATGATGATGGAGGAGTTGCGTGTGTAACGTCAGCGGGCATGACTGCAACGAGCTGGCAGTTGCATCGACGTTGACCACCACGACGAGAACGTGTGACTTGAGCCGGACCTTCTCAAGTGCGTTACAGACTACACATAAACTTTGACTGTGCTACTTGAACTTAGAAGGTTATTTATAAGTACCTATTTCAGTGAATAGAAAGGGTAAACTGTGTATTGAGAAGTGAGAATTGAAAGACGCAATATAAGTGATAAGTGACGTTCGTGAATATCATATCTAAGAATGTATATGGTTGTAAATAGCGAAAATATAATTATAATTGTATATAATTCAGCAGCTCAGCCGCATATCCATCCTAATTACAATATGATGTACTCAATAGTGAATTTAAATATTAAAAATTAATCGTCGTTAATTCGAGTGGCTGTTAAAATTTTATGAACAGTATTTGAATCTGCTTAAGAATATTCAATGCCATTGTATTTCTAATTATATTCATATTGTGTGGTTCTTATTTTACTACTTTCCCTTTGTTTGCTATTTAATTTGATTATTTTTGCTGAAACTCAAATTAAACAATTACCACTATAACGTGTACAGCTATAATAATAATTCGTATCTTACAGCTCTTGATATATCAACAGATTTTACTCGTTGTTCCAGTCATATTAGAAAATTTACTGAATTTCATTTCAATTAAATGTTATTCCAAATAAATTTTAACAGCCATCTGAACTTGAATTTAATATTGAATTTAAAAACTAGATATTTGAAAAATAACGAGACACCAATGTAATCTTCGCCAAAAGGTTTTATCGAAGTTAGAAGCACTAATGGTTCTTCAAAAAGTTGGTTTTTAAGTGAGTTTAGTTTTGAACGATAAAAATATCTTGCTTAAGAAACAGATGAACGAATCTTTTACTTACTTATTATTTTTAAAAGAAAAGAAATGGTAGGTTAATTTGTATCTGTACGTAAAAGTTTTTGCAATAAAATGATAAAAGTAAAATGTTGAAATCTTTTTAAGTTACTGCAAAGAATATTGTCAAATAAATGAATGAGGTGCAAGATGATTTTGAATGGACACAGGACAGGCTATGCCTAGTGTGTGGGATAGGAATGTTTGATTTTTGTAAGGCTCAAATGGAAATAAAGATTTTATTATTATTATTATAGGTATTATTATGAATGCTATCTGTTCTTAAGCAATAAGTAATTTTTAGTTCTTAACATAGATGGACCAATAGTGTTTGTAAATATGTAAATAAACTTAGTAAACGGTATAACAGGTTGTAAAACATCCTATTTTATTTCTATTGAGAACCACGACTGAACCCGTTCGTTTTTAAATATTTTTATGTAATTAATGTAATTTTATTAGACGAATTGTATTGGAATGTCAATCAAAGTCGTTAAAATCTGACAATACTCTGTATAATTGGACATACATATTTTGAGTGTTGTCAGAGTGTGACAAAAGATATGTAGTAATATTAGAAAAATATTCAGTGAAATTTTGTCCCTCATATTATTATGTTTTATTGTACATACATACATTGACTCACGCCTGTTTCCCGGAAGTGTAGGCAGAGACTACGGAACGCCATTTGCAACGATCCTGACATATCTCTCTTGCTTCACTCACTCCCTTCAAATTTCTCTTGCATGCTCTTCGGTTAAGGGTACTTCTAACCTGTCTTGTTTTCAGGATGTCTTCAATCTGGTCAGAGAACGTCGGTCTAGGTCTTCCCCTTCCTCCTGCCTAATTCACACTTGACTTATATAACTTCTTGGTCAGTCTTGCGTCGTCTATCCTTTCCATGTGTCCAAACCACCTTAGCATACCTTTCTCAATAGTTGTTACTACATCTTCTTTTACCCCACAACACTCTCTTATCACACAATTCTTTACCATGTTGTTCAAAGACACTCCACACATACTTCTCAGTGCTCTCATTTCTACGGCATTTATTTTACTTTCATGTCTATTCTGCCATACCCAACTCTCACTACCATACATAAGTGTAGGTACTAACACCCCTCTATGCACAGCTAAACGTGCCTTTTTGGACAAGTTTTCACTGTTCAAAAAAGCCTTCAAAGCTCCATTCACCCTATTACCTGCATTAACTCTTCTTTCAATATCTTCTTCATTCTTACCATTCCTAGTAAAAAGCGTACCTAAATATACAAAATCATTCACTTGCTCCACACGTTGTCGATCAATCATAATATTCCAAGCCGTAACACATTCCTCCTTTTCAAAAACCATAACTTTCGTCTTGCTCACATTCACTTTCATTCCTTTTCTCCCTAAAGCACCATGCATGATTGCCACCATCTCCTGCAACTCCTCCGCTGAAGACGCAAGTATTACCTGATCATCAGCATAAAGGAGGCATTTGACAAGTAACTCATTCATCCTTAATCCACAGTCGTTATTTTTCAAATCTTGCAAACAACTGTTCATGAAGAGGTTGAACAGCCACGGCGATGCTACATATCCCTGTCTAACACCTGTCTCGATGGTAAACCAATCAGTGTACGACCCAATTATCCTCACACAAGCTCTAGAATCTTCATAAAGGGATTTTAGAGCTCGTATGAGGTTGCTGTTCACCCCATACATCGACAGTACTGACCACGTTTCATTCCTCACCACTTTATCGTAAGCCTTTTCCAAATCCACGAATGCGCAATAGACCTTTTGACCCTTGGCCAAGAATTTTTCGGCTATGCACCGCAAGGAAAAGACTTGATCCGTGCACCCCATACCCTTTCGGAATCCTGCTTGTACATCCTATATTTTCTTGTCGGTTATTTCCATAACTCTTTCAATCAGTACCTTCGCATTCAATTTGCCAACAATGCTGAGAAGGCTAATGCCTCTATAATTCTTGCAGTCTTGTTGCGAGCCTTTTCCCTTATAAAGAGGCACAACCACCGCTGTGGCCCAGTCATCAGGTACTCGGCCGGTGCTCCAGCACAAGTTAAATAAGCGCTGCAGCTGACCAACTATGATGCCCTGTTCAGCCTTCAGCATTTCAACTGTAATCCCATTATATTAATAATATTCATACTTCCTAGCGTCTTCACAATCTCATCCACACCAATATCGCTTTCATCATTGCTATTATTACAATTCATTTCGTAGATCGATGTCTCTATCGCCGTTTTTTCAAATAAACCTTCAAAATACTCCTTCCATCTCTTCAGCACGCATGATTCACCATTCAGTATCTTGCCATTCTTGTCCCTGATTGACGTGTATCCTGAGGATTGAGTTCTTCCTCGAACTGCTCGAACGGATATCCAGAAAAACTTTATGTTTCTCCGGAAATCTTCAGATAGTCTGCTATCAGACTCATCTTTCTTTTCCTCTTTTTTCCTTTTAACAATTTCTTTCACAATTCTTTTTGACCTAACAAACTCCTTTTTTGCTTCATCTATGTCATCACTCGTTGCCTTGCCCATTCTTTCATTTGTTTTGGCAGCCAAGCAATCTAACCAAGCTTTCTTCTTCTCTGACACTGCTGATTGTACATCCTTGTCCCACCATGTATTCTTAACTTTCGTATTTTCCTTCTCTTGATCACACCACATACTTTTGACGCTACACATACTATCTCTTCTTTAAAAGATTGCCATAATTCTTCCGTATCATTTATGCCATCGAACCTCTCAAATCTTGCTATCAATCTTCGCTTATACTCATCTTTCACATCTTTCTCTTGCAGATTTTCTACTTTTATTCTTTCCAAGACCCTATTTTCATTATGTTCTCGGTGTCGCCATCCGTTAAAGAGCCCACTTATCCGGCTCATCACCAAGAAGTGGTCTGTGTGGATGCCGATCCCTCGATACACCTTTGTATCTAACACATTCTTTCTCAAACGTTCATCTACAATAACAAAATCAATCATACTTTTTCTAACATTTTTAGCCTCAGGCGTGTACATGTGTATCCTTTTGTGATCAAACGTGGTGTTTGTCACACAAAGGCTCCACTCTAAACACACCTCAAGCAATACTTTTCCATTTTCATTCACACTCTCATCACCAAAACCACCTAAAACCTTTTCAAATCCTTTTCAAGTCCAATAAGAATAATTCTTATCGGATTCTAATCGGATTCTTATCAGATACGTTTTTTTAATTGGAAATCTAGTTGAAAATAAACTTATCTAGGTTTGATTCTGATATATAACAAAAAAATATGTTTGAAAACATAAAATACGAAAATTGGCGGCAATTAACAATTATTTATATTTTATATTTTTTTATGTTTTAAATTAAAATGTTTCTTTCTATTATATTTATTTTCTCTGAAAGTAAATTAATAAAAAACGACGAGAAATATGAATATGTTAGAAATATAATAGCGCGCTCGAAAATGGCGGGAAAGTATTATACCGGGCGCGCTTTATACCGCTCTTGCGTGGGCTTCAAGTCTATTATTTGGTGTTAATTAATATCATTCGAAATCTTATTTAATTACGCGTCTTTTGATATACAAAATTAACTTAATAAATATCACCATTCTTTCAACAAAAATATTACGCGCCCGTACTTAGCTCGAAAGCCTAGCCTCGGAAGTGGCCAAAATACATCTACGGGTGTCCTGAGATGCCTCGATGGTGGCCAAAATGCTTCGAGGAGATAAAGAAAATGAGTAAATAAATATTGCAGTAAAACACATTAACGAGAATTAACCATGTTTATTATTCTAATTCTTAGAAGGTGAAGTAATTTGAACGAGGAATTAATAACAAAAACAGATAAACTCAAAATACGAAATTTGATGTTTTCTCACTAATTTAAACCCTAATTCCTGGAGATAGAAACTCCGACAGGTGTGTGCTATACTGTGTAATTTTTTGATTTTATTGTGTTTTAGACATATTAATTCCCAAATCAAAAACCTAGCAAGTTGAAATTCCCAATCCAAAACAAAGTAAGTAGGTACGTGTGCCTTGCTGTGTTTTGAACTGGTTTTCAGCTGTTACTAGGTTTTTGATTTAGGGTTTGCGGTTTAGTATGTGCACTTACTAGGTTTTATGGTATCGCTATATTGGGAACGGAGGCCATTATAAAAAAAAGGGTTTTTGCATATTGTGGGCATTTACTGCGTTAAAAGCATTGTGTAAAAATCTTGATTTTGACAAAAATGTCCCTTACTGTGTTTTGATTTGGGACAGCCGAACTCCCAGGCTCTTTATTGTACTTATGTTTTATTTGTTAAATAGTGATTCCCTGTATCCGTTAGCACTATTTTTGTTATAAAACGTTAGTATTTATAGATATCAATAAAGTCTGTGCAAAAACTTCATTAGAAAATACTCACCGGAATACAGACTAAACATTTTAATAAAATAAAATAAAAACGATATATAAAGTTTTATTTTGATCAACTTAAAATGTAATCACAGCGCATAGTTACATGACTGCAGATTTTTTTTAATTAATAGACTCCATCACACCTGTATCCTCGAAGGAGTAAGCACACATGTTGGTTTAATAAAATAGTCCGCTATTGGCGTTACCGGGCACTTTGGCAGACTACGCGCTGCTACTCAGAATTAGGAAAATTGAGTAACACTTTTGCCCGACCTGGGAATCGAATCGGGGACCGAACCCGATCAGCCGATCAGCAGATGAATACGCTACGCGCTAGACAATAAAGACAAAATTAATTTCATGACAGGAGATAAAATGTTTTTAGGTCCCAAAGATGTCTATGTTTATATTGTGACTAACATTAGTGTCATGGATTTTTCTGAGTTTTCCTGTACCCAAACTTGCCATCAGTAACTAAATAAAAAATAATGTTATTTCATTCATAAGTTTTCCAGCTAACACTATTGAATTTAAATTGAAGGTTCACATTTTTATAAAATTGCCCGGCCTTGCTTATTTCACTTCATAATTCAGTAATTAAAAACTCGCGAAAGAAATATAAATTACGTTTTGAACTAATTAGGTAGGTAAGTAGTAAGAACTATTTTTATTAGAAATAATCATTGTAAAAGTAAAACATGAAAATCTTTTAGAAAATTTTAACATGCTACTATTTTGCTGCCCTACAATATAATTAACGGTCATAAATTAATAACAACTTGGTTACGTCCATTAGAAATAGGTTTATACCCCGGAGATACACTACTACTTAACATGTAAATATTGCCACCATGATTGTTATCACAAACACTTCACGGCTGGCTAACAGAACATAGCTCGTTAGTGTAAACGGGTGAACATTTGTTTAGAGCACAGAAGCTCGTAAACCTGCATTAATTTCGTTAGTGACCTCTAGATAGTTGCCAGTAGGCTTTATGGCGCGGCCTTTGAGCGCGGTCAAGGATACACAGTGGGTTAAGTATCTTTGGATCTTATCTTTTTGTTTTTTTTTCCTTTCTTGTTTGTTTTCGGGTAATGATAATCCGCATGTTTCAAGATTTCCTTTAGTGTTTTATAAAGATAAATATTCTCTTATATCTGGTTAGACTAGAAAGCGGCACTCGGCTACCAGGTACTAAGGTATCGCTAGGACATCGAAGCTGTTGATGATGATCAGCTTTCCATAACGACTATCGCACGTTTACTTGCCGCATTTATGACTAGTAGTAGACTAGTAGACACAGACTAAGTAGGTAGTGGTTTTACCAGCCATTTCGTCACGAACACTGCACAAAGTGCTATATCTTCGACCCCTAAATGAGAATAGTTTTGACCTTCACATCATGATAGACAGTTTCTCCATGGAAATGTTAATATTCAGTGAAATCCGGTGAGACAAGAAAATGGACCCCGGGTTTTTACTGAGACAACGCTAGGATTTTAAGGAACGCTATTTTGATTATTCTAATTTTATAAATGTAATACACTAAGTCTAAGAATATTCTTTAGCTCCGTAGGATAAAGAAGTTTGTTATCTTGTCCATCTCATCTTGTTTTTCGGGAACATTTGTTAATGGTATAAATACATAAATATGTAGTTATTTCAATTACAGAACAAGCCAATAAGGCTTGGTCATTCAGTAATAAAATAAAAATAAATTATTTTTCTCAATATCATAAACAGGCAACAAAATAATTTAGTGCCTGTAAATGCCTAAGCGACATAGAAAGAGAGGAAGAGGGAAATGTCATTTCAACAGCTTTGTTTAGTACATCTAAACGCCTAGTAAATTATATTTAGAAGTTGACAGCCGAAGTAAACCAAAGTGACAAATGCCATACTCAAAACTGCCTGTAATTTGGTACCTATCTGAATTATACATTTTATTTTAAGGGCCAAAGCGAAGGACCAAAAAAAAGCTTCTAACCTAAAACCATAACTGTACTAACCGTAGTTTGAGCTAAGTGGGGCGACAATTTACGTAGATAGTTAGCAACTGGATACTAAAAGCGCAAAATGAAGTCGAGTGGCGGATACTGTGGTAACCACACTGCTGATCGCAAAAGCACAATGTCTCCCTAAAGATGGGCGACGTACTTTTTCGTGCGCAGCACAATATTTATATTAAAATATATAATATTCTACTAGGTACTAGATGGTATTATGTAAATGTGCATAACACCATCTAGTCCCAAACTAAGCAGAGCTTGTACTATGGGTACTAAACAATGGATAAACATACATATATACTTTTTTTTAATACATATATATATAATAATATTATACATAGAAAATAGTAAATTCTACGCCTACATAATATACGGCTTGCTGTTATGCGCTACTACTTCAGCTAACTTGCTTGCATCTTCATATATTTTAATGAAATACTGTTTTACTAGACTTTGCCCGTGGCTCTGCCCGTGTGAATATTACACCTACACCTGCCTTAGGAATTACACGATGGTGTAATTCCTAAGGCAGGTGTAGGTGTAATATTCACACTGGTATGGTGAAAATCATATCAAAATCCTATCATGAGTTTTTGTGTTTATTGTGTTTATACAGATAGACGGGGCCATTTTAAAATATTTAGGTATAGATTAATGTGTTAGGTATAATATAGAGGTGTCTAAAATATACACATTTTCACCGTAATTCAAATGTTTGAGTTTAAACCGCCAATTTAAAAGTCGCCGTTTTAACACAAATTAAATGAGGCGAACTCAATTGTAATTACCTCTCAGTATTAAATAAATAAGAAGGAAGTTGGCTGCAGTGACTTTTACAAGTCGTTGAAAGGGTAAGGCGTCTATACTTTTCTTTAATTAAGAGTTAACTCAGGCATGAAACAAATTTCTTTTAACTTGTTCAACTTAAGAGCTACGTTTCGCTTCTTTTTAATGTTTATATTTTTATTTACGCTGCTTTCTCAAAGACTTGAATGTTTTAAGTTTCAACATTTGTTGTAATTGAAAAGAATTAAATGAGTTGAATAGTATTGTGTTAGTTTAAAATAATTATAATAATTTCAGCTCTTTTATTACAAAAGCCTGGCACCTGGCTTTGGTTTTGGCTAAGTCCAATGTCAGTTTGCAAACAAAATGAGCAAATAGGTATATTTCAGTAAACCAACAGATTGATACCCTTATGTGTATGGATAGACCTTCAGACGCATCTCGCAACAAACAATAGCTACGAGCTTTAGTTTAAGGCGAGGTTGCAGTACAGTGCGTAGCTCGACCTCACCCCCCGCAAAAACAAAACCACGGCGGTGGCGTCAGCGAGTGGGCGGGGGGAGGGGAGGGGGCGTTTCGTGTGTGCGTGTGCCACAGCGCAGCGTAAAAAAACCGTAGATGAGTTATGCGAACTTCAAAAGTGGCACATTAAAAAAAGGCTAAATGTCTCATTTGACTTTAGTCGTGTACGCACTGCGGTCGGAAGCGCTCGCTCTTTTACTCGCGTACAATGTGTACGTTACATTTGGAAATGTCGTCGTGTGTAATGAGATTTTGCACAAACTAGTACTAGTAGGAAAATGACTAAAAGTTATGGAATCACTTCTCATTCATGAGTATTACAATATTACAACGTTTTATTTACAATTTATAATATACTCAGTATCACAAATAATAGAGTGAATAAAAAAATTGGCATTTAGCGAGTGTAAAAGAGAAGCAGTATTGTGCGTGTTCAAAGACTAAAAAACAAAGTATCCAGATGGGACATTCGTAATAATAAAATACTGATGTGTTTTTTTGACAAGTAATAAAAGTGATTTGAGGCTGAATCAACACAATATATTATTATTATAGAAATACAAAATCATACGTAAGTTACAAACATTGACTGATGATCAAAGTCCATTCACTTGTTCTTGTTTTTCTCCTTTTAGTATTAAACAACTAAGTAGATTGTACTGCACTGTTTTCGCTGCCGACCCACCGTACCCCTGGGGGGTATGGTGGGTCTTTCAAAGCTTAACCGTACTCCCAGATAATATTTTTGTGTAATAAGTTTATTAATTTCAGTTCGTTAATTTCAAGTTCTACCATTTTGTGGGATCATTCCCAGTATAGTAGTAGTATTGAACAATTCTAGATAGAACTGTCCTAATTCTATTAGCACAACTTGATGAGGAGAACAGAACTAATGGGATAAGTAATAGGAGATGTCCCAGTCTAGTTCTATGTATGTTTTTACAAGGGTATTCAATGGAACTACTGGGAATGATCCGTAGTGTCACGACATCGCGCTCATATATCCGAATGAATATGTTTTGTAGACGTTCATTTGTTTAATGTGTAAAACAAATGAACGTCTACAAAACAAATGAACGCCTACAAAACAAATGAACGTCTACTGGTAGCGCCATCTACCTTCCTGTCTACAACTAATCGCATCAACATGAATCGTTCCACGCTTGTCTAGTGCGAGCGATATCATATTTCCGTCCCGCTCTATCCCTCTCCCTGGAAGAGGCACTGCCTTGCGCCTGATTTCGTCGCCGCGATCGTGAACGCGACGGACAGTCTCGAACATTCGGCTCGCTAAGAACGCCGTCTCGATACCGCTCCGCGCCGCACCGCTGTATCGCCGTCTCGTTCGTACCGCGCCGCTCCCGTATGTGTTTATCACCGCTTCCACCAAGGAAAACCCGCTCGTGAGTGAATGAAAACAAGCAGCGACAACAAGAAAACACCAGGAGGACAAGAAACGAAGAAGGCTATAAGGTAAGTGCCTTCCATCCTGGAAATATCCTATACCCACTCAACCACCTCCTCCCGTATCCATCTCCTCTACCCTTATTCCCTCCTAGGCGGCTAAGAACCGCTATCCTCTCTATACAGTCCATTAATCCTTCCCAAGTCGCCTAGAACCTACCGGTTTCGGCACCACGCCATACCATTTTTTTGGTCCTTCGAGCCGGATTCATTTTCGTTTTATACGTTATACCGCTATACCTAGGCAGTTATAGCACCTAGCTATACTCCTAATATATTCATATAACCGTCACATGGTTATTTCCGCCCGCATTAGTAGGTAAACTTTTATGTAGCTACCTACTTATTAAATTATTATTTCTGCAACTATCATAGTTGTCTTATAAATCTCATATTTCAATCAACTTTTATTTCCTCAGCTCTAAAGTGTTGCCTAATTAGCCTACTTAGGTAAAATAATAGATACATTAGATATTCTTATTTTGTTTCGTTCTCATTAGCTTATACTTACGTAAGCATGTCGCAACAAAAGAAGTCACGCGTGTCGGAAGACAAAGAGATGACAATCTTAGAAGCGAAACGCAATATTTTATTTGAGCGCATTCAAAATATCTATGAAAGATCAAAAACCGCATCGATGTCTGACAGTAATAGCGAAGCATTTCTCAGTTATTGTACAACAGTAGATAGTATTCGAACAGATTTTCATAAGTTGTTAGACGATTATAACGCAAGATTACTTTCTATCAATCCTGATGAAAAACCGAACTATCAGGCGTATACCGCATTCGAAGATCTTTATTGTATTATTAAGCGTATACAATCGCAATTGGAGGGTAAATGTTCGGCAGAGCCCGTTGCCCGCAAACCGAGATTACCGCCAATCGAGATTATGTCGTTTGACGGAGATATACGAAATTGGCCGTTATTCTATGCAAGTTTTAAGTCTACAGTGCACGATAATGGTTCTCTGACAGATGCTGACAGGTTGTACTATTTAATAGGTAAACTGTCACCGAAGGCCCAGTCCGTATTTGCAGGTGTCACACCCAGTGCTGAGAATTATCAGGTCATATTTCAGTCACTACTTGACAGATATCAAGACACGCGCGTCCTAGCGTCTACGTACTTTGACCAAGCTTTAAATCTCAAACTGTCCAGCAACGCGTCTGTCTCGAATTTCCAGCTGTTTATTGATAACTTCGTAACCGCGGTTAATTCTCTTAGGAATTTAAAATAAGAAGATCTTTCCGACTTTATGTTGCTTCAACTCGCTTTAAAAAAGTTTGACACTGATACAATTCGCGCATTCGAGATGACGGAACGCAATAATAAAATACCTACACTAGATAGTTTTATTTCGTTCATCAAAGATCAGTGTCGAATATTTCATAATACGCAGTCTGGTTCACCTGGCCCGTCTAACACTAACAACAACAAACAAAGGTTGAATAAATCGCGAAATAGTAATAATAACTCAGTCCCTAATCCACAATCTTACGTAACATGTTCGGAATCTAATAGTAATAATTCACAGAAGTGTCTGTGCAGTAATATAGTGCACGACCATTACTATAAGTGTCCCACCTTTAATGATTTAAATCCAATTGCTCGTTTTAAAAGCGTAAAAGATAACAAAGCTTGCATTAATTGCTTAAGCATAAAACATAAAACGAGTAATTGTTCCAGTAGAACGAGATGTCGCACGTGTAAACAAAAACATCATACACTGTTACATTTAGATAAAAATAACCGGTTGTCAAGTCAAGCCGCTGACCTTGACACACTCACGCAAGTGCAGAACACGGTAGCTGCGCCTTCCGCGTCTGAGGGCGAAGTATCGTTGTGTATGACATCCATTGCGCGGGCGACGCGCACGCGAGGACGGCACTCGCGCATCTATAATGATCCGCGCAGGGCCAAAACGCAGTGTACGGCATCTAACACGGTACTGTTGGCGACAGCGCAAGTTATCGTACACGATGTTAATGGGTCGCCGCACATGGTACGTTGTCTGCTAGATAGCGCATCTCAGAACAATCTAATAACATCGGAATGCTTCAAACGCCTCGGATTATGGAATAATTTTAAAAATACTAACTCAACCGTCAAAGGGATAGGCGGATCAGAAAGGCATTGCAGGGGTTCCGTAGATGTTAAAATACATTCGCGTTTTAATAGGGACATTAATTTTAACATTTCTTCGCTTATCGTGGAACGTATTACAGACACGTTGCCAAACGCTAATGTAGACGTAGCATCACTCACTCATCTCGAATCATTGCCGTTAGCCGACGCGGAGTTTGCGAATCCGGCAGGCATTGATCTTTTGATCGGAGCTTCAATATTTCCGCACTTGCTACTAACTAACATAGTTCGTAGTGAGCGATATGATTTACCGCCCGCTATTGAGACGGTACTTGGGTATGTGATTATGGGTACCGTACCTACGTTACATACTTCTCATTGTATTACGTCTTGTTGTTGTTCTGCTCTTCAAGAGATCAAGGTGGGTGCTAAAACTGTGTGTAAGATAAAGCACTAATTAGCTATGCTATGCTATGCTGCGCTATGCTGCGCCATGCTGCGCTATGCTGCGCCATGCTGCGCTATGCTGCGCCATGCTGCGCTTTGCTGCGCCATGCTGCGCTATGCTGCGCCATGCTGCGCTATGCTGCGCCATGCTTCGCCATACTGCGCCATGCTGCGCCATGCTGCGATATGCTGCGCCATGCTGCGCCATGCTGCGATATGCTGCGCCATGCTGCGATATGCTGCGCCATGCTGCGCCAAGCTGCGCCATGCAGCGCTATGCTGCGCCATGCTGCGCTATGCTGCGCCATGCTGCGCTATGCTACGCTATGCTAAGCTACGCTACGCTACACTATACTATACTACACTTCCGCTTTGTACATGGATGACATTGCCTGTAATGTCATACCCGCTCCGCTAGCAATTTCGCTTTGCGAAGAGCTTATTCAGCTTTTCAAGCGAGGCCAGTTTGATCTTGTCAAATGGACAAGCAACTCTAAAGAGGTTCTCGCACGCATACCAGATTCTCATAAAGCTTCTCCAGCCATTGAGTTTGAGAAGTCTGTACCGCATAAGGTTCTCGCTTTACGCTGGGACAAATCCTGTGATAGTTTTCGGTTTGACGTCTCACCACCAGATGACAAGTGCGCCAAGCGCACTATGCTGTCCACAGTGGCTCGACTATGGGACATAATGGGTTTGTGGCTCCCACAATTTTGTACGCCAAGCTCTTGATCAAGGAGCTTTGGCTATCAAAGTGTGAGTGGGATGAAACACCCCCTGAACATCTTGTCGCCGCTTGGGGCCAGTTTTGTATTGAGCTTACCGCGCTCAATCATATTACTATTCCGCGTCATCTTGGGTTGGTAGGTGGATATACCATCAACTTAACAGGTTTCGCTGACGCCAGCGAGCGTGCTTACGGCGGAGTCGTATATCTGCAAGTCCGCATTGGTTCTAACTACTCGGTGCAGTTAGTTTGTGCCAAGTCTAAGGTCTCGCCCGTTAAAACCATTTCGGTTGCGAGACTGGAGTTGTGCGCGGCCCTTCTGCTGTCTCAGTTGCTCCGCAAGGTTCAAGGCACAGTTTTGCCCCACCACTCTATTAATAAATATACGCATTTTCCGACTCCAAGGTAGTGCTCGCTTGGATTTATTCTTCTCCTCACCGCTGGCAGACTTTTGTCGCCAACCGCGTTAGCAAATTGATTGAACTTGTTCCCGCTACTTGTTTCAATCACGTCGCGGGTTATCGTACTCGTCTTCAGGATGAACGTTCCATAGATCATATTGACTGGAAGTTTATTCCACCAGCATCACCACATTTCGGTGGATGTTGGGCAAGCATGGTTAAAGTAATTAAAACGCATCTGTTCAAAGTTATAGGTCAACAGATCCTCTCTTACGAAGAGCCTTTAACTGTCCTTGCACAAGTCGAGTCGATCAACTCGCGTCCGCTTCCAACTCAGTGAGATCTAGCCTGAAGTTGGACCTACCTCTTAGTTTAAGTATTTAGTTAGTAGTTTTCGCTATTATTGCGTTTGTAGTTTTCGCTAAAGTTAATTTAGATTAATTTATTGTCATATCGCTGTCTTAGCCTATTGATGGGTTATGCGGTAGTACACCCAACATAGCTAAGTTCAATTCTATTTTTTTTTAAAGGCAACCCTTTAGGGCCGGGGGGATATGGTAGCGCCATCTACCTTCCTGTCTACAACTAATCGCATCAACATGAATCGTTCCACGCTTGTCTAGTGCGAGCGATATCATATTTCCGTCCCGCTCTATCCCTCTCCCTGGAAGAGGCACTGCCTTGCGCCTGATTTCGTCGCCGCGATCGTGAACGCGACGGACAGTCTCGAACATTCGGCTCGCTAAGAACGCCGTCTCGATACCGCTCCGCGCCGCACCGCTGTATCGCCGTCTCGTTCGTACCGCGCCGCTCCCGTATGTGTTTATCACCGCTTCCACCAAGGAAAACCCGCTCGTGAGTGAATGAAAACAAGCAGCGACAACAAGAAAACACCAGGAGGACAAGAAACGAAGAAGGCTATAAGGTAAGTGCCTTCCATCCTGGAAATATCCTATACCCACTCAACCACCTCCTCCCGTATCCATCTCCTCTACCCTTATTCCCTCCTAGGCGGCTAAGAACCGCTATCCTCTCTATACAGTCCATTAATCCTTCCCAAGTCGCCTAGAACCTACCGGTTTCGGCACCACGCCATACCATCTACAAAACAAATTACTTACAGAAAGTGATCAGCTATCGATAGTGATTGCAGAAAACAGGTGCATGCGATTTTCAACCTAATTGACATTAGTCAGAATTTATAATTTTATTACCCTTATATTGCCAGAAAGCGAGAAAAAGCAAAAAAAGAAGTTTGTCATGAATTGTCAATAAGGTCGAAAATCGCATGCACCTGTTTTTTGCAATCACTATCGATAGCTGATCACTTTCTGGTAGTCATTTGTTTTGTAGACGTTCATTTGTTTTGTAGACGTTCATTTGTTTTGTAGACGTTCAATTGTTTTGTAGACGTTCATTCGTTTAACACATTTTTATACATATATATTTATTCGGATATGTGAGCGCGATGTTGTGACACTACCCTTGTAAAACATACATAGAACTAGTGGTAAATTTCCTATAACTGTTCCCATTAGTTCTATTCTTCTCATCAAGTTGTCCTAATAGAACTAGTGGGAAAAAAGTCTCACTAGTTCTATCATAGAACTGTTCAATAGAACTAGTGGGAATGATTCGACAGCGCAAGGATGATGATGATGACGGGTCTTCAACAGTACCACAGATTATACCTATAATATACAAAGCATTATAACCATTACCAGTAATACCTAAACGTTTTATTCTCTAATTTATCTCCTTGTTGCACCATATCATCGTACTAGCGCTTGTCTTCGCTTGTCTAAAATACAAAAACGTAAGTAGTAAGTCATTATTATACGAGAGATAACACTGTCCAGTTTAATGTCCACGTAGCACGTTGGTATAACACTACGAGCATTTCAGCCAGGAGCACGGTTAAGCTTATAAAGACACACTAGGGGTATTGCCAGGGCTACGGTGGGTCCGCAGCACACAGTTTTTATATTAACGTACTGTTTTAGATTTCATTGAATGAAATGAGAAGAATAAAATGTACTTTTTTAATAAATGTTACAAATAAATCACATCGACTTTTTATTTCCCTACCTTAAATGAATTAATCAAGTTTACTTTGAGGCGAATTGAATTTACTCAAGACAGACAAAGTGATCATGTCGCATCTGGGTCAAATTATTGTTTGTGAAACGGTCAGCATGATGTCACAATGCGCGTCGGTCCAGAGAGTATATGTTTATCTCTAGTTCGCGCTTGCGATTAGATGTGCTATCTCACTTACACTTCTTTTAGATAAGAAGTGTAAGTGAGATAGCACATCTAGTGTGTCGTTTTGACATATTTATATTAGTGTGTATACGCTTTTCGCGATGCGAGCCACTCGTAAGCTCCGTCATGTTACCTTGTCAGTAACCTGTCTACGGTTTCTTACTAGTATGTCTATGGTTTGAACGATTGAGTTTGGAATACGAATTAATTTGTACTGTTTCGAAAACGTACATGCGGGGGTGGAGGGGGATTTTGCGGAGCAACAACGTACGTCCGCCCTCAATCACGCCTAGACAGGCACTGATGAACGGCCGGCGAGCGATATAATGCCAACATTTTGACTATTTTTTTTCTTGGAGATAAATGATAACGAAATTACAAAATCAGTTTTTACCATTTATTTTTAAATAAAGAGCTGCTTCTATTGATAATACTTTCATATAAATTCATTATGGAATGTCTAAGCAGTACACGTTTAAAATTGTGATTTAGTGCCATGTTTGACATTTTTTTTTATCGAGCCAATCATTCCAAATCGTTTCTATCTTTACGATTTACAAGAAGATATGTTCAACTTTTATACTTTAATTTTTATTCATTAAAAATATCATAGTTCATGTGACTTTCAGACGTTCAAAAATCTTAAAAAGTACTGCAACCTCGCCTTAACGTCCCAAAAACATCATTTTGCCTTTTTCACGTATGTATTCATAAAAGGCAGCTGCATATTTTTATAGTTTAGTGACAAAAATGGTGCGGCACTAGACAGAAACTCTATTCCAATAATTCGTCTACCCAGCGCGGTATGGTAGGCCAAATTCATTTATTGCTGTACAATGCAATTAAGATGCGAATTCTGAACAAGCCTATCTCCAGCAGTGGATTACCAAATGCTGTAACGTATTGAACTGGACTGATTCACATTCGGTATACGTTTTATACCGGTATAATATCTAAAGCATAAAACATTTCTCCAAAAAAATATATTCTTACCCACAAAAATATATATCGGGATGAATATAGCACACATAAAAGATTTTTTATCCATGACATTTATACGTAAACCAGTATTTAGCTCAGCCGGTTCAAAGCTAAATTGTCCCGTATCCTAACGGATATTAAGTTCTCGCGACCGGATTTGGCACAGAAGGTGATTTTTTTAAATTTCCACATACTACATGCGTAACGCGGCACGGTTTAACATACAGTTATCCGGGTCAATTCCCTGACATCATGAGTTTAATAGATTTTCAGGTTGGATTCAAATATTGGTATTTGTATGCACAGGCTGAACATCTTTCAGAAGTCATACGGGGTGTATACTCTGGTCCAAGCTAGGCCTTTAGTGGGATTTGAGGCCTGGTCAAGGATGGATCACTGCTAGAAAATACAGTACAAAATAAACAAAATTTGTTGGTAGTGATATAGGTATGGTATAGTGGGAATTGCTACTTAACATGAAAAATCCATGCATCAATGTAGTCTTAATTTCTATTGCAATATTTAATCGACTAGACTTTCGAATAATTATATCCATAGGAAAACTTTCAATTATTCATAAGTGTGTTGTTACTTGTGCTGTTGACTGTACAGATACACGTGGCGAGATTTTCCTCAAACGGTTTTCTCTGAATCATTAATAGGCATGTTCAATAGATGTAAATATGTATATGCATCAAAATTAAATGTATTTTTTCAATTATTAAGGTAAATTGACTATTGAAATTATTGTTGCTTTTTTACGTACCTATGTTACGCTAATCGGAATGATTTTTTAAATGTAATTCTGGAAATTTATGAACATTTACAAAAAGCTGATGGTAATGTGCCCCGTACGGCAATACGCTCGCCCCCTATTACGTGGGACCTAATAATTTATGGCAAAATGTGGGTGTTATATCACACCTCTGCCTACCCCTTCGGGGATACAGGCGTGAGCCTATTTATATATATAGTACAAAAAGCTATAAATTTCAAATTTGCATAATAATATGTAATTACTACTACCGTATTATCATACTTGTGCAACTTGTACAGACAGTTATATTAATGTAGCGGGTCAATAAAATAGTTGCGAAGAAAAACTAGGTTACTTGCCGAAATCTGCGGAAAGGGCGCTGCAGGTCATCAGTCATCTTGTGACCAATGCTGATTTAACCCATGCCGAAACGTCGAGATAATCGTATATTTTACCTATGAATAATATTTTACGTATATTTTCAAATAAAGTTACCTAATATCTTCTTGGGTTTACGCGAATGTTACACATTGAAATTAAACTACAGTTTACGGATTTTATCGCGTTGTATTGGTTTCACTAAGTTATTACATTTGAAACTAAAGATCTAGAAACTATATTTTTAATTTATTACTAGCCGACGTTTCGAATTCTTTACAGAATTCATGTACACGGCAGACTGAGGTGATATTTGTCTTTTTCTTGAATGTATAAGTTATCTCAAAGTACCCGAACATTTTTCAACTACTGGTGTTACTATTTACGCAGAATGAGCTCACAGTATCCTTAGGTCTTCTGGTGACTTTGTCCTTCTTGGGTTTCATTAGCCTTATGACAGGGTCCCAAGCTGGAGGAACATTCCAACCATCTTCCCTATTAAAATTAGGGTGTTTTTTAATTTCAATAGCCTCTCGTATCATCCTTGGAAGAAAACGATGTTCTTTTGCGAGTATCTGTGGTTCATCAAATCGCAGGTAGTGGTTGGGTCCTTGTTCCACATGTTCACACACAGCAGACTTTGTTGAGCGTTTATGTTTTATGTCAGCTATATGTTCTTTGAGTCGAATGCCTATGCTTCTCTTGGTTTGTCCAATGTATGAGAGCCCACATTCACAGTAAATTTTGTAGACACCGGCCTCTTGCAAGGGTAACTGACACTCTTTTGTCGGATGAAAGTACCTACAAGTTAGTTAAGTCAGACCCTACGAACAAAATACTCAAGCAAACTTGTGATATTGTTAAGAAATACTCCGAAAAACTTAATTTGGACGTGAAATATTTAATACCATCGTGTGTAAAACCTCCTCAAATGTATGGGCTACCAAAAATACACAAGGAAAACGCTCCTCTGCGCCCGATAGTTAGTCAGATAGGCGCACCAACTTACAGACTGGCTCAACACATGGCAAAGATTCTCTCACCGCTCAGAGGCAACACGAGAGCACATGTGAAAGATTCCTACCATTTTGTCAGTGAAATCAAACACCTACATCTCTCTGACAAGGAAACTATGGTTAGTTTTGATATACAGTCATTATTCACATGCATACCAGTACATGACTGTGTAGAAATTACTAGAAGGAAGCTGACAGAAAACAACATGCCTGAGGAATATGCAGAAATACTCAAACACTGCCTGACAACGGGCTATCTGTTATGGGACAAGAAATACTACTTACAAGTAGACGGTGTAGCAATGGGCTCTCCAGTATCGCCTGTTGTCGCTGACATCTTCATGGAGGACTTCGAGGCGCGAGCCCTGCAGACTGCCACCATCACACCGAGGTTCTACAAGCGGTATGTAGATGACACTTTCACCATTTTACCAACAGATAGTGTTAATGCTTTCCTAATAATAACCAATCTATTAATAACCAAATACAATTCACAATGGAATTAGAGGCAAACAAGTCTTTAGCTTTCTTAGATGTATTCAATAGCCTCTCGTATCATCAAGGATGATACGAGAGGCTATTGTTTCAAGTGAAATGTATTTAATGTTTGCTTTAGAGTTGAAGGATTTGAGAGAATCTTTATTGTTTTCTCTTTCGCATTGTGAGTTAGAGACAAGGATGGATGGTTTTGGCGGATGTGGGTATCCCTTCGAAGTTTGTCGCGTCATGAGATGCGGACTGATTAAGTTGTTAAGGGTCTTAGGGTCAACCATGCAACGCATTCCTCGAAGGATCACGATATGATAATGATATGTTATTTATGTCGTCATTTATGACACCCTTTTGTGTCATCATCCCTCCCTTGTTATTATTTCAAAGTTATGTTGCCTACTTAGAAAACAAAGTCAGTACTTAGTTGTAATGGTTCTAAAACTGTATATAAAAATTTTGATTAATACCAAGATGTCAGCACATTTAATTTTGTCCAGTAATTATTAATAAATGATCACCTTAACCCAGTTCATTCAACTTATTCTCAAAGGTTTGAGATAATATTATATTCTGCAGTATTTGCATACAAATGTAATTTTTATTGGTACCTACTTACCAATGGCAAATATTAGCCTTGAAAATAGTTTTCCCGTACGCTATTTATATTTGTAGAATCAGTTTATGTCAGACTATTACGTAGGTACCGTAAAATGATATATTCTCACAAAAATCTATTTTAGGCCCTTTCTAAAGGACAAGTCCTATTATCGACATATTTCTAGGCTCAAAGTTGCTGAAAATTACACAATAGCTGACAATGGAAATCAAATACAGAGTTTCGCAATTTTCCGTAAATATAAATACACATAATTCATGTCATTAACCTTTGTCAAATTGTGGGAAATACATTTTTATCGTAAAGTGATGTTAAATTTAGGTATATAATAGGGTGCATAGGGTTCCCACCAAGAACTTAGGGTCCCAAGCCAACCTCACCTGCAAGTGGTGCACCTGCCGATCAACCGATCAATCAATCAAAAAAATATCCCGATAAGCGGCAATGGGCTCGCCACCTATTACGTGGGATCAAAACACTGGCGAAAAGCGGGCGTTTAATATGCCTCTGCCTACCCCTTCGGGGAAACAGGCGTGAGTCTATGTATGTATGTAAATTTAGGTAACTTTGAAATTAAACTACAGTTTACGGATTTTATCGCGTTGTATTGGTTTCACTAAGTTATTACATTTGAAACTAAAGATCTAGAAACTATTTTTTTTAATTTATTACTAGCCGACGTTTCGAATTCTTTACAGAATTCATGTTCACGGCAGACTGAGGTGATATTTGTCTTTTTCTTGAATGTATAAGTTATCTCAAAGTACTTGAACATTTTTCAACTACTGCTGTTACTATTTACGCAGAATGAGCTCACAGTGTCCTTAGGTCTTCTGGTGACTTTGTCCTTCTTGGGTTTCATTAGCCTTATGACAGGGTCCCAAGCTGGAGGAACATTCAAACCATCTTCCCTATTGAAATTAGGGTGTTTTTTAATTTCAATAGCCTCTCGTATCATCCTTGGAAGAAAACGGTGTTCTTTTGCGAGTATCTGTGGTTCATCAAATCGCAGGTAGTGGTTGGGTCCTTGTTCCACATGTTCACACACAGCAGACTTTGTTGAGCGTTTATGTTTTATGTCAGCTATATGTTCTTTGAGTCGAATGCCTATGCTTCTCTTGGTTTGTCCAATGTATGAGAGCCCACATTCACAGTCAATTTTGTAGACACCGGCCTCTTGCAAGAGCAACTGACACTTGAAAGATGGTAATAATTGACTGATCTTCGTTGGCGGCTTGTAGTAAGTTTTAATAGAAGCTCGCTTTAAGATGTAGCCAATTTTATAGGTCACGCCCCTGATGTATGGGAGGACAGCAGGTTGTCTTTCTACTGTGGCTGGTTTTTCTTTCTTCTGGGATCTGTGACAGTGGCGCGGCGGTCGGAGCTTGTTGTCTTGCAGAACTTGCCTGACATGTTGAAGCTCAGCGTCCAGGTGTTTCTTGTCACAGATCCCACGGGCTCTCTGAAACAGAGACATTCCTACAGTAGCTAACTGTTTAGGATGGTTGTGAGATTCACTGTTTAAGTACCTATTTGTATGGGTCTTTTTCCTATACACAGTATGGCTTAAGGAGTTGTTTTTATTCCTGATGACAAGTACATCTAAGAAAGCAAAAGAATTGTTTGCCTCTAATTCCATTGTGAATTGAATTTGGTTATTAATAGAATTAAGATGGTTTAGGAAAGCATTAACACTATCTGTTGGTAAAATTGTAAAAGTGTCATCTACATACCGCTTGTACAACCTCGGTGTGATGGTGGCAGTCTGCAGAGCTCATTATTACTCCGTGCTGCTACTGAGAATTTCGTGACAGAAAACCCCAATAACACTGCCCGACCCAGGAATCGAACCCGGGACCTCCCGATCCCACGCGCACATTTATGCCGCGAGACCAACGAGGCAGTCGTAAAGGGTTTGATGTCGAGTTTTCCGTCTCTACGCAAAGATGGTATTTGCATCGTGTTATCCCTAAGTCGCCTCTTACGACACCCACGGGAAGATAGGGGTTGGTGACAATACTAATTTGTCATCAAATGACAAATCATTTTTTAACTTATGATAACTGTGCAGATAATCTGGTATATTATTAGTATTAGGCCAGCCATTCTTAATATATTCTATTATTTCCCTTAACTCACTATCATTTGCACTTTCTTTACATAATTGAACTTTCTGTTCTTATGTACATTCTAAATTCTGACTTAAGCCTACACAATGTATAACCTCATTTATGTAAGATTCGTCAACATCATCACATTTCTGATATGACCGAGATAATAAGTCTGCTATATACATAAATCTTCCTTGAAAGTATTTGAACTCAATATTGTATTTTAATAACTTAAGTTTTAATCTTTGTAATCTAGGTATGTCTGATGGTATATCATGCAAGTGTTTCTATAGTAGACATTCAAGTGGTTTATGATCATTATTAATAGTTACTTTTTGACCATAAATAAAACAATGGATTTTTTTAGTAGCCCACACTACACTTAACAATTCCTTTTCTATCTGTGAAAAAATTTCTCTGACTGAGTTAAACAACGAGATGCAAAACAAACTGGTTTATTATTTTGTAATAAACAACAACCAATGCAATCCTTAGATGCTACATTGTACTACAATAGGCAACTTACTATAAAAATTCTGTAAGATTGGAGCTTCAGTAACCCTTTTCTTGAGATTATTATAAACATTTTCATATCCACATCCACTCTACAATCTTTTTTAATAATAAATGTAATGGTGCAGCTATATCAGCCATATTAGGAATAAACTTTCTTAAATAACTGACCATTCCAAGAAAAAGTTGTAACTGTTTTTATTAATAGGATATTTCATATTTAATATAGCATTAATCCTATCTGGATCAGTTTTCATGCCTTTTTCAGAAAACAAATGACCAAAGTATTTAACTTCCTTTAACTTATACTGAAATTTATTATGTTCAATTGCTCGCTCAAAAACTTTATTTAATATTACATCATGTTCTTGCTCTGTGTCACTACTTATTAGTAAATCGCAATAAACTACTACACCAGGTATGTCTCCAAAAGCCATTTCACTATACCTTTGAAATATCTCTGGTGCTACAGACAAACCAAACGGCGTTCTTAAAAATTTATAACAGCTTATGGCTGTTATAAATTTTTATGTGGGGGTATGGGCTATTGAATGTACACAAATCATTTGAATCATTACTGAGTTTAATATAATAAAATCCATCTGATAAATCAAGGCCTGAGAAATATTTCTTATTAGACAACTTAGACACAATTTCATCTATAGTAGGTATCAAATGATGCTCTCTTATTAAAACCTTATTGAGATCTTTAGGATTTAAAAAAATCTTAATGAACCATCTTTCTTTTCAATAATAACCAAATTGCTTACACAACTTTTTGGGTGCTCGACTCTCGCGATGACTTTGTGCTTCACCAGAGCTTCCAACTTCTCCGCGAGGCGCTTCATAAGTGCGTTAGGCACTCTTCGTGGTGGTCTCACAACAGGTTGCACACCAGGTTGAACGTTCAATTGCAGAGGACTCTTAAATTCACCGACACCCTGAAACAGTTTTTTATTCTTTTTAACAATGCTTTCCTTATTATTATTATTATCACTCTATTATTTAATAGGTTTAACTCTAACATTGAACTGAAACCTAAAATAGGTCTAAGATGTTTTTTATTACTAAAAATTCCAGTTTAAAACTCTTCATCATTCTTATTATAAACTGTTAAAGTTATTTTCCCTAATGGAAATAACTTGCCACCCCCAAAGACCTCTATTACTACCCCAACTGCGACGGTGGCAGCGAAAGCTGTTCCCGCCGCAAAACCAAAACGATGGTTGACGCTATGGCCTCGGCTGCAGAGGTTATACCATCCCCCAAGGACGGGACTTCAGCGCTGGCTAGCACTAGTACTGGTCCCGTCCTTACAATCGTCAGCCCGTTCGAGATCAAGCGGGAAGACGACTCCTCCTTCGCGGGCTGGCAATTGGTTGGCCACAAGAAGGGAAAGGGTAAGGGCAAGACCACCAAACCTGTTCAGCGCCCGCCCACTAGTGACCCCGCCACTGTCGGCCCGTCGAAGAAGAGGAAAAACCTAAACAAGAGACAGCGCAGGGCGTCCAAGCAGAAGGCTACACAAACCGCTGCTGCTGCCGGTGCTGCCTCTACAAAAACAGCTGAGCAGGCTGCTGTCGCAGGTCCCAGCAATGTGACCAGTGCGCAGCCCACACTCAGCAGTGAGGGGTGCAAGAAGGCTGGAGGCAGTACGAGGAAGCCGCCTGCCGCCAAGCGGCGAGCTGGCCACCCTGGACGGCAACCAGCCACTGCACCACCGAGCAACACAGCAGGTAAAACTGCCGGAAACAAGGACAGAGGTGAGGCCAAACGTGCTCTCAACGAGACCAGCTCGTCTCGGGGAGACCACAAGAAGCCCCGCCTCGATTCCTCCAGAACGACAGTAGGTAAGTCCTACGCACAGGCCTCCAAGGCATTCCTGGGTGTTGCAGTATCATGCAAACGCACAGGGAACTTGCCGAAGGAGTTGGTGGACCAAGTACTCCGGGAGCTCCAGAGGAAGATCCTGAGTGACGCCTGGTCGACCAAAACCCCCAAACGCCCCACTCCAGCGTTAACCGGGAAACCCGTGCATGTGGACGGGGTCCTCAAACTTTGGTGCGCCGACGAGGCAACGCGTACCTGGCTGACGGAGGCAGTCTCTCTCCTGGTCCCACCACCAGGCTTCGAACTGGAGGTCAGGGGCCAGGAAGAGACCCCGAAGAGAGTGCGGTGCGGCATTGTAGTACCCGACGAACAGGGGGTCTGGGACGACGTGCGCGACGTGGGTCGCGCTCTGGAGTTCCAGAACCCCTGGTTGGAGATTGACAAATGGTCGATGCTGCACTTCGAAAGGCAGTCAGGTGGGTGGTTCCTGGTGGTGGGCGTCCCAGAGGAACAGGTCCCGATCCTGTTGAAGAACGAGCGCCGCCTCGCGTTGGGGGTGGGTGCCGTCTACGTCAGGTTCCGGGACCCCTCAGGTAAGTTTGTCGACCATCCTCCGGGATGCGACGACAACTCCATACGAGTCAAGCAGGACTCTAACACCAAGCCAGGTTGCGACGCAGAATCCGGCCCGTCAGAGCCGGCCTCATCTGGCTCGGGGGCTGGCCCATCAGCCGAGGGTAACTCGGAAGATGAGTGCCTGCTCCTGAGTCCGGTGCGGCGGGACGACGGGCGGCGACATCCTGGCCGGCCCGACGCAGCTGACGTTTGGAGAGAAGGGGACATCATCCAAAGATGAACCCTCCGCCTAGTAACGTCAACTGCCTTCAAACCAACCTCCACCACAGCCAAACAGCTACTGCGCAACTGCGCAAATGGATGGAGGTCCAACATTCAGCCATCGTGCTCATCCAGGAACCTTGGATAAGGGGTGGTCTCATTAGAGGCCTCTCCAGCCTGGGAGGTAAGATTTATTCTTCAACTGACCACACACATCCAAGAACCTGTATACTAACTACTAAAAACATCAGAGCCCAAGTTTTAACGGAGTTCTGTTCCAGAGACATCACAGCGATACAAATTGAAATAACATAGCAGCCAAGGAGTATAGCGGTTGTTTTCGCATCGGTCTACATGCCCGAGGCCGCAGACCCGCCTCCATTCGACCTCACGCGTCTGGTTAACCAGTGCGAGAGAACCAATACGGAGGTCGTAATAGGAACGGACTCCAATGCCCACCACCAAATGTGGGGCATGAACTGCAATAACAACAGAGGTAAATCACTGGTTGAATACCTATTCACCACCAATCTTACCCTATTAAACACAGGTACGGAGCCCACCTTCGTCACAAGACGTAGTCAGACAATTATCGACTTAACTCTCGCAACAGAAGGAGCGGCTGAACGCATCAAGGGATGGCACGTCTCGAAAGAGGCATCGTGCTCAGACCACAGATGGATCAGCTTCTCCATGGAAGTCGTTATACAACCCACACAGCCGCGTAGGAAACCACACAACACTGACAAAGTAAAGTATGTCCACTTACTTACAGAGAAACTTGCCCTGACTGCTACGCCGACAGTACTGGGTAACAATGAACAGATCGACGAGCAGGTATGTACACTGACGCAGTCGATTTTAGACAGCTACCACGCAGCCTGCCCTGAAACCACTATACCATCAACCCCAGGCAAACAACCCTGGTGGGGCGCTGAGCTTGAACGCAAGCGCAAGAAGGTAAGAAGGGCTTTAAACAGGGCAATGTACACAAGCGCAGACGAAGATTGGGACGCTTATAAAGCGGCCAAATCAAGCTACAAGAAGTGCCTCAGATTCAGACGTACCATGGGATGGAGGAAATTCTGTGGGAGCATTGAATCTTGCCAACAAGCAAACCGGGTAAGGAAATTACTGGCTCAACAACCAACGGTTGCACCAGGTACTCTCCGTAAACCGGATAACACATACACCACATCGGAGGAGGAGACAAGACGCGTCCTACTCGAAACACACTTCCCAGGCTGCATCCTCACCCCGGTAATAACGTGGCACGATACACAAACAGTGGCGACCGAACATGAGTGGAGACATGCAAATACCGTGGTCACAGAGGAAAAACTCCGATGGGCCATCGACAGCTTCCATCCCTTCAAAGCAGCCGGACTGGACGGGGGGTGAACCTGTCCGCAAAAGACTTCTGGCAATCATGAGGGCTAGCCTGGCCCTCAGATATGTACCGAAGAGATGGAGGGAAGTCAAACTAATTTTCATACCAAAACCAGGCAAAACAGACTATACCAATGCAAAGTCCTTCAGACCAATAAGCCTGACCTCCTTCATGCTTAAAGCCTTGGAAAGGCTCTGCGAGAGGGAACTAAGAAGTGGGGCACTTAAACACTTACCCTTACATGCCAATCAACATGCATACAGCTCAGGGAAATCGACGGAATCGGCCTTACATCAGGTCGTGAACCAGATAGAAGCTGCTATACAACTAAAATGCATCTGTCTGGGCACCTTCATTGACATACAAGGAGCCTTCGACAAGACAAACTTTTCCAGCATAAGCAACGCCCTAGCCAGGCATGGTGTGGATCAGATGCTCATACAGTGGATCCAAAACATGCTCAGCAAAAGGGTAGTGCGCCTGCACGGCGACACTCAGACAGCCTTGATAACTAAAGGGTGCCCGCAGGGAGGTGTACTCTCCCCGCTATTGTGGAACTTAGTCATCAATGAACTCATAGACAAACTCAACGCGAGAGACTTCTACACAATAGGTTATGCAGATGATCTAACCATACTCACCTCAGGTAAGGTAACCAGTACAGTGTACGACCTAACCCAACAAGCCCTACGCATAGTAGAGTGGTGGTGTAATGAGTACGAATTATCTGTAAACCCGACCAAGACCGAACTAGTTATGTTCACTCACAAACGGGCGCAGGGCACTTACCGACTGCCCAGGTTATTTAATACAGAGCTTAAGCTGTCTACCGAGGTCAAGTACCTAGGTGTCACTCTCGACAGCAAATTGACATGGAACAGCCACATGGAAAAAAAGCTCAACAAAGCCAGCATTGTTTTCTGGCAGTGCAAGAAGATGATAGGCAAACGCTGGGGCATATCCCCCAAAATTGTCTTATGGCTCTATAAGACAATAATACGTCCGATGATAAGCTACGGCGCAGTAGTGTGGTAGCCTTGGACCAACCTAACAACGGCCGCCAACAAGCTTCAAAAGCTTCAAAGACTTGCATGCCTAGCGGCAACGGGCTGCATGAAAACTACACCTACAGCGGCACTCGAAGTGTTGCTGGACCTGCCTCCACTGCACCTGTTTATACAACAGGAAGCAACGATGTCAGCGGTCCGGCTAAGAGCTCTGAAGCTCTGGAAAGACACCAACACACCGCACACTAGCAATTTAAATAAACTCTTTAAAGTAGTTCCTCTCATACAAGCCATTGGCGACCAAATACCGAAACAATTTGTGTTCGACAAGAAGTACAAAATCCAACTGAACGAGGATCTACACTAAGGAGTGGTTAATCACAACGAGCTCACGATCTTCACAGATGGGTCTAAGACGGATACAGGTACGGGTTCAGGAGTATTCGCCGAGGACCTAAACATCAACATCGCAGCACCACTGGGAGCCTACAACACGGTCTACCAGGCCGAATGTTTTGGCATAATCCTAGCTGCCACAGCAATCATGGCACGTGAGGTAAGGGAACGATCCATTAGGATCCTCTCAGATAGTAAGGCGGTCCTCTCAGCCCTCAAAAGCCATACTATCACCTCGCCACTCACGCTTGAATGCCACCAGAAACTAACAGAGGTAGGTAAACAAAACAAAGTAACACTGCAATGGATCAAGGGCCACAGTGGCTCAAGAGGGAATGACGCAGCCGACGTACTTGCCAGAAGAGGGGCCAGTTTAGAGGTGGTGGGACCCGTGCCCATTATTCCCCTCCCTTCTGGTTTTTATCGCAACCTGGTAAGAAATAGGACCAGGACCCAACACAACCAGTCCTGGATTGGTATTGAAACATGTAGGCAGGCCAAGGAGGCTCTTCCCGCAGTAGACGGTAAGATAGCCAAACAAATCCTCCGGCTGTCCAAACAACAACTGCGGACAGTTACGGCCGCCTACACAGGACACGGATTCTTTAATAAACACCTATTTACTATAGGTATCACCGACAGCCCGCTGTGCAGGGCCTGTATGGCAGCAGACGAGACGGCAGCCCACCTGCTCCTCGACTGCCCTGAGGTCGCACAGTACAGGCAGCAGTACTTGACGAGATACAGCACCCTGAGGGAGGCAGTGGGCCACATCAAGAGTCTGCTGGCCTTCCTCGAAGAGCTGGGGTGGCTCGAATGAAGACACAATTCCCACCCGCACGCAAAATACGCGCCAAGACGTGGAGTTGCGGAAACAGCCCGTGCAATCAAGTATCAAGTAAGTAAGACCTCTATTACAGTTCTAGTCTCAGAGAAACTGATATTTTTTTCATCATCGACTATTAACTTCAAATTTCTTAAACTAATTACATTGACTTGGGCACCTGTGCCACATTTAAATGACACTCTTTTATTTTCCACTCTTAACTTTTGTATCCACTCATTATTATTAATATCTATGGTGCAAACAAGTCATAAGTCATGAACATTATTCTGACAAGATTCATTAATATTATGCAATCTTTTGTTTCCATTACCAAAGAAATACAAAGCCTACACTAAAATGATTCATTTTATTACATTTACTACACTTTTTTCCATAAACTGGGCATTGTCTTTGACCATCCTCAGTATTAAATTTTTTACACTTATAGAAAATTTTATTGAAACTTTCTTTGCTATTATTATTAAACGACTTATTTTTTTCATTGAAACTGAGTTTATTCTTATCTTTAAAATTATTATTAAATGACTTATTATTACAATACTTAGCTTTATTATCAGATGCTTTGTATTGCTGCGATGACTTTGTTTCTTGCACCGCATGAACCTCCGAGTTATTCAGCGTCTTCAAATGTTCCCTGCACAGCTCTGCATATGTCCATTGCCTTAGTCATCGTCAGGTCCTTCACTTCTAGAAGCTTTTGCTGCATCCTTTTCTCCTTGACACCGATAACTATCCTATCTGGTCCCCAAAATTGCAGTTTTCAGCCATCTTTCTGACTGCTGTGTAGAATATATCAAAGGATTCACCCTCTTCTTGGTTTCGCTTGTTAAGGTTACAACCTTAATGAGGTTATTAATAGCTACAGCTATTAATAACCTCATTCTGCTTAGGCTTGAAGCAATTTTCAAAGACATCAAGTATTTCATCCAATTTTACCTTTTCATCCGATTTCAAGACGTTGTAATACTGTTCTTGGGCTTGTTGTCCTATATAGTTTAACAATATCGCTGCTTTTCTAGTTTCAGCTAGCTTTTCAAAACCTGCAGCCACTGAGAACTGCTACTGAGAATTTCCTAACGGAAAAACCCAATAACACTTTGCCCGACCCGGGAATCGAAACCGAGACCTCCCAATCCCACGCGCCCATTTACGTGGCGAGACCAACGAGGCAGTCTTTTTATATACCATAAAGGTACGTAGTATAATTATATCCCGAAAGACATTTTATAATAATGTTCTATTGACACATTTAGTTTCAGATTTTGGACGGATATATCCGAGCAGGATTTTAGCACATATCTTTTTGACAAAGCTTCCAGAATTTCCAATCTATATTTGAATGTATAAATTACAAAGATATATTTGCGTTTTTTGAATCTGTGTCTCAAAAATGGCTGACTACATTTCGTTGAAAGTTTTCATTCCAGTCTACAGATCTTTTTTTCTAGATTTGTCACTCGCGTACTTTAATAGTTAGTTGGATTTCCTTTTTTAAAACCCCAGAAAGTATAAGGGATAAATGTTTTCATGCATGCACCCATTTCGGGTTCCAAGAAGATATCTGATATGCATTATCTCGCTCTATTCGCCGACTATGCTTCGACACGTGTTTCGTCTCTGCACGAGGAATAAAAACTAGTTTTACAAAAGGTTTATTTATTTTAATCCCTGTTGACAGTTTGCTGACGTATATTACAAGTATAGGTGTATAATATCTACACGTGTTACAAACGTCACCCAACCCTATGTATCTTTTATTTCCACGAATTTATCCAACCAACAAACTAAATATTCTACCAAATAGGGAAGTTTCCTGCAAGTGAAATAAATTATACATTTAGTTTCATCTAGTGGAATATGTCAAAAGAATGGTAGTTTCATTCATCAATTAATGTAAAACTTTATTTAATTTTTTTTATCGACAATTTATTGATTATAAGTATTCTCTTCGTCAGCAAAAATCTATGACGTCACTAGGTCTTATTTCATACAAACGCCGTAGGCAAGGTCGTTTTTGACATTTCATTAAAAGTGCTTGATTTGACTAGTTGGAAATAACCCTATTCTACACTAATTATGTTAATACAATCACAAACAATAACCGTTTAATCAATTACGTACAGGCGATTACTATATTGTTAAATTTAATGGCATGTATTCAGAAACAATAATTAATTATTACCAGTAATATAATTAATCGATTATTAAGTTATCTGACTTAGCAATTACGTATAAGACGTTAGGAATATGTTATATACCGACTAGGACATCAATAGTATATAATTTTACTAGTACAATATCAATGAAATACGGCTAAGGTCTGAAGATTATAGTATAAACTAGTCTTAGTCTTCCATCGTGATATAACAATTTGTATTGAAATCTCTACACTAACAGCTGTTGTCATGTTGACATCTGTGTCTGTATATAACAAAGATTAAAAACTAATACTGGGCTAGTAACTAGATATTGGTTCCTGACATCGAAACAATTTTATTCTTTCTTGTTTGTTGCATATCGCAAACGTCATGCAAATATGTAATATTTTGTTTCTTGAAAAAAACTGGTAGAAACATGTTTTACATGGGCATGCATTATGGTGCATACATGTTTTGTTAGAGTTACATAGCATGTGCGTTATTAACATTCTTAATCGACGCTGTTTGACTCCAAGTTTCTCTAATATAGAGGTGTCAATTCCAAATTGAGTCCAGGATAACCCAAGCATTGTACTTCAGCATCACAATGCAGACGAATAGGCATTGATAGCCTAGTAGTGGAAATACCAACAGACTTCCATGCCGACGGCAGAGGGCGCTGGGTTCGAATAAAAGTCCGGACTACAAACTTTTAGGTTGCCTCGGAGAGCACGTCAACCCATCGGTCCCGGCTGTCATGAAGATCTCTGGATGATGACCACAATACTGCCATAGCGTCAACTCCTCCCTATCTTCTAATGTCTGTAAAGAAATAAGGTAAAACTAATTCACTAATGAGTTGCATTTTCGTGGCTTTTATTTGATCCGTATTTCCTTTAAGTTTTTGATATTTCAGTTAGCCATTTATATAGCTAACATATTATAACTAATAAACACAGCAGACTGCACGATTGATGCTGCTTGACACTGCGTCTGCGTCGTTGTGGGTTCGATTCCCACAAGAACAACACTATAATATGTAATCTATAAATAGTTGTTTCGAGACTGAGTTTGCTTTGCGTCTGTTGGTTTCATGTTTGTGGCCTTCGCGAAACCGGATTTATTCCTAATGCGGGAGTTATATTAAAAAAAAAAAGAAAAAGAAACCTTTAAAATGTTATCAGCACATCATTACAGTTTCTTGCTAATCCTACATCTAAGTGGCCTCAGTTATCTAGACGGGGATATGTTTAAAGTGGCCCCTTTATTAGCTGACTGTGAGGGATGGCCGGGCAACTAATTGAAACCGCGCTGAGTACCTTCCTGCTTCGGTGAACGTGTTACTTGGATGCTGTGTGGTGTAAGTCATAAGAGGCATTTGAGATCTACCAACTTGGATAATATTCAGTATCATAAGACTATTTGTGTAAGCAATTACAATAACTTAGCTGTCACATGACAGCCAATAGGATTGTTTGTAATGTATATTCATTCAAAAGAGTAATAAATTCAAACAAATTTTTAAATGAATATAATGGGTGTAATCGTGTGATGCAAGAAGCTACTAACTAAGAAAAATACACGAACCCAATAGTATCTTTGCGTAGAGATGGAATATATGACATTAAACCCTGACTGGCCAATGTAGTAAAGTGATCCAAATCAATTTCACGGCAGTAGAGCCTTGCTGATTTCAGCAAGAATGGGCCGGCTCGACCGGGGAAGTACTACCCTCTCACAGAAAATCGACGTTTAGTAACAGTACCTACCTAAACTGTTGCGTTTCGCTCGGTGAGTGAGAGTGCCGGAGGCCCTATCCCCTATTCCTTGCAGGCAAGGCAACGCAACGCACTTGTGCCTCCTTTAGTGTTGCTTGCGTCCAGGGGCGGCGGTAATTGCTTACCATCAGGCGATCGGTCGGTTCGTTTGCCGCCTACAAACATATATTTTAAACACCTCCTATAGGTTCAGAATGCTATTGAGACGCAAATTCAAATCCGTTAACAGTAGTTGAGTTCTTATATGTAAAATTCGCGTAAACCCTAGAAAATACTATAAATTTCGCCAAAACCCAATAAACGTTCTACTTCACTTTCGTTGCAATCTCGCGCCTGACACACACCGTCGTTTATGATAGTGTGTAGCCAAGATTGCTATCACAAGAAACGGAACAGAAGACTATCCAGAAATAAAAAAAATATATATATGAAGAAATCGTCATTCATTCTGAAGAAAACGTTATTCCTATATTAAAGTTCTTTCTTGCGGCGGACTTTACTGACATTCAAACAACAGAAATGAAGTACACTCAGACAAGCAATGGTTTGTAAACTTTGTCTTACATGAAGGTGAGATGAGAACTTTGTGTAAGTTTACTATCAAGTTTCGAAATTTCATTCGCTCACAATTATGTATGCAAAAGTATCTACTCAAAATCAAGACTATTTTGGTAAACTGAACACAAGTGAATTTAATACATTATCAAACGAGTTAGACACCTACCAAAACTCGCGACTCACATATGGTGATGCAAGGTAGAAAGATTTATATCTTATATTTTATCCTTATCTACATCTACAATGCAATGTAGAGCTGTCAATAGATCTTTTGTAGGAACTTTATTTACTTAAAAAAAACCTAAACCTGGCTTGGATGTCAGCAATAAAATTACTCTTTTAATAAATCATATAGTATGCCAAACAGGCCCTGAAGTATTTTAATATTAATTTAAGTGAACATTCAGCAAGCCGACCACATGCAGCTATGTGATATGTACATATCTCTAAGCGTGATTTGTTCGAGATAAACATTTGATACAGTTTTCTGTTGACCGACCCAATTACCACATGTAGGTCAGTGGTGTTTGGACAACTATTTATCACTAGAACTCTGTGTTTTTTATAAAAGTATTCTTCTTCTTCTTCTTCATCAGCCTTTAACAGTCCACTGCTGGACTAGGCCTCTCCTTTGAAAGGAGGAATTGGCCTACTATACCACGCTGGCCAAACGGGTTGGTATAGGGTTTGTTTCAAGTTTTCCTTCTCTTACAGTGCTGTTCTCTGCATAATATGCTCCCTCTGTCGGCTCTTACGACACCCAGGGGATGATTTGGGGTGGTGACAATCCGTATTCTTAATCCGTCACCACACGGACTGGACAATAAAAGTATTATGTACTAAAAAATGGATCTGTTGAGATTAAGCGCGGTGAGAAAATATATCGAATGCCGAATGATAGTTAATGTTCTTATCAATGCGTAGACTTTTGAAATATAATGTTCATACGCATCTGGACATTCATACATACGGTAGCATCTTGAGCATAAGGGCGACACATTGGCAAAGTAGTAGATTATATTGAACTAGACTTTGCCCGTGTCTGCTGTCTTAGAAGACGGACCGCCAAAGCAGCCGTTCCGTCTGAGTAGAAACGAGCTACATCCGTGATTCTGATATTTTTTGGGCTTTCCTTCTCAAGAGTCATCATCTAGAATAGGATTTTGACTTTTACAAGTATTATGAGTAACCAAAATGCATAAATAAAGAAGTCTTTATGTCTTCATTGTCTTTTTAATAGTGCCGAATATCAGATACCCGAAACATAGGTACGCAATAATATTTAAATATTAATGACTGCGAATGTGTTAACAAACATATGATCCTCCTAACTAACAAACATAATATACCCATTTTATCTTAATCTCTACAGCAATCCAAACGTTAAAAAGTGAAGTTAAACTCATCCAAAGCTCGCAAGTGAGCTGCCATTCTCAACTGCCAATCAACTCACGCTAATGAAGGTGTCAGTTACTTTGAAGATATCATGAACATTGGTATAATACAATAATGGCACAAATCCATTAGCAGTTTTTAAATTAATTATATGGCTTAGCCCTTTTATATTATAATACTAAGCTGTGTATTACTAATCATATAATATTACACAGTGCACACAGAATGTCTTAAAGTGTGTGCAGAAAAATACGTGCGTCGGTCAAACTGCTCCCGAAAGTCATGTAAATTGCACCAACCAGCAAGTGTGGATTATGGCTTTACCTTTTTTAAAGTGAGAAGAGGCTCATGCCCAGCATTGGGAGAGCATATAAAGGGCTGGTGATGATGATACGTTTCAGTGTTGACGTAACTGTGTTATTGTGTTTTACTTGGGGCAATCAAGGTGACTATCGTTCTTCGTTTTTAACGTTTATGTAATGATTTTGTCTAATATTTTATATTAATAACCAGCTTTTGCGAGCATGTTTACCTGCGTGGCATGTCGATATAGCGTGTACCTACTATTTGTAACACCAGATGATAAATGAGTGTGTGCCAAACTTCATACAAGCCTTTCCTAATTGCCTTTTTCCCTGTCCCTAATTTAGGGGGCTAGATTTTTGCCTATATCTGGCTTATGCCTTTTCGCGCCAAAATGCCGTTCGGACGTATTTGCAACGATCGCGACATAACTATGGAGAACCCCTCTGCATACATCCTTGCTTCAAAAAGTATCACACTCTAGTTGATTATACGAGCTAAGTGGTACTTTTTGAAGTAAGTTGTTTATGTTAGACTTATTTTTTTCTAAATCCTTGTCTTTTTGAGTTTTTACGTTATATATCTGATTCATACCTACATAAGTTTCTTACCAATTAGATTTCCAAGCAAAAGAACCATTTCCGATACGAATCCGATAGGAAATACTCTTACTGGAATGTGCACAGTTGTTTACTTTTGCCCGCCAAAATAACCGGAATATCCGCAAAATTATTCGATAATCAATATCTCATGAATAATATGAGTATTATATATCATATGATAGGTTTATTTATATACTCATAATAAAAAAAATAACACGGAGCATAAATGTAACCTTATCAACATATGATGATGATAATACATACACATACATAACGTCACCCCTTTTATCCCCGAAGGGGTAGGCAGAGGTGTATTTCTACACCCACTTTTCGCCAGATATACTTTTGTCCCACGTAATAAGGAGCGAGCCTATTGCCGTACCGGGCACATTTCCAGACTCCGTGCTGCTACTGAGAATTTCGTGACAGAACAACCCAATAACACTGCCCGACCCAGGAATCGAACCCGGGACCTCCCGATCCCACGCGCACATTTATGCCGCGAGACCAACGAGGCAGTCGTATAGGGTTTGATGTCGAGTTTTCCGTCTCTCCGCAAAGATGGTATTTGCATCGTGTTATCCCTTAGTCGCCTCTTACGACACCCACGGGGAGATAGGGGGTGGGGACACTTGTATTCTATGCCGTCAACCACACGGCAAAAAGTTTTTACGATAATTGTTTGTAAAAAGCTCTTAAATTAAAGTAATACACAATATTTATTATTTTTTTTGCTGCAACTTCGTAATTAATTAGTTTATTCACAATAAACACATAACAGTATCATATATAATTATAATATTTGATTACAATGATGTTTTAATCCATAATTACGCCCCGCGCGCAAAATGCAAAGTCAGCGAAATAATATTTTTTTCACATGCTAATATCTAAATAACTTTTCAAGCAAGTATTGCTATAATTTTATATATTTGTTAAGATAATATCACCAGGTATAGAACGAAACAAAAGGAACCAAGGTTCAACTCGTATTGTTATCACGATAAGCAATTATTTCGACTAAGTGGTTAAAAGTCGTAATTGTTTAAATAGCATCCGGTTCGGCCCCTTGCATAAAGTAAACTTTTCATTCAAACGTAGTGTATTTGGGATCATATTATGAAAGAATAATTCATTAAGTTGAACAAAAACATCACTTCAGCACCCTCACGCTACAAACGAATAAACAATTACTGATTTATTGAGCTCGCCCGTCAAGTGCTCGGCGGCGCGTTGAGCCGTAGGCACTTGTTTTTTTTTTTAGGTACCTACGCGAAACGACGCAGCGGTTATTTAAAAATTTTTCAAATAATGCTAAAATCGCCAGCGTACGGTATTAGACTAGTTGAAAAACGCGTAGCGTTCAAAGTGTTAAGCTCTACATGTGACCATGGCTATGCATAGCCCAGTAACCTCCAGTTGCTCTACTTTCTGCGAACCCCAGATGGGAACGCCGAGTCTCTCCAGGACTCTATATGATTTCCACTGAAACCCGGCCTCCGCCAGAGCCAGAGCTGACTGCAATACCGCCTACTCACGGACTACTAAGTTAGTAGACGCCGATTTCTACCGAGCTACACGTCAGCCTCTGGTACGGTCCGATCCGATCATCATGTAAACTTAAACACTTTCTTCAATATCAGAACTACTTTGTTCTACCTCAATTTCGTCAGTTGTACTTTGACCTTCAGGCATTTTTAGCAAACTGTCGAGTGCGTACTTACAGTTACGCTTAGAATTAAGGCCTTTGCGATTATAACGATCATCGTAAAGAACTTTTGTGACCTCAAATGGGCCTTTATACTTTAAGATATTTCAAACCAAGTTAACCAAAACTTTAAAGCTAAGGTCTTTGGACTCTACATCTTCTAACCAAATTCCTTTAATAAACTACCTTCACTTTCATTGCCAGTTTCAGCCAGATAGGCTTTAGCTATACCAGTTACCAGGCTCCTCAAAGCCACATACAGGCCCCGCGCCACACACGGGCCGCGCGCCACATACGGGCCGCGCGCCACACACGGGCCGCGCGCTACACACGGGCCGGGCGCCACACACGGGCTGCGTGCCACACAGGCTATGCTGGCCACCAAGCCACACTCGCCACCAGGCCGCGCCGGCGACCAGGCCGCGCCGGCGACCAGGCCGCGCAGGCCACCAGGCCGCGCCGGCTACCAGGCTGCGCCGACCACCAGGCCGCGCCAGCCTCCAGGCCGCACCGGCCACCATGCCGCGCTGGCCTCCAGGCCGCGCCCGCCACCATGCCGCGCTGGCCTCCAGGCCGCGCCGGCCACTAGGCCACGCCGGCCACCAGGCTGCGCCAGCTACTAGGCCGCGCCAGCCGTCAGGCCGCGCCAGCCACCAGGATTACCCAAAAAGGAAATAAATCTACCATTAGTATTTCAAAGATTCCTCTCATTGTATACCCACTAAATAGAGTATCCATTCTTTCAGACTAATTCAACGTCCGCGCTTCGTAAATTTTAAGCGATTATCAAATTCATTTACAACTTCACAACTGCACAGAACGTAACTCCCGTCCATAGTCTCAATGAGCTATGTCAGAACTGGATTTGACCACTGACAAAAACTAAAACCAAATGCGAACATAGCGAGAACTGTTACTGACCTACTTTCAGGCAAACTGATTTCCTTTGGCTACATAGAGGCAACGACTACAGTTCTCATATAACCAATCGACAGTCTATGAGTACTTTCAGATTCTCGCAACACGCTCTTGTCATACGACACGGAAACCAGAGGTAGATAATTTTAGCGATCAAAAATCAAATGAGAGCTACTTGAGTAGCAGGGTACCCGTGATTGCGATCAACAACCACACTTTAATGTACTTCGCTCTAAGATTAAGAGGAAATTCTCGAACAGCAATCCTAGTCGTTCGGCCATTCCTGGCACAAGTCGGTGGTCAATAAAAGGTACTCTGATCAAAATCATTACAGGTTTTAATGAAAATCACAACTTACTCTTTCTCTCGAAGCTGACATGTTGAACAACACGCATACTCGTTAAAATAATAGGAAACTCATTAAAATATTGCATTGCTCATACTCTGACATCCATCGGGTCTTCAATATCACGCTATGCAACCTCCATCCGGTTACACGACACCACCCGGATAATAATTTCAAGCGTTTAACAAAGTAATCTTAAACTAGGTTTGTTCAACATGTTGCTTTGGTTTTCCTTATCACATAGCAGACTATAAGAAAATCTTACCAGGCTGATACTCTGGATATTAAGTTTACTACCAAGTATCCAACCAGTCTTTATAGCGTTATAATTTTGTCATGGATAGTCTAAATACGAAGCTTATCCTAATCTTTAGCGATACAGCAACGGACCTTTCGTGTTCAAGACGATGGACAACGTTTGTGATACTATGACAATGCACTAACGGCTGTCTTGTTTGCGCACCAACGGAGACTATGACTAACACAAAAGCTCAAGGGTAAACTGGGTAAACTAGGCTAACCAGAAAGGCAGTTTACCCCACCACCACTTTCCTAACAATCAGCCGCACAAACGGCTTATCCAGTTTATGTAAATCTATACTGACAGTAACTTGGGTACCACAAAATTATCACAACGACGACTAACAAAGTACCCATTTAATGAGAATAAGGTTAAGCATACAATCATCACTTACGATCACTAACCTAGTTCAACCTACAGTGAAAATTAAAATCTCTGACGGTAAACGGCTAAAGTCGGATAATCGAGTTCAACAGCTTCTACTAGAAACACTATCACTCTTAAACGTCCTAAGCATAACTTGGAATTGGCCAGTAAATTCGGGGCACTTGATAAAAATTCCCAGCGTATCACATGAATAAAAAAAAACACAGTAGGTAATTTTCGCGCGTAAAATCTTAAAATTGAATTTAATTTTACTAGTGGTGCTATCTAATAATCATGAGTAAGAAACATTTTAATGTGCCATGTTTAAAATTTATGTACACTAAAAAGCAGGTGTAAATGCAACACCGAGATCGTCTGTACAACTCAGAATTACAAAGAGTAACAGTGTCACATTTTACTTAGGCTCTGATCACGTTTAAACGAAAACCGTTACGTATTATCAACACCACGAGTCGATAAAATAATGGCGCTAGTAATATCTTTTGACTATGGTCAGGTCACATTTACCAACCAACCGCACTCGTCTAGACATCACTGCCGTTCACACGTCTATTTAAGAAATAAAAGCTTCAAGCTTTTCTACACAAAATCAGCACAGTCAGAAGCAATAGCTCCGCACAGTCTTACACTATGAACTTACGCACTTGCTTGGAATAATGCAAGTCAGCCTGTACGCTCACTCTCGTTACTATTACAGTCCATAAAGTAAGACCGAGACAGGATTAATCTAGTTGCAAGCATAATAGGCAAGGTTCGTGAGTGCGAGCCACCCTCGCATGAAGAAATAAAAATAATCGCTTTCTTTTTAACCGGCGTATCAAACTCTAAGCCTCCGTTCGATATTTATGCTATAGCTAGGTCACAGTGGTAGTCAGACAACCATACGCTAGCATATAAAAATATTTTTAAATAAAAAAAAACCGACTTCAAAAAACAATTAGGAACTAAAAAACATGAAATAATTGGTTTTGGAGCAATCATTTTTGGAGTCGGTGCCAAGCCAAGTATTTCTGATCTGACATTAAACCTCTACATATATATATATAACTTTCGTTGTTGATAGAATAGGTAGTTTGTAATTTCGTAACTTTTTGCTTGCAGCAGGGCTTGGCACCGACTCCAAAAATGTTTGCTCCAAAACCAATCATTTTATGTTTTTTAGTTCCTAATTGTATTTTGAAGTCGGTTTTTTTTATTTAAAAGTATTTTTTATTTTTTGCTTTTTAGTGGTATATCTACTAATACAAAATAGTAATAGGTGGTAAGTTGGTACATAGGATAGTCTAAATGTCCAGCATCAAAGTCTGTGTAAAGACGAGTCAAACGAGCCCAAATTCGATGGGATTGCGTAATTGTATTATAAATATCCCATGGCTACCTTCCTGCTCCATCATCAGAGTTTGGTAAACATTCAGCCCTAAAGTCCATGTAAAGACGAATCAAAGGAGCCTTAACTCAATGGGATTGCGTCTTTGTATTTCAAAGATCCCATGGCCACCTGCTTGCTTCATCATCAGACCCTGGAAAACATCCAGTACCAAATTCCATGTAAAGACGAAACAAACGACCCTAAACTCTATGAGATTGGGTTATTGTATCACAAAGATCTTATGATTGCCTTCCAACTCTATCATCAGACCATGGAAATCATCCAGCATCAAAGTCTATGTAAAGACGACTCAAACGAGCCCAAACTCGATGGCATTGGGTTGTTATCGTCAAATCGCTACAAGTGAGCTTATAAAATTTGAAGAGTTCCTTCGATTTTTTCAGGATTCCATGATCAAATCCTGACCTGATGATCATGGGACCAACTAAGAGGTATACTCTTTCAATCAAAACAAGAATTTTCGAAATCGGTCCAGGCGTCTTAGAGAAATTGGGGAACATACATAAAAAAACGATTCCAACGAATTGAGAACCTCCTCCTTAAGTCGGTTAAAAATACGGCACAGGTCGCAATTATATCGTTCAGTACTACCCACATTTTCTTGTGTCTTTTTACCTGACTGCGGCGAAGCCCAAAAGGGAGAGTTATTCTTCTTTAAGCTATCAAAAAGAAGATTATTCATGAGATCATGCCATGGGAAACACGACACCGTAAAGGTCAAACGGTTCCACAACTCAGTGTCTCGTTTAGGAATCGAACCTACAACACTCGGTACGATGTGATGGCGATATTACCACAACGATTATGACATTTCCAAGGTTAAACGCGTAATGTCTTACAACTAACGCCACTAAACAAAATTGGCAGTACCAATAAAAAAATCAGACAAAATACGGTTACCACGGTTGCAGCAGCACGGTGTTAGCAGTCGTCGTCGCTTGCGCCTTGTGGTCGCGCTGGTCCATGATGGCACTTCTGATGTCGGCGGATTGCTTGATTCTTGGCCGGTATCAACACTTCACATCACAGTTTGTTCATAAGTTCACACCAAATCAAATTTAACAGAATTGACTATTGCTGAACACGAAACGAGTGACATTTTCTAGGTACTTGTTGCCCGCCCGGAGTCTCCAAGATTAGTGATAGTTGTCGTAGCTCCGTTGAACGTCAACCGTCATCCCCCCTCTTCACCTGTAGCGAACGTCACACTAGACTCTGTCGAAGCGCGCCATCTTCACACTTCCGTTTCGTAGTCAATTGACGTCCTCATGATCGTACTCATGATCATTCCGATATGTATATAACTTAATATCGTATCTTAATATTCCATCGGACTGGAAAGATGCCCATATAATTCCTGTACCAAAGAACCTCAAGTCCAGTTCCTTCATAGATTATCGTACCATATCCTTACTACCCTTCCTATCGAAAATCCTTGAACGTCTAGTCCACTCACAGCTCACTTCTTTTCTATGTGAAAATGCGCTCCTAAATCCTTATCAATCTGGTTTCCGCCCTGGTCACAATACTGTCGCTGCTCTGGCCCGTGTAGCTGACGACATAAGGCTAGGTATGGATTGTGGCAATCTAAGGATTTTGACATTACTTGACTTTAGCAACGCGTTTGACACCATGGATTTTCACATCATATTGGGCATTTTACGCTGTCTTAACGTATCTCCATCGGCAATTGGCTGGTTTCGTAGTTACCTGTTTGGTCGCTGGCAACGTATACACATAGAAGACTTTTATTCCTCTTGCTCTTACACTAATGCCGGTGTGCCGCAGGGTTGCGTACCATCTCCTTTACTCTTCGGCATATTTATAAACTCCATCTCAAATCTACTACTTTCATTCTACCACCTTTATGCAGATGATTTACAGATTTACACGCAAGCTCCTATAACTAAGTTGGCAGAAGCCTGTGCTACTATTAACTCAGACTTAGAACGTATCTGCGAATGGACCAAGAGATATGGACTGATAGTTAACCCGGATCGTTGCCTGGAAGAGGTCGCCCTAGGCGATAAGGCCGCCGATTGTACATTATTGAAGTTTTAAGTCTCTTTACAAAATATGTACTGTTTAATGCTATGTTGGTGTGCAATAAAGCGTATATCTTTCTATCTATCTATCGCAAAAAATGTTGCTTGTACTAATTAGCCTTTCAACCTTCGATATAATATATTCCGCGTATTATAAACGGTCAGGCGGCCACGGTGGTTCAGGGGCGGCAAAAAGTATTTTTTTTTAACTTTGTTTAAAATGCCTACAATTTGGTACAAGTATACTAGAATCTTATTAGAAACAGGTCATACAAAAAATACGACTACATTATCAGACTTTTAAATTTTATGATGTTAAGAATTAGGGTGATCGACAATTAACAAATTTCGTGCAAAAAATAATGTTGTTTCAATTATGAATGAAACTGAAATATCAGTATATTCAGCTTTTATTCTTTATTTATTCGTAGCTCTATTGTGTGTTATTAAATAAAACGTTAAAAATTATATGATATAATGAGTATATTTTACTTGTCATTACACTTTTAATGAAGCAGGTAATATGGAACCATTTGTTTTCAATTATGAGACTATAACTAATCTCCGTTACCGACCGTCAGACAATGATACACTTAACGAGATTCATTAGACCCTATAGATCATATATACATCAAGTTTAGCTGCGACTATCTGCGACCCTGAAAATACCAGGACCTGAAAATATATTTATCTAAGGAAATCATTCAATCATAATTAAATAAGGAAATCCATTCAAATTTAAAGTTTGTAACTAAACAGCAAACACGAAGGATCAATCTAAGACGTGCTAGTTACTTAGTGACCCATCCTCCTAGAACTAACTATGGAAAAAGAAATTTGGAGTATGAGGGTGTTCAAATTTACAATAAATTACCATCAGCAATAAAAGAGGAAAAAAGTTATGTACGGTTCAAAAAGCTACTCAAAATTCACACAAGTAATACATACAAATAAGTGAATAAATAAAAAAAAGATATTTGTACAATAACATATAAATAAAATACATACAATATATAGATTAACTATATACCTCTAAATTAATAATAAACATTAGTAATTACTTAAATTAAACGACAACAAATAAATCCAGTACTACGTATATACCTAAAAATATAAATAGAATAATAAACTAAAATTAATATAGTCTTATAATAACAAAATCATACTATTAGAAAAAAAAGTTGTTGATAACAGACTATGATGCCATCAATGCCACACTAGTAAAAATCAATTCATGCATCCATGTTCTGCTTGGTTAACTTACGATCGAGTTTCTTACCGTTTAAATGTTATTTGTTTATCCACTTTTTTGTTACTTTGTTTTGTTTCAAATTTACCTACATACTTTGTGCGCTCGAAATAATATATTAATCTTAGTTTAAACATTGTTTCTCAGTAAGTGAATTATGTATGCAATTCTTTATGAGAAATAAAGTTGTTCTTAAACCTAAACCTTATCTAACGCCGCTCATTAACGAGGTAAAGTGTATTATATTAATAATATATATACAGGGTGTCACAAGACCCATCACCAAGCCGAAGTCGTTTTGGACATTATGCCAAGTCATATTATGCAAAAATAAAACTTGGGAAGTTATTATTTTTTTCACATAATCACATTTTTGAAGCCACAATTAAAATTGTGCGCGTACAATTTTCGAAATACTTTCTTATCCATGGGTGCATAGGACATCCATAGAACAGGTTGGCATAGTCATCATCATCAGCCTTCAACAGCCCACTGCTGGACTAGGCCTCTCCTTTGAAAGGAGGACTTGGCCTACTATACCACGCTGGCCAAACGGGTTGGTATAGGGTTTGTATCAAGTTTTCCTTCTCTTACAGTGGTGTTCTCTGCACAATATGCTCCCTTTGTCGGCTCTTACGACACCCATGGGATGATATGGGATGGTGACATTCCGTATTCTTAATCCGTCACCACACGGAAAGTAATTGGCATAGTAATTGCATCGATTTTGTACCTAATTACAAAACTTCCATAGTAACTTTGAGCCTCAATATCTCCTGAACCAGTAATTTCCCAGGTATGGTGCCGAAGTAAAAAATGTTCGTAATTATTGGTATAATACGGGGTTTTCGTTTTCGTTAAGGGTGTTTTTACACCCTGTATACAGCACCCATCGGTAAACCTTTTTTTCTGTATTAATTATTTGACTAATTAATATTTGTTAATAATTCTGCTTAAATACTTTATCCTGTTTTTCGTAATGCAATTCATTGGAATATAAATTTCAAGTGAATTTATATTGTATTGTATCATGTAAAACCATAATGGTACCATGTTAAAAATATATTTATTATTATTATATCGTTGTCTTGATACACTAATACATTCGTTTTATCATTTTAATAAAGTTTTATAGTTATATGCAACGTATTTTGAATAAAAAATAATATTTTCCGCATTTCCGTACTATCTGTACCACCGTGGGCCGCTTAAACCACTACACTACCGCCGTTGATCAAAAGTTTCACCAATATATTTCACAAGATGATACGTGTTACACCAGTCTAGTAAACAAATGTGGAAGGCTATCCGATAATCGATGAACTAACCGTCTGTTCATGAGTCCCGATAAAAATAGATAGACAGGGACGAGCTACTGGCACCATTTGTAAACCTGTGGATACAGTCATATTGCTTTTTCGCCTTTGATTTTCAGTTTGGTGTTGGATAGCGGTATATCTCATACGTTTGTAAACTGAAAGCAAATAAAACCGTCATTGGAATGAAATGAGTGTAGGAATTCTTTTGTATTTTGATATAGTAATTTAAACAGCAAAGCCACATGAATCAAGCAATGGACACACCAGCTCATTTATATGTAAAAATGCAAAGTATAGTTACTAAGTTGTTTAAATTATATAGAATAAGACGTTGAAAAGAGTGGCCCTGAGTTTTCTGTGATCTACAAACTATTTATTGTACTTTGAGTCCGTTGATCGAATATTTGCAAAGTCGAACGCGATACAGGATATACTCCTAGTTCGAGAGTAGTCTAAAAGGAAATCCCCATTCGTTTGAACTTTTGTTGAAGAATTACAACACGGTAAAAATTACTCTAGTGATATATCTCAGACGATACGTCACCTAACCAGGCAGGTGTGTCTAAAATCGCACACTCATTATCCAAAGTATAAAATAAGGGTGTCATCAAAATGTTCGCAGTCATAAATCAAAATGGCGGCGTTATTAAAAATAAGCCCTTCCCACGTCACCTCTCTTGGATAGCTATCATATATTGTTAGTATGCAAATATTGGGAGCATTCATCAATCCTCTGAGCGAACAACTTTTTCATGGCTCATGGGAAATTATGAAGAAAATTTGTATTAAATATTACTCATTTAACATATAAATGAGTAATATTTAATACAAATTTTCTTCATACGTACTACGTTAATATACATATATTAACGTAGTGGATAAATTAAAATGGTTATTAAAAAGTGATCCAAGATTTTAATTGTTTGGTGATTTATGTATTACATTGAATGGAGCAAGTTTATTTATAAATTTTTGCTTGCTACACAAAAATATACTGTATATGGACACATGTACACAAACAGATACTAAGATAGTTATGGAAAATAATGATCTGCTACTAGTGGATGCCCTCAGCTACGCCCGCACCATTAGATTGACTGAAAAACGTAAGTTAATTAAATACTCCTTTGTCCTTATCTAGGTGAACGCAATTCAATTACCTTTTGTGTGCAGTCAGTGATAAGTATAACAAGTGCAGTAGAGGTCTCAGTTCCTTCAGTCTTGCTGCAAGCGACATACTATTGTACTAGTGTACGTCGTACGTTTTTATACTCCAAAATTTATTACTTGAGATAAATCGTAGTATCCGAAAATTTCTTACATGAATTCACAAAGAACACCCAGTCTCTAAGACTGGATTGAATCATAAGAAGATTTTTACTGGATATTGTCACAAGAAGGATTAAATAAAAAGAAAATTATGTGACTATAAGAAATCAGTACAACAAGGTGTGTAGGAAAGCACAACGCCAACATATACATAAATCCGTTGAAAACGGTGATCCAGCAAAGGTCTGGAAATTTCTCAATACTTTAGGAGTTGGTAAGACTAGGCACCAATCTATTCCAAACAATATAAATCTAGATTCTCTTAATGCACATTTCTCTTCTTCGCCCAAATTTGATGGAAATGTTACAAATAACACACTACAATATCTTTCATCCTTACAACCCCAGATTATTCTCCTTTTGTCTTCTCGCAGTTCACCGATTGTGATATTAAGAAGAGTATTATGGCAATTGCGTCCAATGCAGTCGGTGATGACTGTATCAGCAGGAAAATGATCGTTCCCATCCTAGATATAATCCTTCCAATCCTATGCAACATTTTAAACCAGTCCATTATCCGTGGCATCTTTCCGTCAGCGTGGAAAGATGCACTTATAATTCCCCTACCTAAAAAACCTAAACCTTGTTCCTTTTCAGATAACCGTCCCATATCCTTACTACCTTTCCTGTCAAAAGTCCTTGAACGCCTAATCCACACTCAACTCAGTTCCTTTCTTCATAAAAATTCGCTCCTTAATCCATACCAATCTGGTTTCTGTCCCGACCACAGTACCGTCTCTGCATTGGTATACATCACTGATGATATTTGGAGAGGTATGGATTGTGGAAATCTAACGGTTATGTCCTTGCTCGATTTCAGCAATGCTTTTAACACCGCGGATTTTTACATCATACTCGGCATTCTCCGCTCTCTTAACATATCTCCAACGGCAATTGACTGGTTTCATAGTTACATGTTTGGTCGCCGGCAAAGTATACGCATTGAAGACTCTTATTCAACTTGGTCTAACACGAATGCCGGGGTACCACAGGGTGGCGTGCTATCTACGTTACTCTTCACGACATTCATTAATTCTATCTCAAACCAACTACTTTCATCCTACCACCTCTACGCAGATGATTTACAGATTTACACGCAAGCCCCCTTAGATGAGTTACCAGATGCATGTAGAACCGATTGCACAGATTTGGCTCAGATCTGCGAGTGGACCAAGAAATATGGACTGACGGTGAATCCTGATAAAACTCAGTTAATTATTATTGGTAGCCCAAAAATGACTGCAAAAAATTGACTGGTCCGATCTACCACTAATTACTTTCGATGGAAAAGATCTCCTTTATACTAAGAATGTTAAAAATCTGGGGATCTATCTTGATGAGAATTTAACCTGGGTACCACAAATACAGGAGGTGAGTCGCAGACTATTTGCATCAGCCGGATATTTGCGTAGACTACGCAACTTTTTTCCGACTGCTACTAAAATTGCGCTTGCACAATCGCTGCTGTTGCCTGTTCTCGACTACACTCATGTCAGCTATCTTGACCCCACGGAGGAGCAGCTAGACAAACTTGAGCGCCTTCAAAACTTCTGTATACGATTTATATTTGAATTACGCAAATATGATCATGTCTCAGAATTTCGCAACAGACTCAAGTGGCTCCCAATTCGTCTTCGCAGGAATACTCACATTCTTACATTACTTTATAATGTTTTATTTAATCCCAGTACCCCCTTTTATCTCAAAGAACGTTTTAAGTTCCTTCATGACACACATTTATGGTCCTTGAGGTCGTCTGAGAATTTGACTCTGGCGATGCCAATCCATTCTAGCAATTACTATGGAAAATCCTTTACAGTTCAAGCTGCACGCCTGTGGAATGGATTGCCACTAGAAATCCGTAAAGCCAAATCGCTTAACATATTTAAATGTATGTTAAAAAGACACTACCTGTCAATCTAACGCCAATAATTATAAGCATTGTTAATTTATCATAATTATATTGTATTACAAGTGTTCTGTTCACTGCTTCCTTATAATTATATAATCATACTAGAGGACGCCAGCAGCTATGCCTGCATTTTTTTTAAATTTACCCGTTTGGGCCGATCCTGACTGTTATACCGATATGACTGTTAACCTACATCATTTCTGTCCATCCGCGGTTGCCTGGAAGAGATCGCTCTATTAGCAATAAGGCCGCCGATTGCACACTAGTTTTAAGTTATATACTTCTGTAAATACTTTGTTTGTTTTGGTGTTCAATAAAGTATAATCTATCTATCTATCTAAATCCACAACACTCACTGCAATGTCGTGGTCCCGACTGCCTACCAGTTGTAAGGAAGCTATGTTCTTAAAGAAGTCTCTCAACTCTGCAGAAGCATAACACAAGCTTATTTAGTTCATCATCCTCCTAGCTAGGGGTCCGCTTACTAGTCTAACCTAATTTGGCTGAATATTAGCTTTTCCACAGAGCGACAGCTTGTCTGACCTGCGCAACCCGAAGGGATAGCGATATTCCATGGCTTAGACTAGTGTCAGTTTATTTAGAGGTACTGACGCCCCATAACGACTGTCAAAGATCTTCATGACAGCCGGGACCGACGGCTTACGTGCTCTCCGAGGCACGGGACAAGCGATAATAAAATTACCAATTCAATACGCACATAACTCTGAAAAGTCAATGGCGCGCGCCGTGGATTCGAACCCGATACCCCCTGCAAGGCAGTCTGTTGGTATAACCACTAGGCTATCGCTGCCGCTAACACAAGCTTATATAGTTGCAACACTTTTAATGAGCGAGATACTTCTTATCTTCATTCTAGTATTCAAAGGACACCATAGAAACTAACTTTTACATCTAACCATACATAAAACAATCGACCCTAAAACAAGCAAAATTATATCCCGGTGTTTTACAACTGCGTTATATGTAGTTAATCTAGGGTAACAGACCAACGTGACACCGCCATCACGAGACTTGATATATGCGCACATTTGCATAATAATAAACATACGTTACAATACGGACATCTAGTTCTAATGTACGTATAGTAATTAACGTTTCGCTCTGTGGAATGTGTAAGTGGGGAGAACATGAATGATCTTTTTATAGTTAAGATTGTGGTGACAAGTTTGATGAAATTTGTTAATTAAACAAACAACGTCAGTAGAAAAAATGCTAGTAGCTAATAGTAATATTTTAATAACCTTCAATGTATTATTATTGTAAGTAATATGAGCAAACTTATGCAAGGTCACCGGATTCCAAAGTAAACGGAGGCCTTATTTTTGTAACTAGACATCTGATTAACATATTTATAAACTTTTAATAAACGCATCCATAAATTACAGAAATATAAATCGCACCCATCACACATATGAGTGGGACAGGAAAATATGTTTTATATTCAAGTAGTGTGACAAAAAACATTAAAACCGTAATATGTGAACATAAATTGCTAAAATTACGCAAAACCGAAAAAGAAGAAAATAATCAGAAACTCATAAATCTATTGTGTACCTTTGGTCCATTGCTGTATATAGCTGGCTATGTATCAGAATTATAATTACATTATAAAAATACACACAGACCTTTGCCTAGTGGAGAAAGCAGAAGGGACAGGGAACATAAAGAGAAAAGTATTCATAATATATACTACCATATTTAACATCTAGCGGCGGAAGCATTGGTCGAGAGCTTGTGAGAAAATTGAAAGTAACCAATGGAATTATTCAGGGCATGTGAAATTGGTATCATAACTACAACCGCCTACATTGAACAAATTTCCAACCACTAACGCGATTAAATTAAATAAATATGTCGAATAAATTCGTATTGTACATAACTTTGGTCTGCGTTTAACAATAATTAGCATTAATTCAACCCTGACCATGTAAACAAAATCCCAATCGAAATAAAACTCGCACCACAGTCGTCAAAAAATGATGGCCTGAATTGGATTACCGCCTTTGAGAATCCCAATTTAGTTGCAACGGGTTTCGCTTCTTGCAATATTCAGCGTGCGAATTCAGAAGAGAACCAATAACCCTGTGGATTCAGAGTCAACGATCGTAACGAACTATCTGATCAGTGACATCGTGTGAATATTAAGTGAGGCGTCGATTATATATGTAATAATATTGTTTGTGTCACGCCAAGCAAGTTTATTGGCGTGAAACATGACTGAAGAACTTCTCCGAGGGTGTGATGGCATCGATTGGCCGACTACTGAACTTTAACGAGACTGCTCGTCAGTGGAGTAGTACTGTTGCGTAATTTGTGTATGATCGTTTATTCAAAAATAGTAAAAGATATTTTCGACCAAAACTCGGTAGAATTTTATAATTTCCTAAATAAAAAATAAGAATGTTATTCTCGGTAAAATTATTTTCGGTAATGTCACTCTTTAGTAGAAGCTCTTGTTATAGCAACATCATTGATGGTGGTTGATGTGAGTCTCTCAATTTGAATGTAAATGGGTGTGTAGCGTGAACTGATCGGTAAATTTCTCATTTTATTTATGGCATGCGCATACATATGGCATATGCATGGGTATGCGATAAGCTAAGAAAATAAAATCATATAGCCCGGAACACAAAACAACTAAGTAACTTATTATTTCGCATCAAAATATAACCAAAGAAAAATAGCGTATGCTAGACATCTAATTTTAGTCTGAATATTACATAAGATCTGCCGCATTGGCATTCTATTTCATATGCAACTTGTCTAATAGAAAATTTCAAATATTTCTTTAACTGATATGATCTGACACTGACTTCTTCAAGTGCTTGAGCGCACTTACATTACAAGTTGCAAAGCAGTCAGTTAAGCCAAACAAAACTAAAACTCTTAAATCGTACAAGGTATCACATCATATTGCTATTCGAATTTAACTCTACTACCTAGTCTAGACATTTCACACCGATCCACATTCTCGACTTATGCATCGCATGATATAAGGCGAGGTAAACGACTCCAATTTAAAGTCGATCTGAATCAGCGGAGCGGAGTCAACAGAAAATCCATTTTCACCGTCATATCAGATGCCGATCAATGGTAACGACTATCTATCGCCAACCTTCATCATTCACGCACAGACAAACTAATCAAATAACAGGACAAAATTCAGAACCAAAACATTATTAAACAATGGGACAAAATCGTCTACATGAATGAATCGTACGGTCGGAATTTGCATACGCCAATCATGGCTTAGCATACAAATCGAAATTCGACGGACAGAAGGACAAATTTAGTTTAATTATCTGTAATCTTGATTTAATTTATGATCAGGTGAGGGCGAGTTGATTTGGTTTATTTAGATAACATAGCGGTTAAACCATGTATGCGTAGATAGGGAGGGATCGCACGTCCTCATTAAGTTGTTAATATTTGACATAGTGTGATCATGCGTAGAATCAGATTGTCTATAACTGGATGTTTGGATGATAGTGCGGTGGCAATTAATTTTTTTTATGAGATATGCAAACGAGCAGACGGATCACCTGATGTTAAGCGATTACCGACGCCCATGGACACCCGCAACACCAGAGGAGTCACAAGTGCGTTGCTGGCCTTTTAAAAAGGAATACGCTCTTTTCTTGAAGGTCGTATAGGTTCGATAAACCCACAGGTGACAGATCATTCCACAGTTTAGATGTACGAGGCAGAAAGTTTCTAGAGAAACGCACCGTTGTGGATGGCCAACCATCTAAATGATGGGGATGGAAATGCTGTCGCGTAGAACGATGGTGGAAAGAGGCGGCACGGATTAATCTCAACAATTTATTGAACATTGTGTTTGTGTAACTGTATAACTGTATTACTGTGCCTGAGGCTGAGTAGTGGTTTTAGTGATCATCTTGCTGTTTAGATCTATGCCGAGTTTTATGGATTCGAAACCCAGATGAGGCAACACTTTTCTGATCCACGAGTTGTTGATTTTAGATTTGGATGTATTTGCGTTGATTGAATCCCATCGCCTCTTTGGTCTCGCGGCATAAATATGCGCGTAGGATTGGGAGGTCTCGGGTTCGATTCTCGGGTCGGGAAAAGTGTTATTGGGTATTTCCGTTAGGAAATTCTCAGTAGCAGCACGGAGTCAGGTAATGTGCCCGGTGCGGCAATAGGCTCGCCCCCTATTACGTGGGACCTAAAAATTCATGACGAAATGTGTGTGTAATATTGTAATATTACACACACATTTCGTCACCCCGAAGGGGTAGGCAGAGGTGTACCTCTGCCTACCCCTTCGGGGATACAGGCGTGAATCTATAAAAAAAAAGAATCCCATCGAATCACCAGCAAGAACCCAAACATAAACTTATTTTGTAGATAGCGTAAAGCAACCGCAAGAAGCCGCATTGTCACTATTCACACGTAACCACAACTTGATCGCATTTTATCGCAACGGTGTGGTGTGGTACGTGAGAATCAAGCCTTATTCTACAGCCTACCTAAATCCCTTACAAAACTCACTACCTAATCGATAGCACTTGTGTTGTTATTTAAAACTGTTCAATCGAATCGAATTAACGTAAATCTGAAACAAATTTCTAAATGATTAGCTTTAGATCCAGTTTAACACTGATCTAGGATTTAAATCTTAGTGCAAATGGACATTAAAAAAGCAAATTTTTTAACAAATATTGAGCACAAAGTGCTGAATCGTTTCTATTCAGGGCATGTACCAATTGTAACAGTACGATTATCTAATGTTTGAAAGTTATAAGAACCAATTCAAAAATCTGTGGTGCTTTTCTTTTGTGAATTTTGAAATTCCAACGCAAACATAGTTGCCGATCGGCTTTTTGGGTGATATGATCCGTCCAGATAGTTTTATGGTTGGTGTTTTCTAGCGTTTATTGGATTTTGATTGTAATTATTTGTAACTTACTTATTTAAAGATTTTCAATATTAAAATCGTTTGTGAAATGCATAGCGCAATGGAAGCTAATAAGAAGATTAAGAAGCTAAAGCTTGGGCAAAGAAAGTTATTCGAACTGAAGAAAGGTATTCAAACTGTATTATTAAGCAACTGAGATGGTAAATAAATATTTTTTCTAATCATGACTACGTGATTCAGACATATTGACCGTGTCATTGGTCGATGCCATCTTAACGCCTCACACTACTCTCTCCATCAACAGGAGTTAGGTAAGTGGTAAAAAGTAATGTAATGAGATTTCAACTACTGTTGGAACTGGATGAGTCAAAAACATTTGGGGCGAAACCTTAGTATAGGCATATGTCCCGCAATAGACGTTTTCCGGTGGAAACAACTATCAAGCTAAGAAGCTAGTTATAAAATAATGCCAGACATACTATCTGATAGTGTAATTTAAATTTATATTATAATTAATTGACTCTATTCTATCATTAACTTAAACCAAATATCCAAAGGCAGACAATTAGCGTCGCAAACTAACCCACACATTCCTTTAAAACTTGTACTCTAATGAAACTACCTCAGTTTATTTATGTTCGAACAAAGCCAATTTTGTCATCAACTAAAAGCGTCGATGCTACTTGTATGGGCAATAAAAGAAAATTACACAACACATACATTCCGTGACTACCAACAGTTTGGCGTTCACAAAAAAGAAAAGCTTGGACCATAAAAGATTCAGACATGCGTGTTTTGCTATTGACGGTATAACTGTTCAATTGGATTTAAATAGCTCTAATGTGTATTATGCACAGTTATCACTGTTCGCAGTTAGCGTTTGACATAATAGATAGTGGGTAATTATACTAGACCATTATTATAGTGGAGCTGGTTATTTAGACAAACATCACTTGAAATCGATTGAGCGATCAAAACGAAAATATCACTAACTTAAAGTCTGAAGTATACGTATTTTAACAATACTAGCTGCAAAAGAATACAAATACTTCTAAATAAGATAACTAAATGTTCTTTAGAACTGAACTAATATTAGAATCTGAGAGGTGACTGTCAGGAAACAGCATTACTGGACACCGAACGGTTTATTCACAGAATTAAAATATATCAGATACTTACACAAATTCTGACTATAATTATGAATTTCTTTCTCGAGCTTCATTGTAAATTTTATCTTTGCAGCAAGCAACTTTACTACCTACCTATATTTTACCTGGACATTTATATATTAAAGTCAATCATAGAAAGCCAAAATAAGCACAAACAATGCCAAACATTTGTAAGAATGCATGATTCAAGCCATAAAATTGAGGCAAAAGAAACTGTGGTTAAATTAAATCAGTAAAAAGCCCAAAATAACGTATCTAACGGTATAACTTAGAACATAATGGTGTCATGGAGCTGAGAGGATAATCTCATAGAGTTAGAACTTCATTCAAGCATAATGGCGACATTCTGTGCACATGGTGCGGTGTTCGTAGATGCTATAATTCGGGCGCAATCTTTGTGAAAATGTACTCAATGTTGCAGAGAATGTGTAGAAGTCATCATATGGACGATGATTGTCCTGAAGGATAGTGCGATTAACGGTCGGTTTCAATATCCGATCTATCCGAGGATTTGACTACTAGAGATACTTATTTGACATGAATGCCATACAAAATAATTATGTGAAATAATATATATCTCCAGTAGCCAAATGCATATATAGATTGAATACATAAATCGGTTGTAAATATTCTTAGTAGATAGAGAGGTGGAGAGGACGGTTGTACACTGTAATAATAATTGGTTATTGTATTCGGTTTCCTATCATTACAAAGAAAACTATCGCTTTTGAAAAGGCAAAAATGCAATTAGTTGATTTCATTCTTATAATTAGATACATTGGTATTTCTATTAATAAAGTATTATTCATATCCGAACTCAGAACGACAGCTTGTTATGCTATTTCGGGATGAATTCTGCCGTAGTAAATCAGTAAAATTATACTTTACTCATCAACAGGCCTTTATACTGTCCCACTGCTGGGCACTGGCCTCATCTCACTATGAGAAGGGTAAGACCATAGTCCACCACGCTGGCCAAGTGCGGGTTAACAGACTTCACATATTATCTTTCGAGAACATTATGGAGAACTCTCAGACATGCAGGTTTCCTCACGATATTTTCCTTCACAGATAAGCAAGCGATAATAGCCAATTTCATACACATTTAACTTCCAAAAGTCATTGGTTGAAAAAAAATTGGTTGAAAGTTGGAAATTTATACATACATACATACATATACCCACGCTTTTTCCCGTCGGGGTAGGCAGAGACAACGGAACGCCACTTGCTTCTGTCCTTACAAACCTTACGCGCTTTCTCTACATTTCATTACTCTTCATATGTGCTCGCCGGTTCCGGGTGCTTCGGACCTTTCCATTTTTCAGAACGTCATCAATTTGGTCGACGAATGTCCTACGAAGTCGGCCGCGCGACCGGCTTGCCCATACATGTTTGCCTCATATATTTGGTGCGTCATTCTTTCTTCACTCATTCGCTCCATGTGTCCAAACCATCTCAGCATTCATTTTTTAATTCTCGTCACAACATCTTCTTTCAGGCCACATCGCTCTCGTATTACTGCATTCGGAATTCTGTCAATCAGTCGTACCACACACATAATACGCAGAGATCGCGTTAAAAACTCAAAATTAAATAAGTAAGTATAAAGAATGTTGTATAAATTTATAAAATAGTTTTGTTTACAGACCAACTAATCAGTTGAATCTATTCTAAAAGTAAACGCCACTACATAAATAGCATGCACAGAAACTAGACTTTCCAGCATCGAAATAAATTGCCAAAGAATTGTGAGTAAGCAAACAATGAGCCTAATCCTATTGTTACGGTAAATTAAAAGCTTTGTACTGGGAAATAACTTTTATTCGATTTTAAAGGATTGCATCTATTTGGGGGTTTCATTTGTTTTGTTTGAGGGCACGAACAAATTGATTGAAACGATTGTTAGATTGGATAGGCTTTTTCTATTTGAGCAAAGCCACATCGTCCCTTTTTTTGGAATTAGCGTCGCGTAATCCTTTAGAACTGGTTCCACGGTTTTGCAGTAGTTTATTTGTCCGATTCGTTTGAATATTGCAGTTATAAAACAGAATCGTCAAATTATAAAGTGCTATCCAAAATAACACTGCAATGGGTTTGTGTACCTTTTAAGGGCTTAGCCAGGACGATTTTGGTAATATGCTGTTAAGCAACTTGTACATAAGTAATCGCTAATACGTCAGTTATTTTCTACATAAGATAAAAAGTCATACGCCTTTTACATCTTAGGCAAAAGAGACCCGCGACTTGAGGGAAAATTTTTTTTATATAAAGTCAGCGTAGTCTATTGATCTTGGCCACTGCTGTTTCGGGTGAAGCCACGACCTTGCTTAAGAGACCAATTTGAGCAACTAAAATTCAAGTAAAGAAATCGAATCCAAAGAGGCTATCAATATTGCCTAACAAGATTGTTATAAATATTCAAGTGTTTTTTTTTATACAATATTACAAAATGTAGTAATATTATTTTAATATATTCTTCTCGGCGTATTCTTTTATAAACAATGTTTGCGTTATTATTTCTTCAAATTACACTTTTGTCCTTCAACAATGTAATCAGATGGTGCTTTAAAAATCCAATCTCATAACAAAAATGGTGTTCACTGAAAATTTTCGACACTTTCGTTCATAACGCAATTTTGGGAGTCAACATTTTATCACCAGCGAAACAATTTTTCGCACTCCATAAAATTAATTTAACAGTTTTTGAACGCAGAAAATTGCCTGCACATAATACTAGAGCGAAACAGCTATTAATAACTTTTGTGCAAATATAATGGTGTGTTCGAGCCTGTTCCAAAATAAAAGATGGTATGCAGTGGACTGTATATTATAATTGGTAGTATACTGGTTCGTTATACAAAAGTAAATGCCCGACAATTCAGCGCAAGCGATAGTTCTGAGTACGTGTGTTTCGTTGGGCTTCTGATGGCTGACCGCTCACGGCGCGCGCCCGCCGTGCGTAGGCGCCGTAGTGCTGTGGCGCGATTGTAGTGATGTGAATAGGAATGTGTTACTAATTACTAATAGTAACGTGTCTACGACAATGTGTCATAGACATTCTGCCGGGCCGCAAACGAGTGGGTTGCATGCTCTTCTGATGGTGCTGGTCTTGATGTCGACCACTTCTGTGACTCCGTCAGGCCCCAGTTGGAGCTGTGTTGCTCGTCCCAGGACGCAACGGGCAGGTGGACGCGCATCATGGCAGCTGTCCCAATGACTCATGCCATCTGGTCTGGATCTGTGAAATTCGGCTTCTTGTACATAATGTTCATATGCATTGCAGTTGGCCGGTGGTGGCTCAGGATACATACAATGGTTGACCAATTAAGAAGTGAAAGGAGTGGGGGCAGAGAGTGAATCAGACGTGCTGAAAGAGAGGCGTCTAAGACCTAGAAAGTGAGAAAGAGTATATGGGAATAATGCCTCATGTGTGTGGTGTGCTAAGCCTTAGACCTGCCTAAGTTGCCGCCGCCCGTTGACTGTGTCCCACCATAACCCACCATAGTGTTGATACTATGGGGGAATGAAGTGGATGTGATGCCTTGCTCTGCTGCATTGCCGCTAACTAAGTTGTGATTCTCTGCCAGAAACCTGTGACAACATTTGACGCCACTACGAGTGGTGCCATAGCCTGTATGTGCATGTGTATGTGAAGCTGAAAGTCTGAAACTGAACAGTCTGAAAATGAATGTAACTATGAATAGTCTGAAGTGTGAATGTATGTCAGGTTCCTCGGCAGCTGATGAAGGCATTTAGTAATGCTAAGTAAGATTCTTTCGTCAAGTCGGTAACTGATCCAGATTGACAGCTAGAACTGGCATACATAAATGCATATGTATGACTCAATATTGACTACCACGCCCCCTATGGTTACTGATCATGACTAAGGGACTGCAAGAAGCCAAATTTCAGTTATGTCTGTTAATTTGTGAAGTTGTAAATTAATAATAATAATAATAATAATAAATTTTTATTTCAGACAAGGTCCATATAGTTACAATTACATACATAAAACTTAACCTATGTTAGTGAACACAATAAATTTACTAATCTAGAAGGACTCGCAACCATCTCCTCGATATATCGGAGTCATACTTATCGGCAATGACATTCAGGATGCCATTTGTACTACCCCGTACTCTTTTTAGAAGAGATGCAATGCGTTTACGCATAATAGCGTGGAAACCATCCACTCTCGCTTCCGTAAACATGCCAGAAGCACTACAGAAGCGAGGCAATCCTAATAACATCCTGTATCCATTGTTATACTGCACTCTCAGATTATTTAGCGACCTTTGAGTAAATGCGACCCATAGACTACTCGTGTAGAATGTTTGACAATACGCCTTAAACAGAGTTACTTTAGCTTCATTACTACAGCGAGCAAATCTACGGGCCAGCATATTAGTTCTTACAGCCATAGCCCTGCGCTCCCTCTCTATATCCATCTGATCATCAAGACTCTCAGTAACATAGTGTCCAAGATATTTAAATTGTTGAACCCTTTTCAATTCAACTCCATTTAATTTAATTTGTGGTACACTTAATGGACATTTACCGAGAGCCTTGAAAATCAGGTACTCGCTTTTTAGGCAGTTATATTTTAATCCATGACTATTGCTATAATTTTCGCAGATTGCTAACAGCCTCCTCAATGCGCCAATAGATGGACTCAGCAACACCATATCGTCCGCGTAGCTGAGATTATTCATACAGACATTATCAATAGAACACCCGATTTGTGTGCTGCTGAGTTCAACCATTAGCTCATTAATGTAAAGATTGAATAACTTTGGCGAACTTAGTCCACCCTGCCTCACCCCACATTCCATTCTATATGCAGTAGAGAGACTATTAGCCCACTTAACACTATTAATTTAGTTAGCATACCAGAAATGAAAAAGTCTTTGCACCTGCGCATGCACGCCCGTCTTCTTGAGCTTTTGCCATAGTGAATCGTAAGACACCATGTCAAAAGCCTTTGACAGGTCTAAAAAGCATGCATTAATGAATTGTCTGTGTGTAATTCTGTATGTTGTTTCTAAGATTGTGAATTATTTCTGAAAGTTATGAGAAATTGTCTACTTGTGTGTACACTGATTAGTGTTCCAGTGATTCTGAAAGGTATGTAATATAGTAATATCTGTATCTGAATTGTTGTCTGATTTGAATCATTTTCTATGATATGAAAACAATTCTGTCTGTCCACTTAAACACTCTGATGATTGTTTAAGTGGTGTGGTTCTTAAAACCAATTCCTAAAACATGATTAATGTGCAAGGAATTCTGAATTTGAAAGTTCTGATTTGAATGATTCTTCTATGTGAAGAAGAAACAATTCTGTTTATTTGTCTGACCGACTTAAAACACTGATGATTGTTTAAGTGGTGTGGTTCTTAAAACCAATTTCTAAAACTTGATGAGTGTTTTAGGAATTCTGAAATTCTGATTATGAAAGTTCTGATTTGAATTGTTTTTCTATGTGAAGAAAAAACAATTTATTGTTTGTCTGACCAGCTTAAACAATCTGATGATTGCTAAGCGGTGTGGTTCTTAAAACCATTTCCTAACACTTGTTAGTGTTTCTGGAAGTTCTGATTTGTCTGTAAATGTATGCATTGTTTGAGTGTGTGTGAAAGTGATGAGTGTTTTTGTGTTTGTGTTTCTGAGGTGGTTCTTGGAGATCTGAATAATTCTTAACATATGAATTGTTTGAGTTTATGTATGGCTGAATCATTTTGTGTTTGTGCTTGTGGTTGTGTTTGTGGTTGTGAGTCTGTGGCAGTTCTTGAAGGTCAGAACAATTGCTGATATGCCCAGGTGATGTTGGCAAGCAGCTGCTATCATCATCCCTGAGAAAGCCTGGACCAGAGAGCCACAGTTGTGGATGTTTGTGTGATGATGGTGTGCCAACCCTAGATTTGATATCTGGGGGTTTCTGTTTAGTGTGTTGCCATGTTTGTTTGTGTGTATGTGTTTTTGGGTGTAATTTGAATTGTTTTCCTTGTTTCAGAAAACAAATCTTTTTCTGTTTGTCTGACCGGCTTAAACAATCTGTTGATTGTTTAAGCGGTGTGGTTAATGTAACCATTTCCTCACATGATTGATGAGGAGTCTGATATATGTTTGAAGGAGTAGAAATGTTTTCTAGCTCCCTGAATCTGTGTGTGTTGTCTGAGGTCTGATTGAATAATGTGGTCTGAGTCTTGTTCTGAATGGTCTGATTGGTCAGTGTGTCTGAGATGCAGCCTGTTATCAACCAGCCTAACTTTGTTTCAATTAGAACTGGTTGCTGTTTCCCTAATTCCAATCTTCCAGTACCCATGACTTGGCATTATTGTGGGCTCTAGACGTTTTATTGTCGCTTGTCCTGTGACGAGGGTTTTCCGCAAATTCGGAGATGTAATTCTGTATATACTTACCCTGGCCTTATTTGCAGTTCGGTGTTGTTGAGTCACAAAGGAAAGACGAATAACAATAAACGCGGCGGTAAAATTGTAATGGTTGGTCGTGGAGTACCTTTTATTTGGAACAGTTTTGCTACAATTTCTATATGGAAGGCTTACAAAGTCCTAGCGTTATACCGGTTATATTCAAGACGTTCGTGTTTACCTTCTAATCTATCCACATTTGACAGAATTTATCAAGATTATAATTATAAGAATCCAGCTCGTTACGTCACATAAAGTGCCATACCGTCAGTGGATTGCCGTCTACTGTAAAGCATTATTTTATAAAGCATTGTAAAAATATTTGTCAAGAACTAGTAGTAGTACTATTTTGCTATTTAACAAAATGTTTGTGGCAGTATTGCCAAGATATGACTATACCCCCGTATCATGTGCCCCGGTGGCCATCCATTAGAGACGTTTGAAGTCTGTAGTCCATCTTGAGACTGTATCCACTTTGCATGATCTTATGATTATAGACGCTCCTGGTAGTTAGCTAATTGGCACGCATATTATCCCTAGCGATATCAGGCCTCAGACAACGAACATGCAACATGCTGTCTGCCATTAAGCTATATGAAAATTTAAGGAAGTGTGCAAATTATCACGATTTTAGAGTCAGCGAACAAACTTGTGCACTAGCATACCAAATCGCTCAAACTAAAGTCCAACTAAAAATCTGTAATCTGCAAAGAATGTGAGGCCTACTTCGTTTTTCGAGCACATCTATCTAATCGAACATGATAATGAACTTTTACCTTCATTGACCATAAACTGTGTTGCTGCTCCATTTAAGTCAAAGCTCTCCTTGGTACTTAACTGATAGCCAGCTCACTGCGTCTTAATCACTATCTCCTTGTAAATGCACGTTCGTTGCACACCAGTCGACCGTCCACACTACAAATTACAAGCAGCCGTGTTAACAGCACTTTGGTGAGGTAATTACAGTCCAATTACTCAGTAGATGGTAATTAAGGCGACGACTTGGTATCAATATTGTTATAGTTAGCTTGAGATCATTTTAAGACAGACTCGCAGTCACATTGGGAGACAAGTGAAAAAGAAAGCTTTAAATGATTTTGACTTTGTCATCAAATATTAAGTCACAACGGAGGAATTATTATAGTGCAGATTAGTTACAAATACGACCTCTATTCCTTATTAATCTTCAAATAGCAATGTGAACTAGAATAGAAAATGTGAAACTTCATAATTCATAACATATACTGGGATTCCTGACTTGACCTGAAAAATCTTATACCTACTCGTAATACTTGTTAGAGTTCAAACCAACCTAGCGGCTTAGAGTCTCAGGATATATTTCGATTTCGTAAGCTGTCAGCAGTCTCTAAGTGACCACTTCGGGAAATAAACGAAGTAGTTCCACACTGAAATAGAAATAAACCATGTCAAACATAGATGTGAAAACCTGTTGTATGAGTTATTAATTGTATCTGTATGTTTATCGAATTACTCATAGAGTATTTAATATTTGCAGACTGGATGGAACATAATAATGTCCTTTCAAATGGTCGCACAACTTAAAAGGAACACAATAATCAACTTTCTTGATTATAATTTCGGTATTTTTGGCTCTGAAATATTATGTCATTCAAGACAAAGTGTGTGAAATTATGGTAAATTTTAGAATAGTTTTCCTCTATAATTGTATAAAGTAATAACAGCGTCCATCATTACCTAATGCTTATCCAGATTCAAAATCACTATCAAGTTAAAATGCAGTGTGAGAAGCAAGAAACTATCAAATTTTGACTTCAATAAATAGTACAGGACAATATCGTTCTTAGCTTGGTTCAGTTTGTTAGGTTTTCACGTATTCATACGCACCTCTATTGTGTTCTGGTAAAATAACATAACCTATTTTCTGCGGGATTACCTAGACAACACATTTTTCTATGTTTAAATATTCCAAATGGGGTAACGCCATGGAACCTTTATACTTTCCCAATTAAGGTAATAGGGATTGATCCCATTACCTACCTACACCTAACCCTAACGTTGATCGACGAACTAATTTCGAAGTAATAAAACCTCTAATGAATCTTCATCACCCTGTGTCCCCAAAATCAATTTAATGTGACGTCACTCATTGTCAAAGCCATGGCGTACCACTCATAACTGTGCCATAAATCGCCATGTGACCACATTAACTGTGATTAACCCGCAACCTTGAGAAAGATTGATGATTTATATGAACAATCAATTACGGATGTAATTTGAAGGTCTCTCCTGTGTGACGATTTAGTGCCTGCGAGAATCGATAGCATTTAAAACGAGAAAAATGCTCAAGAGGTTTTTTTAATAATGGTAATAAATTTATCGTGATTTGTGGAGCCTTGAGGGAGAATTTGTAAATGTAGTACTAGGTCTATAGCAAAGGCTTCGTCTGTCTGAATGTCTAATTATTTTATGTTACTTCAAATTTATGTATTACGTTCCGCCTATCGGCAAATTAACATAGTGTACTTATTATTATAAGAAGAGACTACCTATTTATATATTGTGAATTGATTGTTATTCAAGGAATTCCATTGCCTCTCAAGTTGCTTTTAATTGCATGCGCTTTAAACGTATTTGTTGTGAAAGCCCTTGATGAGAGATAGAACTGATGGTGATTTATCATTCTATTATCAGAATTGTCGAGGACTTAGGACTAAATTGAAAACGCTGTATATGAATATTCTCGCATCTTCGTATGACGTAATTATACTAACCGAAACTTGGCTAACGCCAGACATCGACAATAGTGAATTTGTGGACTTACGGTACATCGTATTTAGATGTGATCGAAATCGTAATGCTACGGGCAAACGAGATGGCGGTGGAGTGCTCATTGCGGTACTGCGTGAACTTCAACCAATGATACTAGACATCGATTACTATCAGCAACATAAATGTTTTGAACATCTCATGGTTAAGCTACCGAGCAGAAAGCACGTACAACAAATGAACGTGATAAGTTCTGCGTACATACCACCTCAGACCGGCATAGACGTTTACACGGCTCACTTTGACACGTTGCATGACATCTTGTTTAGACCCCATGTTGAAAGTATTTATTTATTACAATCTACCTGATGTAATTTGGTGCTCTGTTTCAGCAGATCATGAAAGTACCTTGAAATGCACTAGTTCACACCCTGTATGTGCTGAATTAGAGCATCTTATGTCAGCGCTTGATGCTTGTCAATAGAATTCTGTCCCTAACAGTGAAGGTAAGATACATACATACATACATACATAGACTCACGCCTGTTTCCCGGAGGGGTAGGCAGAGACGACGGAACGCCATTTGCAACGATCCTGACATACACTTGCTCCCATCAAGTTTCTCATGCATGCTCTTCTGTTAAGGGTACTTCTGACTTGTCCTTTTTTCAGGATGTCTCCAATCTGGTCAGAGAACGTTCTCCTAGGTCTTCCCCTTTGTCCTGTCCCATTCACACTAGCCTGATATATCTTCTTTGTCAGTCTATCGTCATCCATCCTCTCCATGTGCCCAAACCATCTTAACATGCCTTTCTCAATGCTTGTCACTACATCTTCTTTTACCCCACACCACTCTCGTATCACACAATTCTTTACTATGTCGGTCAAAGACACACCACACATACTTCTCAGTGCTCTCATTTCTACAGCATTTATTCTACTTTCAAATCTTCTGCCATACCCAACTTTGACTACCATACATAAGGGTAGGCACTAACACACCTCTATGTACAGCCAAACGTGCCTTTTTGGACACGTTTTGACTGTTCATAAACGCCTTCAGAGCTCCATTCACACAATTACCTGCATTAACTCTCCTTTCAATATCTGCTTCATTCTTACCATCTCTTGTAAACAACGTACCTAAGTAAACAAACTCATTCACTTGTTCCACTCGCTGTCCATCGATCAAAACATTACAAGCCGTAACGCTTTCCTCCTTTTCAAAAACCATAACTTTCGTTTTACTTACATTCACTTTCATTCCTTTTCTTCCGAACGCACGATGCATGATTGTTACCATCTCCTGCAACTCCTCCGTTGAAGATGCAAGTATAACCTGATCATCAGCATAAAGGAGGCATTTGACGAGTAACCCATTCATCCTTAATCCGCAGTCACTATGTTTTAAATCTTGCAAACAACTGTCCATGAAGAGGTTAAACAGCCACGGCGACGCTACACATCCCTGTCTAACACCTTTATCGATGGTAAACCAGTCAGTGTATGCCCCGTTTATCCTCACACAAGCTTTAGAATCCTCATAAAGGGATTTCAGAGCCCGAATGAGGCTGCTGTCCACCCCATTCATTGACAGCACCGACCACATTTCATTCCTCACCACTTTATCGTAAGCCTTTTCCAAATCCACGAATGCGCAATAGACCTTTTGACCTTTGGCCAAAAATTTACCGGCTATGCTTCGCAAGGAAAAAACCTGATCCGTGCATCCCATACCCTTTCGGGATCCCGCTTGTACATCCCATATTTTCTTGTCGGTTACTTCCATAACTCTTTCAATAACCCCTTTGCATACAATTTGCCAACAATGCTGAGAAGGCTAATGCCTCTATAGTTTTTGCAGTCTTGTTGCGAGCCTTTTCCTTTATAATGAAGCACAACTACAGCTGTGGTCCAGTCATTAGGTACTCGGCCGGTGTTCCAACACAAGTTATATAACCGCTGCAACTGACCAACTATGATGCCCTGTCCAGCCTTCAGCATTTCGACTGTAATCCTATCATATCCTGCAGCCTTACCTACTTTCATACTTCCCAGTGCCTTCACGATCTCATCCACGCCAATAACGCTTTCATCATTGCTATCATTACAATTCACTTCAGCTATCGGTGTCTCTATCGCCGTTTTTTCGAATAAACTTTCAAAATACTCTTTCCATCTCTTCAGCATGCACAATTCACCATTTACTATACTTCCATTCTCGTCTCTGATGGATGTGTGTTCTGATGATTGAGTTCTTCCTCGAACTGCACGAACGGATTTCCAGAAAAACTTTATGTTCCTCTGGAAATCGTCAGATAATCTGCTATCAAACTCATCTTTCTTTTCCTCTTTTTTCTTTTTAACCATTTCTTTTACTATTCTTTTTGACCTAACAAACTCTTTTTTTGCTTCATCTATCGTCTACACTCGTTGCTTTTCCCATTCTTTCATTTGCTCTGGCAGCCAACCAATCTGACCAAGCTTTCTTCTTCTCTGACACTGCTGATTGTACATCCTTGTCCCACCATGTATTCTTAACCTTTCGTATTTTCCTTCTCTTGATCATACCACATACTTCAGACGCTACACATACTACCTCTTCTTTAAAGGCCTGCCATAATTCTTCCATATCATTTATGCTATCGAATCTCTCAAATCTTGCTATCAATCTTCATTTATACTCATCTTTCACATCTTTCTCTTGTAGATTTTCTACTTTTATTCTTGCCAAGACCCTATTTTCATTACGCTCTCGGTGTCGCCATCCTTAAAAGAGCCCACTTATCCGGCTCAACACCAAGAAGTGGTCTGTTTGGATGCCGATCCCTCGATATACTCTTGTATCCAACACATTCTTTCTCAATCGTTCATCTACTATCACAAAATCAATCATACTTCTTCTAAACTTTTTGTTAAAGAAATGCATTAATACTATTCAGTCTCATTATAACTTAAAGCATATATCTAATTCGAAAAATAAAGGTAAGGCTGCATGGGATATTGTCAAGCGCAGTATGGGTAATTCTAATTCAAAAGAATATATTGATAATTTAATTGATAATGGTAACTTTGTTGAAACAGGATTAGACATAGCTAATTTAATTTATAACTTTTTTATTGACATAATACAAAATAACCCAGTAATGACAACAACAGACACACTAAATTATGATACTCACAAATTGAAAACTAATGTTTCAAGTTTCTTCCTGGAACCTACAAATCCAGGTGAAATCTATCAGATAATTATGTCATTAAAAAATTCAAAGTGCGCTGGTTATGATCAGATTCACGCAGACCTGCTAAAACGTATTGCATTGTATGTAGCGGTACCTATGTCACATATAATGAATTTATCTATTGAACAAGGACTTTTCCCAGATAAACTGAAACTGTCTGTTATAAAACCCCTATTCAAAAAAGGTTCTAAGCAAGACAAGAATAACTACAGACCTATAGCTTTAACTCCTATATTGTCAAAAATTTTTGAAAGGGTAGTATACAAAAGACTTCTTAAATTCCTAGATAAGAATGATATTCTAGCTAAAGAACAGTATGGTTTTAGAAAATGTAAATCAACTCAACTGGCTACCTTTACCTTGGTTAATTCTATAATTCAAAATATAAATGCAAAAGTGCCGACAACTGCCCTTTTTCTTGATCTTAGCAAGGCGTTCGATTTTGTAGATCACTCGATACTTATTGAAAAATTAGAAAAATATGGAATAAGAGGTATAGCTTCGCAATGGTTCCAATCATATTTGAGTAACAGAATGCAGTTTACAAGAGTGACAAAATTTAATAATTCTACTAATTCAATAGAAAATTACGATTCGGCACAACGTGTAAACTACTCTGGCGCCCCACAAGGAAGCATATTGGGACCTTTATTGTTTCTTGTCTATATTAACGACCTCCCACGTGCGGTATCACACAACTCTGTCTTATTTGCTGACGACACCACTGTTATAATAAAATGTAAAAATATAGATTATTACGAGTCTGAAGTAAATGAAACACTTCTACAAATTATTAAATGGCTAGATGTAAATAAATTAAGGATAAATATTGAAAAGACAAAAATTATGCACTTTAGAACCTTCAAAAGTAATCAGTTAAGATTAAATATTAAATACAACAATAATAAAATAGAACTAATAGAAAGCACAAAATTCTTGGGAATAACACTAGACGCTCATTTTACATGGAGAAGTCATGTCGATAGCATTTGCAACAATATCAATAGATTCGTCTTTGTTCTGCGTAAACTTAAAGATATAACATCAAGACGTACCTCCTTAATGGTATATCATGCCTATGTTTGTTCGATTATACGATATGGCATAGTGGTCTGGGGTAACTCTACTGACCTTATGAGGGTCTTCATAGCGCAAAAAAAATGCATCCGTTCAATTTATGGAATGAGATGGCATGAGTCCTGTAAGCCTATATTTAAGTCGGAGAAATTACTTACTGTCCCTTGTATTTACATATATGAAGTTGCAAAATTTGTCAAAGGTCATCCATACCTCTTCGAATGCAACAACAACAAAAGTAAGCGTAAAGTAACTCAAATTCATCTCAAAATGCCAGTACCAAAATTGGAACTTTTTAGACGCAGTTGTGCTTACATGGCACCTTTAATTTTTAACTCTTTGCCAAAACATATTGCTGATTTGCCATATAGTAAATTCTGTCGAGCTTTGCGGCATTGGCTGACAGAGGAAAGCTTTTATACTATTAAAGATTTTCTTAAAAAGAGCTCCTTTCGTTTTTTCTATTATGGAAATGCATTGTAATACACTTAATAATATCATTAAACTTAGTAAGTTATTAATTTATTTTTAACTCAATGTTTAAATTTGCACACCTTTAAAGAAGGTGAAATATGTCGTGATCTTATATTGTATTTTAACATCTTATGTACCATATTTCTTGCAAATAAATAAATGAATAAATGAATGAATGAATAACATTTTTCGCCTCTCGCGTATACATATGTATCCTTTTATGATCAAATATGGTGTTTGTCACAAAGGTAAGATACTTGATGTGTTTATTTCTAATGCGGCGTGTGTAGTCGGCCCTCCGGGTGTGCCACTGCTGACAGCTGATCTTCACCACCCACCCTTTGTTATGATTGCGCCTGTTGCCACGCGAGTCCAGTTCACTAAGAAGAAGCTTCACAATAAATATAATTTTCGCAAGGCTAATTATAAACTCATGAATAAATATATTGATGATATTAATTGGGTTGAGTTACTGGACGGCCTCACCTCTGAAAGGGCTGTGAAGGCCTTTTATAACAGACTTGATGTAGTTATTAGACATAATGTTCCTCTTACAAAACCACGATCACTTGACTTTCCAGTCTGGTTCACACCGCATTTAATCAAAATATTTAAGAAAAGGCAACGCTTCTGGGTAAAATGGAAAAAGTACAAAAACCTTAAAGACTACAAAACATTTTCTGCTTTCAGGTCAATTTTCAAAGATATGTCCAAGCTCAATTATTCCTCTTACATAAAAACCGTAGAGGATAACCTCATCTCTAATGTTATTTTTGGTCTTACATTTCTAATCTTAAATCCGGATCAATTACTCCGTCTACCATGCAATATATGAATGAAAGTAAAGTCAAGTGATCCTAAGACTATTCGTGCTTTGTTTTCAGACTATTTCCTATCATCCTTTGAACCCGTGTCTTTAACTCGAAATGCATGGAGCCCTCCAACTCAGTACGCTAAGAATATTTGTATAATAAGTGACCTCTATATTGCTGAAGCCAACATAATCAAAGAGCTAAAGCAACTAAATACCTCTAAGGGACCAGAGCCCGATGCTTTGCCACCAATATTTTTCAAGTCTATTGCTACCAGTATTTATAAGCCACTTTACATAATTTATAATAGATGCCTCCGCGCAGGTGTATTTCCTGATATATGGAAACAAGCTAATATCACACCAGTGCATAAGGGTGGTACTAGGCAGGATGTTGTGCAATATAGACCTATTTCAATCTTATCAACCTTGTCGAAGCTCTTTGAAAGGCTTATACATAATAAGATTTACCCGTTATTACATAAAATCATAATTCCTGAACAGCATGGTTTCGTAAGGCGTCGCTCAACGACAACTAACTTGCTGACTTTTACCAATTATTTATTTAACGAAATGGATAAACGCTTGCAGGTAGATTCTGTTTACACCGATTTCAAAAAAGCCTTCGACAAGGTTGATCATGAAATTCTCTTGAATAAAATTGAATTCAATGGTAGCCGTGGCAACTTGTTTCGTTGGTTTGCCTCTTATATGGAAAATCGGACACAGAGAGTGGTTATGAATGGACACCGGTCATGTGAAGTACACATAACTTCTGGAGTTCCACAGGGCTCAATATTGGGGTCACTTTTATTTATCATTTACATAAATGATATTAAATCATGTTTCAAACAATCCAAGTTTGTGATGCATGCTGACGATTTAAAAGCTTTTAGGCCCATACATGACAAGAGACTGTCATTTGTTTCAAGAAGACCTTAATAGACTAGCAGACTATTGTAACGTGAATAAGCTACACCTAAGCATTCCAAAATGAAATTACATACAGTTTACAAAAAAGCATTGTGTTATTAAATTTGACTACAAGTTTCATGGTATTGTATTGAATCGAACATCACTTGTTAAAGATTTTGGTATTCTTTTTGATAATAAGCTTTCCTTAAGTCAGCATATAGACAAGATTGTTAATAATGCTTTTAAAATGTATGGATTTGTGATAAGATCCTCTACCGAGTTTAAGCGCCCGTCCACATATCTTTACTTATATCAAATGCTCGTTCGCTCCCAGTTGGAGTATGCCGCCTCTATTTGGAACCCTTTCTACAAGAAATATATTGTGAGGATTGAGCAGGTGCAAAGACAATTCCTTCGAGCCATGCATTACAGGTGTCAAAGAAATAGTTCATATTTGTCCTATTCTTTGTTACTTCGTGAGTATAAACTGCTAAGTTTGGAGAACCGTCGCACTTTGTTGGAGACTAGCATACTTTATGATGTTGTCCACAATAATTTTGATGCCATTGAGCTCACAAGTGGCTTATGCTATACAATTCCTCGAACTTTCAAGAAACGTAAGGTTCGAGCTGGTACACTTTTCACCTTAAATACATGTCGCACTGATTCTGGTCTTCGCTGCTCCATTCATCGAATGTTGGAGTCCTATAACAATCAATTCACAGATACCGATATTTTTGCATGCTCAAAGTCACAATTTAAATTGAAAGTAATTAAAATTCTTACGTCCAATTATGTGTAATTTGATATGTTTTTTGTAGAATATGTATAAGTGTATATTATGTTTCCTATTATTTACTTTTAAATGTTGTATCTATGTATAAGTATGAATCCAAATCCAATTTAAAATCCAAATCTAATTTATTATTTTACATTTTTCAATATTTATTTCAGTTAATGTATTATAATTTTTCTGTCATTGTAACACATTCTTACTGTTCTTTGTTTTAATCTGTGGATAATGCAGTGGGCTCCAACACTGTCTTACTTATTTGTTAAATTTCTTTACTATATTTGTTGTAGCTGTTTATTATCCCTTAACCCCTCGAAGCATTTTGGCCACCATCGAGGCATCTCAGGATACCCGTAGATGTATTATGGCCACTTTCCAGGCATCTCAGGATACCCGTAGATATATTTTGGCCACTTTCGAGGCTAGGCTTTCGAGCTAAGTACGGGCGCGTAATATTTTCGTTGAAAGAATGGTGATATTTCTATTTATTAAGTTAATATTGTATGTCAAAAGACGCGTAATTAAATAAGCTTTCGAATGATATTAATTAACACCAAATAATGTACTTGAAGCCCACGCAAGAGCGGTATAAAGCGCGCCCGGTATAATATTTTCCCGCCATTTTCGAGCGCTCTATTATATTTGAAAGAAAGAAAGAAAATATGTTTATTTGTATACACGTCGCACAATAATAACATACAAAAACAAAAATAACTAAATAACAACAATTAAAACCTTACAATAAAGAGACACATCTTTGAGCATCACACTATCACGCAATCCAAAAGACTAGGACCCAAACGAAGCAACGGGTTGACGCCGTTGACAGACAAGCGTCATAAACGTCACGTCCGGTGACGTGTACTATCAATAACCGCCTTGCGGCCATGTGCTCTCAAGTTTTGCCATGTATACAAAAGGTAATAGTTAAATGAATAATGAGTATCTCATACACAAAAAAAGTTAAATTCACATAAGTTAAAAACTATGGGTATTGTACGACGCGTGCTACAAATTAGGCCGACATTCAGCATACACTGCGAAGGATGCTGTGGGTCCATCTCAGTACTGATTTTCAATGTGGCCTTCAAAATGCCAAACATTGCCAGAACAGTACCGTTTAATTCACAATCATAGCTTAAAACAAGCAAATAACATTATAGTACTGTCTAAGGATACAATATCATGGTAATCGAGTAATGATATGTACAAGGTTTACAATACATACAATCCATTCTACATAATATAATAACTTTTCCATTTGCAGTTATGCCCACCTGCTTCACGTTAAGAAATGGAAGCATAAGAGCGATATAAGGATGCTTCAAGCAATGCTGGAGCATTGACATATACTCTATCGATAGACGGAGCATTCCCTATAAATATTTTGTTCAAATTGTCAACGTATGACGTCTAATCGTACTAGCGACACACACAACAACACGCAGGCGCAAGCAGTGCCAATGACTTACAGTGTCTAGTTATTATTATAGCCAATCAACAACAACCAGTCCTGACATCTTACCAATGAGTATCCAATAGTTCTCTAACGCTACTGGCTGCTTATTGCCATTTGCAAAGACTATTTACATCACAGAAGAGATGTTTTCTGTCTACAATATTTCATCAACATAATAAGAACAGTTTATTTATGAAAATAAAAGGAATTAATTGCTGGGGGTTTATTTAAGTAAAAAAATTGAATCTATAAACATATTCACATGTTTTTATTACAAAATAGAAAAATGTATTCGTAGGCGTAAGTTCAAGACTTGCCTTAGTTGCCTCAGGAATAATTCTAATTTTTAAACTTTAAATTTATCTTACTATGAGAATTGCTTAAACATATCCTTATATATAAGGCAGGATTGTTTGTCATTCTTTAAAGATGCCCTTGCTGACCACAGAGTTCTAAACCTACACATGTGGCAGATGGCATTATGTGCTACCATGAGGAAACAAACTATTAAAAAAAATCTATGACGAAGTGGCCTGGGTAGCTTAGTCGGTACGGTATCGACGTGGACGCGGGTTGAAGTCCTGCCTAAAAAAAATATTTTAAATTGCAGATAAATTTACTCTAGCAAGAAATACTCAAAAATATATTTTAATAACTATTCAGTGGCCACCAAACACATTAATTTTGTGGTTTTTTGTCTATTGGTCGGATAATGGAAATCAGGATCTGTTCGGCCTCATGGTTCAATATTAGTTTTGCGTATTTTTCTATAACTGCAAATGTGTACATACTATGATGAAGTGTTGAAATATTCGTTAATACGGTTATTACGATCAATATACCAAAAATTGGTTGCCTGTAAAGTCGGTATACGGGCGAAAGTTTTACGTGACAACCACTTTGAGTGGTAAAATAATTTTAATGTGAATATTCATTCCTATAGTAGGAAGAAGGATGAAAGACGCGTGCCTTTCACTTTTTATGTCTGTCTCTCTCGCTCTTAGGCGGGACGCGTGCCTCTCACTCGCTCTCATTGTGAGCGCATAACGTGAGCGGAGCGTAACGCAGTTTCTTGAAGTGTCACCCGGCAAACCAATTTATACTTAAGACGTTGTCACGTCAAAAAATAAAAAGAACACAGAATTAGTGTTATACAACGTCAAATTGGTTTTATAACATTAATCAAACTTAAAAACCTTTTAAAACCAATACCTTCACGAAGTCTGGTCTTAGTCATATATTTTACCTACAATCACTTTCAATGTATTTCTGCATAGTAGTTAGTCTATGATCGTAAATGACGTCACATAAAAATAAAGAAATACATTTTAATGTGGTATTATGATACATTTATCTCTTTTATTTACATAAATAATTAAAAATATTGACTAACGCTACTACAGATACAAGTTCTGATTCAAATTAATCGATATATCGTCCCCACACCGTCAATAAACGAAGCGGACCCACACCGCAGGAAAGTCAAAGTGACACTAGATTGCTTTGTCGGTATGTTCATGCAAAGCATTTGAACAAAGTAAATGTTCTGAATGCTACATCTAGTACTTTAGTACATATATATCGATGTGCTGGAGGTTATCTTGCCTGGGTAATGCCTATTATACAACCTAGTAGTAATAGCTCCAAAGGTATGCAGACATAAACCTAAAGTTTTTGTTGAGCTAACAGATAATTCTTGTATCTATATTTAAAAGAAGATATTGCTTTCAGTTCCCTTAAGGGAGGAGGCAAATTATTCCAGACCTTCGCTGCTGCATGTTTAAAGGAACCACAAAATGCAATTGTCCTATGCTTGGTTTGTGATAGAGGCCTGGCTGAGGGTCTGGTGGAGTATGAGAAGTGGCTGTTCCTCCAGGCAAACTTATCATACAAGTAGGTGGGTCTCTTGCCAAGCATTACCCCAAAAAGCAGGCTTGCAAGGTGCAGTTTCCTCCTTGACTCCATTTTTAAGACATTATTGTCATTTAGATATGGAGTAACATGGTGACGCCTTGGGATGTTAAAACAGTAACGTGCACAAGCATTTTGAACGCGTTGTATTAGGTTCTTGGTTCTCGTCAGTAAACATGGTCCATAAACAATATCACAATAATTGAATCTAGATAAAATAAGACTGTCAACAAGCTGCTTTCTAATTCTTACACTAAGGTAGGGTTGTAAGTTATATAAAAATTTTAATCTATAGAAACAGTTCCTTACTATCCTATTTATGTGTCCTTCAAATCTAAGTTCCGAATCAATTTGTAAACCCAGATTAGAGGCCTCCTTTACACTTTCAATCCTCTTCCCATCCATAATGATATTTGGATTGAATTCTAAAATAGACTGTACCTGCCGCTTACTGCCCAAAATCATAAATTTTGATTTTAGTGGGTTTAAAATAAAAGAATGCTTTAATAGACCACTCTATTACCCTATTCAGGTCATCACTTATCATTTTTACAGCTGATAGAGTGTCACTGGGCTTAAAGCAGAGGTACATCTGGGTATCATCTGCATACATGTGGTATTTACAGTTTTTGAATGATGCAGTGATGTCAGCCGTGTACAAGATGAAGAGCAGAGTTGAGAGTATCAAGCCTTGTGGGACTCCTCTCTTCAGTGTAAGTGGGGATGATGACATCACTGCACCATCCACTCTGCTCATCTCCATATGTTGGGACCTATCAGTGAGGTAACTGCTAAACCATTTCACACAACTCGGTGTAAACCCATAGTAGGTAAATTTGGACAATAGGAGCGAAGTATTAATAGAATCAAATGCCCTGGAATAATCTAGAAGAACGAGAGCCGTACCCTCTCCACGATCCCTAGCCTCCATGATATTTCCTACCACATCACACAGAGCAGTTGCAGTTCTCCGGCCTTTCCTGAACCCAGATTGCCTGTCTGGGAGGATATTGTATTTTTCAAGATAGTCCATGACTTGCAAGTATACTACTTTTTCCAGCACCTTGGACAGACAGCGCAGTATGCTAATAAGCCTTAGATCCTTAGTGGAGTTGGGCTGACTGGATTTGGGTATCGGTATTACTATGGAATGTTTCCACATCTTTGGAAATGTGTTTGTAGTGATAGACTTATTAACTATGTCTGTAATTATTTTTAAGGAATTAGGTAGCGTAAGTTTTATCATTTCCAAGTTGATTTGGTCGATGCCTAGGGAATTGGTGTCAAAGCTATTCAGGATCTTTAAGACAGCTTCCTGATCTACTGGCTTTAGCTCAAGGCTTGCACCATTATTATGCCTATGGAACTCATAGTAGGTCAGACTCGATATACTCACTCCACCCTCACCCGGCACATTCAAGAAGTCACTATTTACATTATCTGGGTTATCAAAGTATTCTGGCAGGCAAGTAGTTTTGTGTGACACCAACACATCACTCTTTAAATTACGCCACAAGGTTTTGGGATTATTTATGTTTTCATTAATGTTTTTAGAGTACTACACTGATTTCTCACTATGCAATGCTATTACTGCCTGTCTTTTAAGTTCTAAATAATATTGTTTCTTAGTCTCTAATTTGCTTTTTTTATAATTGTTTCTAGCTTGATTTCTTAATTTAAAAATTAATTTGATATTATCTGTTATCTAAGGTATATATGCAGTTTTGAAAAGCTTTTTCTGCTGGGGCGCATGTACATCAAATAATTGCATAATGTGTGTTGTTAGAGATTCAACCATACCGTTGACATCTCTTTGGGAACTTATAAACTGCCATGGAATGTTTTCCAAATCTAAATTGAAAAGGTCAAGCAAAATATCCTTGAATAGTCTAAATATAACTCATTTTGGCTTAAGTTTTTGTTTCTTGAATTGTGTCTCACAAGTCACGATAGAGTACTGGCCAAGTTCTGGTACCTGGTCCACCTGTACCACATGTACATTTAAGTCAGTGCATATTAGGTCTAGTAAAGTACTGTTATGAGTGGTGAAATGAGTTGGTGTGTTTACTTTTTGGTTCATATTTGTGTAACTTAGGAATTGACTTAGTTTCTTAGCGTTAGAGCTGTATGGATTTAACATGTTTACATTCAGGTCCCCGAGCAGAATGATATGGTCATAAGGTACATACTGTCAGTCAAACCATCAAGAAAAGTATCAATATTTAACCAAGGTGGCCTGTAAGCAGTACCAATCAGAACCTTTTTACCCATGATAGTTAGTTTTTAACCAGTATTCTTCCACCTCCTGATGTACCGGGTGAGACTGAGTTCTTACACTGATATCAGATTTTATATAAAATCCTACTCCACCCCCTCTGCCCCCGCGAATATTCTTAGATCTAGGCAAGTGTCTCATATTAAATCCTGGGACAACAAGGGCTTTGCCGTCCTCACCTGGTCTCAGCCATGTCTCATTAATGGCCATTATGTCCACCGAGTGTGTATCCATGGCTAGCAGAAACACATCATGCTTAGTTCCTAGAGAACCTGCATTCAAATTTGGATTGCTTAAATCCACATTTTAACCATTTTCTGTTAACCATTTGTATATAATGTATAATAAACTAAGTTGATAAATATGCTGTTACTAGAAATTGTGTACTGTATTAAAACTAGAAATTGTGTAAGTACCAAATATTGCAAAACTGTCATACCATATTTCACTTTGTAACTTACAAGATATGGTTTCCACACTAGATATATGACTTTCAATAAAATTGTATTGTAAACTCGCCTACCATACGCAACCTCATATATCTTGCAAGTTAACCCCATCCTGTGCATACTATAAGCATATCAAAATATTTTAAATTCAGTTATTTCTTTGTTATAATATTTTATTTTACTAGATTGATTTTGATTTTTATTAATTATAAAGTCGTTAATTGATTTCTTATAGGTTAGGCAGAACTTGTAATTTATGTTGACATGCAAGTGACAAATTTTGACATCCATACCAAATGTTGCCATGCTATGTACATATAGTATGTCGACTGAAATTGGCTTATTGTATAAAATAAGTCGGATTTGGGTTTCTGTTGGCGTAATTGGCACAGTTTGGTTAAAGACTAACTTATTACTAGGGACAGTCAAAAACAAGTTTCTAGGGCCTATTGTCTCCCAATACTTCTCGCCCAAAAACACGTTCCAGGTCATGCTCGTTTCGGATGCTGTGAGTCGGTTTACCATTCTCCTATCTGGTCAACACTCGACCGCGTTTGGTCCAGGTAAATTTCCACTCAAGTCTAGCTGCAGCTTGCTTGGCGCGGTATAATAATTGCCTGTTTGTTCTAGTGAGACGTTCGTTTACGTAGAAACGGCGAGGCGGCGCTGCGAAACCAAGATCGGCTGAAGTAGCTCCTCTCCTCACACGTGCGGCTCGCAGCAATTCATCTCGGGCTGTGCGTCGCGCCAGGCGTACCACAATGCGCCGTCCGCGCGTCACTACTCCTGTAGGCCCCTCCTTACGCCCCGGATCCACTGGTCTAACTGTTTAAATCTTTGGCCCAACTCTTTCAGCAAAGACAATGTCTCGCCCGTCCAACTCCACACCCAGTTTTCTTGCAATAAGCTCGATCGTATGCATCACGTTTTTACCCGCGTCTTCAGGGAAATTGGAGATCTTGATGTCAGAAAGGAGAAGATCTTGCTCTCTGTCATTGAGCTCTGATCGTAGCTGGTCCAGTCTTTTCGAGCTTATTGACCATTTCGTTAGGGCTAGCGACAGTCTTCTGTTCTTCCAACTTTCCAGGTTCTCTACCTTCTTTTTTTGCGAAGCCATCAACTGCCGGAAATCAACAACCTCTCAGTCGATGAATCTTGAAGCAGATTCATCGACTTCGCCAAGTCCGGCACATTCGGAGGTATAGCATGAGTCTGCCTGTTCAAGTTCTAAACTCCTTGCTTTGTAGTTTCACCTGCGGATTCGTAGGGATCGTCCAAACTAGTAGGGGTGCCCTCACTATCTTCACTCTTAGTTCCTTTAATAGGAGTGGGTTTGATATAGTTTTCGCCCGATTTCTCCTTGAATCCCTGACATCTCCGGTCAGTGGTTATTTTTCCACCCTCCGATAACCCGACACAAGGTAGATGGAATTTGTTCGCGCACTTGCAACACGTCGTGGCGCTTCCTCCTTTAGAAGTCACAAATTTGCCGCAAACCGTACATTTAGCCATCTCGGTGAATATATTTTCGACCGAAATTGGGAAAACTACTGGCAACACAGATGACGGCTATACGGGGTTCACTGACACGGAAAAAATCGAACTGCCCGCTACTTTTCAAAAACAAATGTCACGAATCAGCTGTTATTGTAAATTATTTCACTGTATATTGCTCGTTTTTGTAAATAACACTTGTGCTAGTAAACTACACCTTTATGTATCTAATTACACACTTATGATAAGGAATAAACTTGTTTTAATTATTTTTCAAAGTATCTGAATTTTGACAACCTCTGTACGCTCTGACAACTTTTGACAGAAGAACTTTTCTAACATATTCATATTTCTCGTCGTTTTTTTTATTATGGGAGGTATATAAGTATTGTACACGGTTAGAAAGGTAATTTAATTTACTTTTAGAGAAAATAAATATAATGGAAAGAAACATTTTAATGTCAAACATAAAAAAATATAAAATATAAATGATTGTTAATTGCCGCCAATTTGCCCGTTCCCAGCAGTGGGACAGTATATATTAAGGACTGATGATGACTTATTACTGCAGTTTATGTTTGAATGCATGAATGACATTCAAATCGATACTACTGAACCGTTTCGTATCCAATCATCAATCCTGAAGGTAGAACATTATTTAAGTTAGAAGATATTTATCTGCTAACTAAAAGAAAGTAGAATCCGTACGTAAAATACATTAGTGAAAGGGGTTTGTAAAATTCATTAAACTGTATGCTTTATGGTAATTTATGTGTGTCTATCAGACGTTGAAGTTGTTCCAGGGAATTGTCGACGCTTAGCTTTGGAGCGATTCGTGAAAGCTAGATCAATGTGGTGTGAGAATATTATATTTAGTACAGATGATTTGACGACTTTTTTTCTCGCTGTGGAAATGCATTTACGTATACCCCCGCAAGATGAAAATCGGGGGCTATGTGGGACTCAACGGCTGGAGTGCAAGGCCGTAATACCCACTAAAACAACAGCGCATAATTCCACGCCATTTTGGGGCGCCAGGGGGTCGCGTTAGCATTCTACCCTGGCACTCTGGCGGATAGCCCAAAGACCACAACCTCCTTGGCGGCGGATGAAGGTGTTGGGCTCCGCCGCCAAACACCCAGCGGCCGCAGAGGATAGGAAGGACGGCATCCTGACAACACCGCATCTCCTCTTCCTCTGCGCCCTCATTAGATCGCGGGAATAGGGCGCGCGGCAACGCAATACCGACACGCCTCTCCTCCCGCGATCGCGCCCGACTGCGAGGGACAGACAGAACTGACCCCCGCATCCGCACCAAGCCCACGTGGAGCGTCCACTTCCGGGATCCCGCTTAGCTTCACCGTGGGTGTTCAAGCCAAGGCTAATGAGTCCCGCCACCACGACAAGGTGATCCCACATGGGGAGATGATTTAACGCCTATTATCCGCTTGACCGCGCACAAGTGACTATTCTCCCTTTTTCGAAATGCCGTAGACCGCGCACAAGTGACTATTTTCCCTTTTTGGTTACAGCGCTATACTCGGTCTGAATTTACTGTTTCTTTCTATTACGTAATGTTTTAAATTATTTTTCTCTGTTCTATTCAAATCATTGAACATTTCTTCATGCTAAAAATACGAAGCGAGTCTTAAAATCGTTAACCCGGAACGAAAAAATAATGTCAAACGCCACTCTTTGTTTCGCGCGCTCCGTGATTACGTGCTTATCGTATGCGTGTAATTAAATCTTTTTATACTATGATACATGTTTTTTTTTATTTAATTCGGTGAAGATAGAATCCCTCTACAGTTAAAACTCATGAAATATGTATGTCATCGATTTACTTTTTAAAATAATCCTGTTTAAAATACACAAAGTGTTTTTTCAAACGATAGTCAATGTTCGCTGCTAAGTAATTACGTGCTTATCGTATGCGTGTAATTAAATATTTTTATACTATGATACATGTTTTTTTTATTTATTTTGGTGAAGATAGAATCCCTCTACAGTTAAAACTCATGAAATATGTATGTCATCGATTTTCTTTTTAAAATAATCCTGTTTAAAATACACAAAGTGTTTTTTTCAACGATAGTCAATGTTCGCTGCTAAGTAATTACGTGCTTATCGTATGCGTGTAATTAAATATTTTTATACTATGATACATGTTTTTTTTTATTTATTTCGGTGTAGGTAGAATCCTTCTACAGTTAAAACTTATAAAATATGTATGTCATTGATTTACTTTTTAAAATAATCCTGTTTAAAATACACAAAGTGTTTTTTTCAACGATAGTCAATATTCGCTGCTAAGTATAATAAATTAGAAAGTAAATATCAACAAAGCATTCATACGACTTGACAGAGTCATTTATAAGGTTGAAGAAAAACATCACTTCAACTTACTCATGTTACCGACTTATCAACAATAAATGTTTATGTTAGCGCGCCCATCTGGCGAGCGGCGGCGCGACATTTTGTTTAGAACGTGAGCGGTCAAGTGAATTCGGCGAATTGGCGCTAGCGGTCAAGCGGTTATGTACGTAAAAGAGTAATCCATGTTTATGTAACATTGTTACTTGACGTGAAACATGTTTCCATAGGCATCATAATAAGTATAAACATTCCTGCACAATATTACTAAGATTCCGTATTAGTTTTAAGTTAATTTATATTGTTGGACGGTGGATAGTCGGAACCACGAACCGGTCGTTCATTTGTTGTGACGCATTTTCCCTACATTAAGTTTTAAATCATTGCGATTTAAAACTTAATGTAGGGAAAAGGGCTTCTTTACCCATATCACTTTATTCTTTATAACATTAAAGTAATAAGTACCAATCATTTTTGAATAACGTTAAAAGTTATTTAATTAAATTTTGCAAAGCTTTTTGAACTTTTGAAGATATTCTGAGTGCAACTGATTACAAATAGCTTGTACTCACGTTTGTTACATGTAACAATCAGTTTTGAGTTACATTACCACCTGCCAGCTGATCACTACAAACTTAAACTACACATCACAACTTTCATCAAGTTTATTTCTCAAAATAAATATGTCACAACTGCTGGAAATTCAAGCTGCACAGAAAAGTCTGGAAGACTCTTTTGCAAAAAGAATGGGTGAGTTAGAGGCCCAGATTCAAGGTAGCGCGCCAGCCAAGGACACCGTAGCAAAGTTGGCTGAAGAGTTCCGTACCTTTCGAGAACTTGCTTTCAACATGCTTGGAATCCTTAGAAAGCAGATAAACGAATGTGTCAAAATGTATGATACCATGGAGACAAGGCATCGCAGGAAGGCACTTGTATTCACTGGCTTCAAAGAGTTGGCGAAGGAGGATTGTGTTACTCTCATCATAGGGACCCTGCAAAACACTTTGGGTCTGAAAAACCTATCTGCTGAGGCCATCAAAACTTGCCATAGACTCGGTAGCCCGAATAAAGATCATCCCCGGCCTATTCTGGTTCGTTTCAGCAGCTTGGATGATAAGATGTCAGTGTGGAGGGCCAAGAAAGCACTCAAGGGCTCTTCAATCTCAGTCAAGGAGTTCCTCACCAAGTCTCGACAGACTGTATTCGGGCGTGCCCGTCAGCACTTCGGTATGCGGTCTTGTTGGACGCAGGATGGCACCATTGTTATTAAAACTCCGGACGGGAATCGTTCAAAAATCACGTGCATGGACGGCTTAAATTCAGTGATAGCAAAGTACCCAGAACGATTGGATGGCTCTTCGTCTGCTGCTGGAAACACTGGCGGTGCTGGAAGTGGAAGTTCGTCCGGGGCAGCAAACAAGAACTCCCGTAAAAACTGAGGTGACACCAGCGTTGTATTCTTGTTATATTTGACTTCATAAGTTTATTGGCTCCATAATTCATAAGAGATTCTCTTATTCTTATCGGCTTAACCATTTTGTTTACTTCTCGTTTATAAAGTTCTGTTTACCCACTAATTTATTTTCAAATTTATATATTGTTACTACATAGTCTACATACATGAATTTTTTTTGTAATTTGCCAGGTTATTACATTGACAGTTGACATGTGTCAATCTTGTCAGATTGTAACAAAACGTTTTGGGTGCGTTCGTATTTTTTCTTTTCTCTTGATGCTAAATGTGTCATATTATGTTAGTTTTAAGTATACATATATAGTATATGTTTCAACACTAATTTTGTTCTCGTATTTAAGTTTATGTTATGTGTTTGTTGTTTTTATGTTTAGTGTTTATTGTGTGAATTTAGCTGGCGGGTGGTGCAGTAATGATAATATTTTGAGGTAAATTAATAACTTGATATATTTTATTTTACTTTATTTATATATTTATATAATATTATTATATATATATTAATTAATCTATGAATATTAATGATGACATATTTATATCTGCTAACAATTCTTTGGTTTCGTCTGCTGATGATAGTTTCTCCTCGATTGCTGACGTATCACTTGGTGATTTTGTACGTGAGACATTCAACAGAAATTCAAATTGTTCAAATAGATTACTGAATGTGTGTCACATAAATGCTCAAAGTGTGGCAAGTCACTACAGTGACCTCCTTGAGGCATTTTCTGATGCAAATGTTCATGCCGTCCTAATTTCGGAGAGCTGGCTCAAACCTCAACTTCTTTCAACCACTTATCCTTTACCGGGATATGTTCTCATTCGCAACGACCGTGTAGAGAAAAGAGGCGGCGGTGTCGCAATTTACTTGCGAAGCGACTTTTCTTATAAAATTCTTGCCTCTTCCCCTTGTAAATCTTCTGCTGAATTTCTTTTCCTAGAGGTTTGGGTTAGGAGGACTAAAATTGTCCTTGGAGTAGTATATTGTCCCCCAGCAATTGATTATTTCACCGACTTAGAACTGGTATTAGAATCTTTAGGGTCTGAGTACGAACATCACGTCATTATGGGAGATTTCAATACCAACCTCCTCTCTACCCAGTCTCCTCGTGCACAAAAGCTCCTACACATCCTCGAGTCAGCCAGTCTTAGTGTATTACCACTGCAAGCCACTCACCACAACAATAATGGCGACGACACCTGGCTTGACTTGATGTTAACCTCTAGTCCGTCCTTAGTATCTTCCCATGGTCAATATCCTGCTCCCGGCTTTTCCCACCATGACCTCATTTTCCTTGCCTACGCCCTCAATCCTCCCAAACCTCAACCTAAAGTATTGTACAAGCGTTGCTTTGCCAGGATTAATGTAGAGATGCTCTCTTCTGATGCCTCCTTGATCGACTGGGAACCTCTGATGGTGGCAGCCACTATCGATCAGAAGCTTGACCTCTTTAATACAGCTGTTATGCAGCTTTACGACGATCATGCCCCTATTAAGAAGGTTAGGTTGAAACGTCCACCAGCACCATGGATGTCTAGGTTAGTTCTGACGGCGATGAGGAGACGTGACCGTGCATTCAGGGCATTCAAACGGAATCGCTCGGATGATAGCTGGGCCTATTATAAGGCTGCAAGAAATCGCTGCAACCAGATGATACGCAATGCCAAACGCCGACACATCATAAGCAATATCGACTGTGGATCTCCAGGTGATATCTGGCAATTTCTAGGGACGTTGGGGATAGGCAGATCGAGGCAGTGCAGTCTACCGGAGACTATTGGGTTAGACGATATCAATACTCATTTCATTACCTCGAATACTCTGGATCGTCTAACCATGCGTCAAACGATTGACTTCATTGCGGGACTGCCTACACTTAATTTAGATCCTTTTAATTTTTCTCCCGTCACCTTAGATGAAGTTAAAAAGTCCATCCTCTCCATTAAGTCAAGGGCAGTCGGGTACGATAATATCAGTCGTCGCATGATTACCACTGTCCTTGACCAACTCCTTCCTGTTATCACTCACATAATCAACTTTTCCCTCTCCTCGGGTCAATATCCTGCCATCTGGCGAAAAGCCTACGTTCGGCCTCTCCCTAAAATATCAAATCCTACTATGCCGAACCACTTTAGACCCATTTCCATTCTCCCATTCCTATCCAAAGTCCTAGAGGCTTGTGTACACAAGCAGTTATCCCGATTCATCCTACCCAATAATATCCTTAGTCCATTCCAATCCGGATTCCGGCCTGGTCATAGTACTGTTTCCGCTCTGCTGAAGGTGACTGGCGATATTAGGGCGGGCGTGGAGAAAGCCGAGGTAACTGTGTTAGTCTTGGTGGACTTCTCAAACGCCTTTAATACCGTCAGCCACGATGTACTTTTGGCCATCCTTTCCCACCTTAATATTTCATCTGAGGCTCGGGATTGGTTCTCTTCATATCTTCGTGGTCGCCAGCAATCGGTTCGCATTGATGACACATCGTCGAATTGGTGTGATCTGGACGCTGGGGTTCCACAAGGCGGAATTCTCTCTCCACTTCTATTCTCACTATTCATTAACCTCATCACTCATGAACTTCAGTGTGCGTATCATCTATATGCTGACGACTTGCAGCTTTACGCTCAGGCAAGGGTAGACAAGCTGCCCGATTTAATTGCAGATGTTAATCGAGACTTACAGGCTATAGGAGTGTGGTCGGACAGATTTGGCCTTTGCGTTAATCCTACAAAATGCCAGGCTATCGTGGTGGGAAGTTCGCGTATGATTAATAGAATAGATTTCTCAAGCCTGTCGCCTGTAATTTTTAACGGGTGTGCTATACCATTCTCGACATCTGTGAAAAATCTTGGTCTATACATAGATAGCAACCTTGACTGGCGGACTCAGATTTCAGTCGTCAGCCAAAAAGTATTTGGGACTCTGCGCTCACTGTACCGTCTCAAAAATTTTCTTCCATCTAAAACTAAGGCAATGCTTGTGCAAACTTTAATCTTCCCTATAATTGACTATGGTGACGTATGTTATCTCGACCTGAATGCAGATCTGCTCAACAAACTTGACCGACTTCTCAATTATTGCATTCGGTTCGTTTTTAATCTGCGTAAGTTCGATCACGTTTCTAAATTTCGCAAAGAATTAAAATGGTTGCCGATTCGTCAGCGACGAAATTTGCGTACTTTGACGACTTTATACTCTTTTCTTCACTCTCCTAACGGTCCGTCATATCTAGTACCTTATTTTCAATATCTTTGCTCCAACCACGATAAGAACTTGCGATCTACTAATAACCTTCTTCTTCTCTGTCCATCTCACACTTCTACTTTAGTACATTCTTCTTTCAATATCCAATCTATCCTTCTTTGGAATGCTCTCCCTCCCGAAGTTAGGACGTCCAGTAGCCGTGCCACGTTCAAATTTAGAGTTCGCCAGCTTTTGTATAGCAAATTGTCGGAAGCTTCTCAATAGCACTTTATAACTTACTTGTTAGCAGTCTATCTTTTTAAAAAATATTTTCATGTGTATATATATGTATTATATATATGTGTATGTATATATTATATATATGTATATATACCTACCTATATTTATATATGTATTTATTTTATATGTATGTATGGATATTTTATGTATTAAAATTTAAATTATAAGTATGTATTATGTTGCGTATTCTCTTTAATTTTACACTGTTGTAGTAGACACCTGCCATGATCATCTCTGCATCACCTAAAGGTTGACTGGGAGAAAATGCCTATAGGCATTAAGTCCGCCTTGTGCAATGTATTTTGCAGGAAGTTTTTAAATAAAAAATAAATAAAATAAATAAATAACGTAAGTACACTTGTAAAACAAAATGAGCAATGACAAAACCCTGTATTCTAATAACCCCATACCTTTACTGTGATACATCAGCATAAACATTGTAACCGTAAGCGATGCTACCTATACAACTTCCTTGGAGAAACCGTATTAAGACAAACAACAATTTTGTTCAGCGATGTTTCACCGTCTTTGTCAACGAGCATGAATATTTACGGAGAATTTTGTATATAACCTTGCTGTAATGTGTAGAACGTGGATATTAAAGCCTTTATGAGATTGAATTTAAGAGTCGTAGATCAATTTTCTTTTCATTTAAACACAATGGCATGTCACAAAATGTAATAAACATTTAAATAATAATTTTGAACGGTCCGTTGAGTACAATATTAAATCAAAATTTCGTCCCTGTGGCGAGCGCTAAACACCTAAGAGTGAAATGAAAGCACGTGGTCCAAATTCCAGGAAAGTGTAAACACGTCTTTCGTTTGTTCAATCATTTTCAATTTAGTTTTAAATGTTTAATTTGTACTTATATTTAAACAAACTAATATTGTAAGTATAAATAATTTTATTACAAACGAAATATTATTATAAAGTTTATTCTTTTTTAATCTGATTTGATAAAGTAGCTTGTGTCACTCACACAATAAAAAAATGGTCAATGTAATGTGTATATATAAAATTCTTGCGTTACTGATTGACTGAAAGGTAACATACAGCCGAAACTACTGGGCACAAGAAGATGAAACTTAGCATGTATCTCTCTGGGGGAGCGTAGGGGTGCATTAAGATGGGATTTCCCAAAATTCCCACGAGATAGGTAAAAATGCTCGGGGTCAGTTGCGGGAATCCTCTAGTTTAAAATAACGAGAGTACGTAACTGAACTGAACCGAATGACTGCACGGTTGGCGTAGTGGTTTAAGCGGCCGCCCCGCTTGACACTGCGCTGAGTGTTGTGGGTTCGATCCCCACACGAGACAACACTTTGTGTGATCCATTAATGGTTGTTTCGAGTCTAGGTGTTCATTGTGTCCGTTGATTGTATGTGTGTTATGTCCCCGAGACACAGGAGTTATATCTTGTACGGGTGTTGTCATAAAAAAAAACTTGTCTATTACCAGACTAGTCTCAGACTGTATAAAGTTTAAAACTACATATTTACATCACTACGAGAAGGCTTAAGGTGCTGATAGTTGTTGAGATTTTCACGTAACTGGCGTTTGGATAGACTCTACAGGGGAATTTGATTGATTTGTAGTTGTGTAGGCTAAGGGACAACAATAGTTGTTTTATTGCTTAATAGGGAAAGCCTATTGACCTGAAATTTATTGGAAATATTTTCTAATCTTTGTTGACCGATTGTGAAATTTGGGATTTTAACACAAGAAAATAAGTAATTTTTACAAAGGGGCAGCCAGAGGGCTTATGTGAGACTCGCCCCTATGATCTTTGGGAAATAAAAACCTCTATTGCCTTTCAATCCCCCGTAGAGGTAAAGCATGCATCATGGACAGCGTTCGCGCGACCCTGCCGGAATGATATTCTTCTGTTTTTTAAATAGTTTTCTTTTTGTAATATTTATTTTTAGGCAAACGAAATAGATATCGATGGCCTGGTTTGCATTGCTCTTCCAAATTATGTTAGTCTCAAAGAGGCTTTGTTATTATTATCTAACAAAACAACTGTCAAACAATGTACCAAACTAACTGAATCAAACTTATATCAAAATTTACTAGCCGAAATAATTCGACGTCTTTAGCGGCTAGCCTTGACCTTAACCTTTGTCAAACAAGATGTATCACAAGGTTGTAGTTAACTACTCTATTCAATATACAATGAGTAAACATTATTTGGAAGATGAATATATTTTCCTTACAAGAAATCTTTTAAGTCTGCCTCCGTGTTCCAGTGGAGTATGCTTCTGCTGATCGGGAGGTCCGGGTTCGATTTTCGAGTCGGGCAAAAGTGTTACTGAGTTTTCCGTATCCTCAGTAGCAGCACGGAGTCTGGCAAAAAGACGGCAAATAAACAATATTGTTTTATTTTTATTGGTACAGACTGTTTATTTGTACTTAATAATTATTCTTTTAAGTGTTTACGTACTTGTTCAGTTTCCCCAGATTTTTATGGCGATGATATTTGAAGTATTTCAGTAAATATTTTTTTGATTTCTTTTGTTGATTACGTTAGGATCAGAGTTTCGCTTTGAAAACTGAAGCACGTTTACTTGTAAATAAAGTTGGCTTTTCCGTTTGGCGTCTAAATTTCGCAAATCAAGGATCCTAATAACCACATTTAGCATATTGTCAGAATATTTAAAGTTCAGGTAAAGAATGTCAAAAACAATTATTGTTGCTACAACAGACTTTCTATGGCTCAGAGGAATACGACAATTTGCGACTGTAGACCAAACGGTAGTAAAATCCTTAAACATGCGATTATACGAATTGTCACATGCAATAATTCATTCTCTCGGCATATTTCTAAACAAAAATAGCAACGATTTGATCTATTTAAACTTAAGAAACTTATCAGAAGCAAGTTTGACATTCGCAGTGACGGTAATCCAACAAGAGATAAAAAAAAATCGTCTTCTATTTCCTCTCAAATCCAACTAGAAACCTATCTCAAACACTAAGCAAATAAATAAGGAACAACAAACGTCGGGCATTCCGGACGTGTAAGTAAAATATCCCTTCCTGACCCGAACGAAAGTTACAAGGTAAACAATTACTCCTTAGAGTTTTGGGCTTAAACGCTTCTACGTACTGCGAATACAGAGAAGAATAATAATTGTTGGGTACTAAGAGATATGTAGTTTGTGTTGTGTTTGAGTGTAATGTTTGCTAACTTCACCTGTCGAGTAAGTACGTGTGATAGGATGGTTACACAGTTTGTTTAGAGTCTGGGCTATAAGGCCGGGAAAGGTTGGTTGCAGAAGGCAGTGGAAGCGATTAATTCATCCAGTCTTTAGCCCAGGGCAAAGATCTAAACACCTATGTACTGTGTTATCATAGCGATGAATCAAACCAATAGGTACAGTCAGCTGCATAAATATACATTTACGTTATTTTATATGGTTATATTGTCCAAAATTGTTATAATTTTTATTATCTTTTAGGATTTCTACACAAGAAAATCTTGTCTAAATCATAATTTATAAATTGAGTAAAATAAACGAGGAGTTTTCATTCATAAAAGTCTCAGCAAAGATGTTGAGGTGTGTAGCGAATTTTGGAGGTGACTGTACATGTGCAAACTTACCTGATATCTTCTGGTGATGTTCTTGAGTAGACCTATAAGATTACACTCATAATTTTGGCCAAAATAACAAGCAAATCGTTATAGCTACCAGTCCAATGGTCAGGGTTTTCTTCAACGAAGTCCTCGGGCACCAAACACGTGGGCGGATTCACACGAGTTTTACAATGTTCAATATGTTACAAATTTTATCACAAATAAACCGATGCCGGCAGATCAATTAGCGGCCATTCACTAGGGTTTTAAATTTACTTCAATTATCACAAAAGCACGCGAGAAGGCAAAAAGCGTGGACTAGCAAAGGTCAACGTGTCGTCAAAAGGACTTTTCGAGAACAAACTTAACTTTGTCAGCCGCTCACAACCTCGTCGGAAAAATTCCTATAGCGACGGTTGCGAGGTTGTTAATCAATATAATTCAATTCCAAAACGCGAAATTACAAGATACGGAGTGGGACCAGCCAATTTTTGTACCGGACACGACAATGAATCAAAAAGAGTGAATGATTTGACAGTTCATAGTGTGACCATAGTCAGAAATTTACAATGGACAAAGTAACACGCTACTAAACTGATATACTCGATTTGACTTATCACAAAAAATATTTCTATTTCAAACATCCACCCACCCCAGACCGGCCTACCGGTTCGCTAATCACTTGGTAGACGTGACAACGTTGCAACCGCTCGCCTCAGAATCGAGCCGTCCACCAAGACCTCAGAAAATCGGGGAATTCCATCAGTCCCAGTTACCAAACGAAGAATGCGCCCCCTGCACCATCTGAGTGGCGGAAGGATAGCCTCCTTGATCAAAACGAAGTCTCCAATTTTGGGTGGATCGGTCTTGTCGGTCCACTTAACGCGTTGCTGGAGTATGTGCAAATAATCCAAATTCCAGCGTTTCCAAAAGCTCTGAGTAATCTGGCGTACCAATTCAAAACGCGAGAGACGATTAGGTCTCGTATTAATATAGGGGTACTCAGGCAAGGCGACAAGTGGGCGTCCAATCAAAAAATGGCCCGGCGTAAGGGCCTCCAAATCATTCGGATCTGAGGAGATCGGGCACAATGGCCTAGAGTTCAAAACGGCCTCAATTTTACAAAACAAAGTTGCGAGTTCCTTAAGTGTAAGGACAGATTCACCGAATATCCTGCGCAAGTGTGTTTTGGCCGATTTTACAGCGGCCTCAATTATACCACCCCACTGTGGACAATTTGGTGGGGAAAACAACCAATTTATCCCACGTCGGGCAAGCCTATTACCTATATCAGCCTTGTTGGTTTCAAGGAAATTAACAACGTCATTCAAATAATTATAAGTGCCCTTGAAATTATTGCCACAATCAGAACGGATCAAGGAAGGCAGCCCTCTGCGGGATACAAATCTGTCAAATGTGGCTACAAACGCCTCGGTCATAAGCGAGGAGACCAGTTCTAAATGTACGGCCTTTGTGGAAAGGCAAACGAAAACACACAAGTAGGCCTTAACAGTCTTGCTGTTTCGAAGCGTCGACGTTTTCAACAAAAAGGGACCAGCGAAATCCGTGCCAACACCGTCAAATATCCCACTCTCCGTTACGCGATCTGCCGGTAAGTCTCCCATCAACGGCTGCATGGTAGAAGCCTTGAGCTTATAGCAAGGGATGCAGCGAAAGACTACACTCCGAATTATTCTTCGGGCAGACAAAATCCAAAACTTGCGTTGCAAAATGGCCAACAGAGCATTGCAACCAGCATGCGAATTTTTGAGGTGACGGTCAGTTACCAACAAACGTACCAAATGACCGTCCTTGGGCAACAACGTGCCCCGTAAGAGAGGTTGGCGTTCTTGAGATGCCCTCCAACGCGCAAGAGACCGGTATCGTCCAAAAACGGGTTCAATTTAGATACAGCACCCGACAATTTCAATTTCCCTGACTTAAGGATAGCAATCTCCTTCTCAAAGTGCGCCAATTACACAGAACGAATCCAAAAGGTGAGGGACTCCTGTCGTTCCTGTGGAGAGAGAAACGGTGTAAGACGATTCTGTTGTGGGTGCCTAAAATTAAAAACAAAACACTTTATCCAAGCAGTAACACCTAACAAGTTGTCAAGGGAGCTGCAGCGATTTAACAAAAAATCGGGGTCGAAGGCGCATTCCACCTTCTCAAGAGCGAGTGTTCGTAGACCCGGCAAATCGGAAGTGTTCAAAACTGGCGTTCGAGGCCAATAAATTTCTGGTCGACTCAACCATTCCGGACCCCACCACAGCGAATGACCTATCAAACTAGGCATCAAGCAGCCGCGCGAGGTACTATCAGCAGGGTTGAGCTCACCTGGCACGTGTCTCCAAACAAACTTGACTTCAGATTTTTGTATTTGGGAAACGCGATTAGCGACAAATACTTCCAATGTGTGGACAGACGCCTTCAACCAACAACAATTTAGCTGTCTGTCCAGGCGTAGGTCCCATTAATACCAATTGTTTTACCCAAAGTGTTAGACACGTGATTTAACAATCATACAAGTACGGCTGCTCCCGAGAGCTCCAATTTCGGGATGGTCAGAGATGTCCGAAGGGGTGCAACCTTGCTCTTGGCCATGATCAGGTAAACCCTCACCTGACCTGAGGCACTAACTGTGCACAAGTACACCACGGCCGCGTGACCACGTTCCGAAGCATCACAAAACCCGTGAAGGGTGGCCTTGTACTTCCCGGGAGGAAGGATGGGACGAGACAAGGAGATCTCATTGACGGCAGGAAGTGGGGATACAAAAGAGGTCCATTCCTTAACAAGAGTACCGTGTAGAGGTTCATCCCAGGTCAATACTGCTGTCCAAAGCTTCTGCAAGAAGCATTTTGCCCAAAATATGACAGGAAAAATCCAACCGTTTGGATCAAAGGTTCTGGCGACAGTAGACAACACGAGACGTTTAGTCCAAGAACAAGGCAATTTCAAGTCTACGTTGTACGTAAAGATGTCTTGGACTGGTCTGTACTCAACGCCGAGAACAGCCATCATGGCGGGGTTGTCAACAATCTCAAATAAATGTGGATCCTGCTGATGATCCTCGGGTAAGCGTTCCAAAAGTGCTGGTGAGTTAGAAATCCATTTGCGCAACTCATAACCAGCGGAGGCCAAAATACCTATCAATTCGCCCCACAGGAAGATCGTCTCGTCCGCTGTGGAGGCGCCCGAGCAAATGTCATCGACGTAAATATCGTCCTTCAAGATGGCGGAGGCTCGTGGGAAACGTAAGCCTCCGCGGTCTGCGAGCTCCCAAAGAGAACGTATTGCCAAATAGGGGCTCGACCTTAACCCGTACGTATTGGTATTGAGCTCGTAGTTGACCATGGGATCGCGAGGATTCTCTCTCCAAAGGATCAGCTGGAAGCGACGGTCATCAGGGTGGATAATCGTCTGCCTGAACATCATTTTTATATCGGCCACAAAGAAAACCTGATGTCATCGGAAGCTGGTGATGACGTCACAAAGGTCCTTGACCAACTTGGGACCAGAATGCAAGTACTGGTTCAAGGATGCGCCTGTAGAAGTCTGCGCAGAACCATCAAACACCGTGTGCGCCTTGCGAGTCGATGGCTTCAATACCGCATGATGCGGGAGAAAGTAATGCTCCACCGAACGCCAATTTAACACAGACATGTGTCCCAATTGTTCATATTATCTCATGAATTCAATATACTTCTGTCCGAGCTCCAGATCACGACCCATGCGACGCTCCATACCCAACAATCTCTTTTCGGCTAAAATTCGTGACTCACCAAGCGGAGGCCGAACAGACAGGAAGGGTAGCCTCGTAATAAGCCGACCAGAACGGAGTCGACCAGTGTTGTTCTGGAGGAACAGCTCGCACTCCTCATGTTCTGGATTCAAACGGGCAGCTTGAGGGGGACCTCTACCTCCCAAAACCTCTGAACCGCATCAGAGAGAGCGGAGCCTACAGCCAACAAATTATCAAGTTCGGGTGGAGGGGGGTCCCTAGGTACAGGTCCCATAAAGGAAAATCCAAATATGGTCGAGATTGCAGTCAAACCGTTTGGCACCAAGACCCGTTTCCCACCAATCAAAATTCCACCGAGGACATCAGAGCCAATCAACAAATCGATTTGTCCCAGTTTGTCAAATTTGGGGTCTGCCAGATCCAATCCCGAAGTCAAATTCACCACAGCAGCGGGTAGCTGTTTCTGTGGATGCATACCCAAAATATTCTTCAGCACAATAGCCGAGGTTTTAATCCTCGGGTGTGAAGATTTAACAGGGGCAAATAAAACCTTAACTTGCCCTTCAACATTAGAGGCTACGTCACCTATTCCCCTTATACAATTCGGAAAAGTGCCCATATTTAATTTAACCTGCCTTACCCAACAAGTGGAAACAATGCAACCCTGTGAACCTGTGTCCAATATAGCACGGACAACAACAGAGGTCCCCGTGGGTCCCCAGAACCTAACAGCAACCGTTGGTAGGATAACGGTCTCAATGGGGGAGGCTGGCGTTATAGAGCAGGAGTCAATGACATATTGTTGCCTGGGCGGCGACCGTTGGCCAGGACCAGGCAAATCAAAACGAGGGTGCGGCTTGAAGTCCCCAAAGGCGCAATGACTCGATCCGCGCGCCATCTGTGGGGGGTCATAATGACGCACCCGCCCAAAACGAGGTGGGCGCGAGTCAAGGCGGGGACGCTCCGTCAAAGGAAGTGAATACCCGGGGCAGCAGTCATGGTGCTGTTGTCGCTGTGCTGTCGCACAATCTGGTGCGCGAGAGAGAGGAGGCGTGTGCACGCTACGGTTCTTCAAACGGGGTGAGTGGCGATCAAGTGAGCGAGGCGAATCTCGGCCGTGCGCCGGTGAGCCTCAGTTGCCACCTTCAAAACACCCACTCGTGCGTGGCGGAGCGCACGGGCGGGTGTTTTGAAGGTGTAAGAGCGTTGATTGCCACCAAGAGCGGGTTCAAATGTTGGGTGCGCAACCCAAAGACCCGGGTGAACTCAAAATCTGCTCGATATGGGTGTCTGCGAGGCCTCGCTTGTTGTGGTACCTACGGGTAATTAAGTCCTGAGCCGTCTGGTACGCCTCGTCAAACACGGGCAGATGCTGGATGAGGCCCTTGGCCTCCCCATCCAGAACCGACATCAAATAGGCCAATTTTAGTGCCGGCCGAAGGTCAGCCCTGTCAAACAAGTTAACGAAGCCCAGGTAGCTTCCTAGGCAGCCATCAAATTGCGGGAGGTTTAAAGTGGGAAGCATACTCACCAGTCCCGGTGCTGGCCTAGGAAACTCCTGCTTTAAGGCGGGTTGCCCGTCCCTCTCGGCAATTAACTGTCTTGCACAGTTGGAGACAGCATCATAGAGGTCCAAAATCTGGGCATAATCCTCGCTGACTCTATTTCGCTGGTCAGCGGTGAAGTCTTCGAGACAGCAAGCGTTGAAGGTACGAAATTGCTGTTCCACACTGGCCAGGCGATCATGGATCCGCTTATATCTTTGTGGTAAGGCCTGCTGGCGATCAGGCCGGTTCACCAAAGCACTGGCTGAGGCAAACCAGCGCAAATCTGATGTAATAGCACCAGCAGCCGCACGCAAGTCCTTGATAGCTGACATAATTAAGTTTCAAAAGAGCTCGGACATGCGTTAAATAATATTATCAATTAAAACTTAACAAAAACTTAAAATTTGTTAATTCTTTGAAACCAACAAGGTATTAGCCTATTTACTGCTGGTGCAAGCAAGTGGCAGGTATTTACTGCCCAACATAATTCAATTATATATATTCAATTATATTGACACAAAAACAAGTTATAACTCACAATAAATTAATAAGTTGAAACTTCAAATTAATTAATTAATTACTTGCAACAGACAGACTGGCTGTGTTATTTGAGATATACAATAGTAGTAGTATGTGTTACCTAACAATATTATCAGTATATTACAACAAACAAAGGTTTATCAATGTGATCCGCCAAAGCAAGGTCAAGGTTGGTTGTTATAATGTTTCAAATTCAATATATGCAATTAACTAAATCAATTGATACATATAACTGTTATGTATCCAATCAAGGGAAAGAACTTAGGGTCCCAAGCCAACCTCACCTGCAAGTGGTGCACCTGCCGATCAACGGACGAGTCTCTGGCAAACAAAATGTCCCAATAAGCGGCAATAGGCTCGCCACCTATTACGTGGGATCAAAACACTGGCGAAAAGTGGGCGTTTAATATGCCTCTGCCTACCCCTTCGGGGAAACAGTCGTGAGTCTATGTATGTATGTATGTATCCAATCAAACTGACTTATTAATACTAACAACAACAAATTTAAGCTAGATTATAACAATACATGTCAAACAATTACTGATTTCTGAGAGAGCTGGCAACCCTAGCCAAGTAAACAAGTCTGGATTGTACTAGTACTTTTTAAATAACTTACTGTGAGAAATAGTGCTCAAATTAAGTCTCCATAGTGTTAATAGTTGTAAACAACATAACCTCCAATACTACATGGAAAGATTTTGCCGATGTCTGCAGTATCCGTGAGTTACACAACAAAATAATATCCTGCACAGTCACTAGTATTTTGAAATTCACTCACACATCAGTAATTTTCAAATTTTATCAGCTGATACCCACTTAATCGCAACACACACATGCAAGAAACTCAAAAATAAACAACTGTTTTTGACAGCAACGAAACAGATTATAAAAGCAACACACCTGTCAGGTCTACCAACATAATTATTAAAATTTATAATTGGGCGCGTTCCAATAATAACCAACGCACTGATATTAAGCACAAGACTTTACTACTTCTGCCATCTATTATTTAGATCCACAAACTACGGCAAGTCAAATAAAGATAATATGGACGAACAAGAAAATATCACTCAACGAACGCGTAGACCTCAGCGATCGAGTTCACTAGATGAAAGATCAAAATCGGATTCTTCCTTATTCGACACCACCATGATGAGTTTGCCTAACTCCTCGTTTAATGACTGCCAAATGGTTCAAGAACTAAATGAAAAAATTAATGAGCTCAATAACCAATTGGCAAGTGCTCACGCGGAAATTGAAAATCTGAATATTGAGAACCTCAGATTAAAGTGCGAACTAAACAAAAGTCTGAAAGTCACCGAGACAATCAAAAAGATCACCTCCGGAGACTGTACGCCTAAGCTAAATAGTAATAAGAAAGGAAAACGAAGTAAATGTTTAACGCCTGCAAAAAATATGAATGCAATACACAAAACCGACATCCAGGGTACAAATGAATCAAATACAGTAGCCCAGAATATAATAAACATTGAGACACAAAATGAGCTTTTAAATCCTCACTCCGATGAGCAGGATACTAATTATACAGATAGTAAGATACGCTTAGGGAGTTTAAATACAGCTACACAAATTACACCTTCTTTGACGATTAGAGATTCAAATAAATGTGTACAGAAAAAAACAATATTAGATTCACCTAAACAAACACTAAAAGCTAAAACTCCTGATACGTGCATAGAAATCAAGAACAAAGTTGTAATTATTGCGGATGACCAAGGACGCCACTTACAACACACACTGCAGGTCTTAATTGGCGAACGGTTTCACGTCACTTCTTTCTGGAAGCCAGGAGCTACATTACAAGATGTTTTGATATCTGAAGGTCCACAACTGAACAGTCTAACGAAACAAGATTACGCTATAGTAGTTGGTGGAATAAACGATCGATCCCCGAGCATCTTTAGTATATGTATAAGTCACTTTCTGTGCTCTTCTAGAAATACGAATGTTCTATTTTGTGAAATTCCTTACAATAGATTTCTGAATGAAAAGAAATTAAACTATGAAATTAAGTTATTATGTTCCAAATTTCAACATGCAAAGTACATTGACATGGGTTTTTCCACAATGATACCATATCGCAGATTATTTCCTCGCCATATATTGCAGATTTTGCTACGAGAAATATTATTTAAATATAATTATCTTCGAGTCACTGCTTTTCAGGCTTCATTGGCAAATAAAAAAAAAAGTTCTAATAGAAAAGGCCACCCAAACGAATGACTTTGAGTATAAAAGCAATTTAAGTGAATCTTTACCAGACAGTAACATTATTATAGATGAGCTGGCTGATACTCACAAGGCAAATAGTATTAATTTTTTTCGTCCATAATTCAATCAATGTGCTTCACCAGAATATTAATGGACTCTTAAATAAAGTCGATCTACTTTGTGTGAGTCTCAATACACTCTTACAAAAAAATATTAATGTTGACATTATATGTGTAACTGAACACAACATGATAGAACAAGATACATCTCAGTTATGTTTAGAGTCGTTTTCCCTGGGAGCCGCATGTGTGAGAAAAAATAGAAATGGTGGCTCCTGTATACTTGTGCAACATAAACACAAATTTAAAATGGTTGAGGAAATAAAAAAATATGAAATTCTTAACATACTAGAATGCAGTGCAATAGAACTTATCGACCACAACATTCTGGTAATATGTGTGTACAGACCTCCCAGCTATGCTCTCAATGACATTGAAACCTTTTTTTGTAAATTTAACGATTTGTTACAAAATTTTTGCTGCGGAAATAAAAGAATTATTGTTTGTGGTGACCTGAATATTAATATTTTAAAAAGGAATAAATTAACGACCCAATATAAGTTTATTTTAGCCCAATACAATCTCAGATTGGCTATAGAGTCGCCAACACGTTTGTCTAGCCAAACCTGCATAGATCACATCATACACAATGTTAAAGGGTCCAAAGGTAACATCTTTGATCTAGCTCTCTCAGATCATACAGCACAGTTGCTGACCTGTCCTGTAAAAGCCTTTTCCACAATTAATCATTGGTGTGTAGAAAGAAGAGATTATAGTAAGGAAAATTTGGAAAGTTCAAAGAATATATTGGTTGTATTGCATTTAGTAGTGTGTATAATAGCAACGACCCGGAAAAAGCTTTTAATTATTTTCATGACTTGTTTGTTCTTTTTTATAAGTTGTGCTTCCCCATAGTCAAATATAAGAAGTCTATATATCAAAAACAAAAATGGATTAGCAAAGGTATCAAACTATGTTCTAAACGAAAACGCAGCTTACTTTTGAAATATAGGAGAACTAAGTGTGTCAATGACAAAATTAAATTTAAAACTTACTCAAGTAAACTAAACAAAATAATCAGACTTACTAAGAAGTCACAAAATGATTATTATATTTCAAGTAGCCAGAATAAGACCAGAGCAACCTGGAACGTTATTAATAAAAATAAGTTTAATATACCAAAAGGTTATATCACACAGATTTATGCAAATGGGGAATTAATTACTGATCCAAAAGCAATTGCACATAGTTTTAATGATTTTTATATTAATCAAATTGAAACCTTAATTCATAATGAAAAGTTGACGATTAATAATAATTTGACATCTAGTAATAAACAATGTATCTTAAAATTTTCTTGCAATAATAAATTGACATCTAATTATAAATCCACAGACACTAGTAATTCAATATTTATTCGACCTACCACACCAGATGACATTCAAAGAATCATAAAATCACTCAGGAACACGAGTAGTACTGGCTACGATGAAATAGCGACCAAAGTAATTAAATATGTGAGCCAGGTTATTTCGCCAATTCTTTGTCATATATTTAATTTGTGCATATGTGACGGCGTATTTCCGTCGAGACTAAAAATAACAATCATAAAACCGCTCTTTAAAAAGCTAGATAAAGAGAACATGACATGCTACAGGCCTATAGCTCTTATACCTGTTTTATCTAAGATACTGGAAAAATAATTCATGGTAGTTTATATACCTTTATGGAAAAATATCACATTATCACGGATGCACAAACAGGATTTAGGAAAAATTTATCAATGAACAAAGCTATTTATGAATTGCTTAGAGAAGTAATGTTTAATGTCGATCGCAATACACCTGTCTGCGCCTTATTCATGGATCTTACAAAAGCATTCGACTGTGTGGACCATGAAATTCTTAAGGGCAAGCTATATAATAGTGGCATAAGGGGCAACGCCTTAGATCTGATAGTTTCGTATCTGAGCCATAGACAACAAGCCACTATGATAACTACAATTTGTAAAATGGAGAAAAAAGAACTGTCCTTTTTATCCGGATACAGAACTATTAAATACGGTGTTCGTCAGGGTAGCGTCCTGGGACCTCTGTTGTTTCTTCTTTATATAAACGACTTCCCAGGAGCTGTTGCCACTCCCATGATTCTTTTCGCTGATGATAGCACTGTCATATTCTCAGACAAAAATCCTGATAACTTGAAACGCAGCATAACAGAAAATCTAACAAATATAGTTGATTGGTTAGCAGCCAATAACCTTATAATGAATCTGGAAAAATCCAGCTTAATGTTATTTAGAAACAGAGCTAGACCGGCTATAGATTTAAAGATAGAATATTCAGGTACACAAATAAAAGAGGTTGAATTTGCGAGATTCCTTGGCCTAGATCTTGATTGCAATTTGAATTGGAAGAAACATATAGAAAATTTATGCTTGAAGCTTGGTAGAAGCTCGTATGCTCTCTACATGTTATCAAAAACTGTTAACACTTCTACAGTTGTAACAGCATATCATGCAAATGCAGAATCATTAATGCGTTATGGTATCATCTTTTGGGGAAACTCTGTCAATTGGGAGTATGTTTTTAAAGCTCAAAAGCAATGCATTAGAGCTATTTGTAGACTTAAGAGTACTGACAGCTGTAAACCAAATTTCAAAAAACTTAATTTATTGACTCTTCCATGTATCTATATACTGGAGGTAGCTATATTTGTCAAAAAAAATATGCACCTATTTACTCATTTAAGTGGTCGACGCCATGGATACAAAATAAAAACTGTGTCTAATAAAACATCGCTTCTTAATAGAAGCTTATTTTGTATGTCCTCAAGGATTTACAACAAACTCCCTGCTAATATCTGTAAATTAGACAACATAAATGAGTTCAAGGCAAAACTGAAGAATATATTACTGCAAAAAGTTTATTACAGTGTTAAAGAATACTTAGAAGACAAATATATATTATAATCAAAGTACAATTATATTCCAATGATAATATTATTTGACATGGTTTTCTGATATAATTTAATTTTATGTACCTTTTTTTAATAACATGACCAAAACTAAATTTGACCTAAGAGTTTCTTTTAATTTTTTTAATTTTTTCTCATTGACATTATATTCATTGTTTTCGTAAAATCATAAATCTTGACATTATCTTTTTATTTTGTGAATATCATGTTAATCTTATATTTTAAAATATTTCACAAAAATTGTAATGTAAAAAACAAACCATATTTTCAAATATTTGCATGCCACAAGGTGGAGTATGGAGAAACAATTATTATATGTAACATCTTTACCATTGTACCTACCCATATTCGCAAATAAAGTTTATTATTATTATTATTATTTGAGGTTATGTATGACAATGTGTTTCAAATTATGTAGGTCAACTAATACAAATAAGTATTATGTATTTTAGGCAAAACTGACCTGAGAACACCACAACACTGTTAACAAATGAGATATATAGCTCAGATATAAGCTTATACAATACCAATCTGAGTTTAGATACAATCAACGGCTAGATACAACAGCGCTCTGCTACCAAGCATTTATGTTTAGAGTCTGGGATAGAAGGCCGGGAAAGGTTGGTTGCAGAAGGCAGTGGAAGCGATTAATTCATCCAGTCTGGTCTAGCCAAGGTCTAACATATATACTGTGGTATCACAGCGATGAATCAAACCAATAGGTACATGTGCAAACTTACCTGATATCTTCTGGTGATGTTCTTGAGTAGACCTATAAGATTACACTCATAATTTTGGCCAAAATAACAAGCAAATCGTTATAGCTACCAGTCCAATGGTCAGGGTTTTCTTCAACGAAGTCCTCGGGCACCAAACACGTGGACGGATTCACACAAGTTTTACAATGTTCAATATGTTACAAATTCTATCACAAATAAACCGATGCCGGCAGATCAATTAGCGGCCATTCACTAGGGTTTTAAATTTACTTCAATTATCACAAAAGCACGCGAGAAGGCAAAAAGCGTGGACTAGCAAAGGTCAACGTGTCGTCAAAAGGACTTTTCGAGAACAAACTTAACTTTGTCAATCGCTCACAACCTCGTCGGACTAATTCCTATAGCGACGGTTGCGAGGTTGTTAATCAATATAATTCAATTCCAAAACGCGAAATTACAAGATACGGCGTGGGACCAGCCAATTTTTGTACCGGACACGACAATGAATCAAAAAGAGTGAATGATTTGACAGTTCATAGTGTGACCATAGTCAGAAATTTACAATGGACAAAGCTAACACGCTACTAAACTGATATAATCGATTTGACTTATCACAAAAAATATTTCTATTTCAAACACAGTTTATTGGAATTTACGGAAGTAAAATTTATTTCAATTTATGGATGAAAATTGAAGAAGAAAATAATTGTGGATTGTTTTTCTTCAAGAAAATTTTAGTTACATACCTTAACGAATTAAATTTTCTGCTGTGATTGTGATGCTTTAATTTCTTTCAGTCTTTTTACACGTGCAGCCTGTGGGTGAGGTATACGCAGGGGGCTTACAGCGCTCTGCGCGTTTAGTATAATAACGCGCTTAGGATGTTGTTGGGGCTGCCTCGGTTTTGTAGCGCATCGGGCATGTTTGCAGATGCCAGACTTGACGACTTTTATTCAGTCATGCGCAAGCGATGCGCGTCAATGCTGCAGGGTTTCCGGGGCAGTTTGAACGACATCGTCGCGACGTTGGCGGAAAAAATAGACGGGCCGTTTATAAAATTCTGGGCCAGTAGACATGTGAGCCCAGAGATCAATGTGCCTAATTAAGTGTATGATTTTAAAATTTGTGTACTAACAATAAGCTAAGGAACTACTAACACTATGGATCTTTGGTCTGAAATAAATTATATATTATTATTATATTATTTAATTTGATCAAATAAATTAGTTGAAGAGATCTTTGACGCTTCTGGTAACTTCAATAATAAAATTGTAGTTAATGAAATTGACAAATTGAATTTTGTGTGTTGCCACACAAAATTCGTAAGATGATTGCCAATATATTCCTATATTATCCTATACTTCCTAATACCTAAGAAGCGTCTCTGAATCATGTCTTGAAAATTCATAATTATAAAATTTATGAACATCAAATATGACATAATGAACACCACATACACGCAGGCAAATGTATAGCTACTATGTACTCAAGTATTTATAAAAAAATTATGAACTTCCAACCCCTACACAAGATTTTGCGCAATCACGCCATATAACACATTACGTTATAATCCTACCACATTGACATGAGCACTTGAGGGAGACATTCAACACACATATACATCGCTGGTTGTACTCGACATACTACAATACTCCATATCAGTAACGCGTCGATGCACGTTACTTCATTGTCTATTAGCTACGAGACGGTAAGTAATGAATATTGAAACTGCATTAACTAAGCTCAGGGGGACGTTGCGAAATTAATTCGTTAATGCTCGAAATCGATTCCATGTAGGAATTAATAAACTTGAGTTTGAACAATATTGGAACATATTGTTACGAGCTGGGGTTCGGTGATAAATTATATACGATATGCCAGAAAAACTGCACTTTATTTACTAACACAAACACTATACACACTTACTTCTCAACACTAATAAAAACACACTTTTTCACACCACTAGAAACACCACTAAACACTCCGACTTACTTCCCTTCGCTTGATGATTATCGCTCCGATATTCAATTGTTACTGTCTCTTCTCGCCCGTCTGCGTGGTATTTATACCGGCCGGAACACATAACTAGTATTTTCGAGACTCATCACGAAAGTTCTGGTAGCTTGCGGTCATTCTAGTTTGTTCTATTTACAGCAACGCTATCTATTAGAGGATAGATGAAACAGCTTTAAACCATCGATACATCTAATCTCATCTAGTTCTTCCATTCACCGATAGATGGCGTTATTTTCAATTCGTAACAATATGGCGCTGTACTAAAGGCATTGCTGAACTTGAGAATAGTTTTAAGGAAGAGATTTGAATTGCGAATTATAATGCTGCATGGATGGTGTAGTAGTTTAAATTAATATCCGCCTTACGGCTGCGTCGCTTAACACTGCGTAGTGTGTTGTACTGTCGATCCTCATATCGGCCCGATATGGGGATCGACAGAGATTTACAGATTTACTAGTCTCTGGTCCTACCCAGTCTTTGTATCTAATTTTGTCTGCTTGAATAATAATAAAGATCCCGCGGTGCAGTCTTTATTTTGAGTGCAGATATTTTGAACAGCTTCGTTAACAAAATTACAACAATAATTAAAATTAAAACTAGTGGCACAAGGCCTTTTTCACCGCAAATTGCGATTACTTCGAATCGACATGGACTGGAATTCATTGTTATCATTGCACTCATGTTTATCATTTTAATGATACATCAATAGTTAGTTAGTTGGACAGGTATTTTCCGCACTTAGCCACTTAATTGGGCCATTGTGCGTTAGCAGTGACACGGTAGTCGCCTGCTACTCATACCATGCAAGCTCCTTCCAGAAGGCCATGAGTTGACCAGTATTGCGTATGGCTTCGCTCATGGTTCTGGGGTTGTTCAGGAACTTCGTCCGTTGGTCGCTCACGCTGGTACAATGTAGGATTATATGAGCGGGTGTTTCTTCGGTCCCCATGCAGCCCCTACATAGTGGGCTGTCCGTGACGCCGATGTTGTAGAGATGCTTGTTTAGTGGACAGTGGCCGGTTATTATGCCAGTCAGATGCTTGAGTGTTTTCCTGTTGGAGTGCAACAGTTTTTGCGAGAGTCGTTTATCTAATTGGGGAAAGGCATCTTTAGATTGCCTACACTCTTTTAACTCTGCCCACTTTTTTTCGTGTTGTTGTAGAGTTCTCTCGCGTAACCATGTTCTTAGTTGGTTGAACGGTATCGGAACAATTGGTTCGGGTCCTAGAGTTGTCGTGTCTGATCCTTTCCTTGCCAGTTGGTCTGCTGCGTCATTGCCCGTGGAGTCACTGTGTCCTCGTATCCACTGGAGCGTGACCCGATTCCTCGTTGCAGTTTTCTGCAGCTCTTGGTGGCACTCCATAATTAGGCCGCTATTAAAGCAGTTGCCATCGAGAGCTTGTAGTACTGAGGCGCTGTCTGTGATGATGCCTATTGACAGGTTGCTCACATTTCTGGCCGCGATCGCCGTCGCCGCCCTTGTTATCCCAACGCATTCAGCTTGGAAGATGGTGTTGAGTTTACCAAGCGATGTTGAGAGATTGATATTCAAGTCATGGGAGAACACTCCGGCACCCGTCCCATACTTTGTTTTTGAGCCGTCTGTGTATACTCTAACTTCGTGTATATCAGAACTATCCTTGTGCTCTTCTTGCAGTTGTATGCGGTATTTTTGTCAAAGACAAAGGTTTTAGGTATGAGATCACACGTTGCATCTAGCATCGGGATCTCGTTAGTAAACGTCCTTTTCGTTAGTTAATACAGTCTCGTTAGTTAATACATCAATATGTTACATTTAACTTATCACAAGAACACTTTTAAAATTACTGATCGCTACTGTGACCATTTTATCAATAGAAACAGATCCATCGTATGACATACGATGCTTCTAAGCCATTACTGTTAAAATAATACTTAAATCATATAAAACATGTTTTTTTCCTCTGGACAATTTTTATGGTAACGTTAAAATATTTATTTTATTCGCATAGAGGTTTGGGCATTACTTATAAATAAGAATATATTCGTAATGTCTCCAAATATATTTGATGATAAAATGATTTATTATCTTGTTCATTTATTATATATGTATTGTACTCGATTCCTCAAAGGAAGAAACTGAAAAAAATAATTTTAATTAGGAAACATGAAATCTTGCAGTTTGATCTCATACTAAAACTAGAAATTGTTTACCAAGAACACCAGATTTATTTTTTATCTTTTGCTCCAGCGCGTTTAACACGAGAGCGGATAGTTCTATTGCGACGGACAAGCGAGCCAATAAAAATGGCGGCCGGACCACTCCTTTGACAAAGGAAATAATATAACGTGCGATTGACGCGTGGTTGACATCTGTCGCCTCATGTCCGGATGATAACAGAACAATCCCATCTCTCACTCCCTATGGGTAAAAAGGTGAATTTGATTTGCAACTGATTTGAGTAAAAGTAAATAACTTCTATATTTATTAGACAAGTTAGCCAAGGTTATTTGTTAGTTGGTGTATATTTGAGTCGTATTCACGAATAGACTTGTGCGGCAGGGTAGCAATAGTCTAGAGATGCTCCCTATGGCCTACTGTCAATAAATATAGATTTACATAGAAGCGCAGTTCTTAAGGATTTCGTGTGCCGATTCCAAGTGGGGACTGTCTCCAGTTCAGTTCGTAGTTAGCGCCGTTGGCGGCGCTGGCGTTGTTCTCCGTCTCTCTCGCTCTCGTAGTATACACTGGAGGAGAGAGAGACAGCTGCCGCAGTGCGACTGCCACGCCGTCAAGCGGCAATTTGAGTCGCAGAAAGTTTGTCTTCAAAGCGACCATATGAAATGCGCATCTATGTAAATATCTGAGCTCTTTGCTACCGTGCAGGAGATGTGCGCACAACATTTTAAGGTATAATTTGAGCTAAGACTATGTTAAGCCATCGTTTTCGGGTCCCCCCCGTGGAATCTCCACCTTATCGTGGTGGGGGGGCTCAGTAACCGTGGTTAGGTCAACCACGGTGAAGCTAAGCGAGATCCCGGGAGTGGACGCTCCGCGTGGGCTTGACGGAGGCCTGCGCAGGGTGCGTCCAATAGTGCGGGTGCGAGGGACCGATCTTCTGTGTCTCGCAGTCGGGCGCGGTCGCGGGAGGAGAGGCGTGTCGGTGTTGCGTTGTCGCGCGCCCTATCTCCCGCGACCAAATGGGGGCGCACCATTGTTGCGTCGCGGTGGGGTCGCAGAGGAAGAGGAGATGCGGTGTTGCGTTTCCGTCCTCCCTATCCTCTGCGGCCGCTGGGTGTTTTGGCGGCGGAGCCCAACACCTTCATCTGTTGCCAAGGGGGTTTTGTTCGGGGCCCGCCTGACCATCTGGCGGGCCAATACTCGTCGGGGGGTAGCGAGGAATGCTTCAGCGATACCCAACCCTCCAACGCATGGGTACATGAGGAACACGGGTTAGTTTTTAGTCAGTAAGAGTCTGACAGTCCCCTTCGCCCCCAGGGCGTAGGGACTCCTTGAGGATTTTCCAACCCGACACCAAAAAAACAAAAAAAAAACGTTTTTGGGTGTCATGACGATATTTGAAAGTAGTTACGAATTATGAGTATAGTACCCTTAAATATACCGTCTCTGGTCTCAGCCATGGAATATCGCTGTATTTTTGTGTTGAAAAAGTCAGCGGCAGATAACATTCTGGCAAAATTGATTAGGCTATAAAGTGGCACTTAGGCTCTAAGGTGGAAGTCTCGGGTGCTATCACGATAACGCTAGGACATTGTTGACTTGCAGATAGATTTGCTTTCATATTCTTCGCCGTGTAGAATTCTTTAACTGAGACTGACTTTAACTGACTGCATAGTCGCCTCATTCAGATGTGGACGGTTTTATGGCTAGTCTCACTAACTTTGTATAGGTATTACAATTTCGCAAGAAAGAACAAGAAGATTATAGATCACATTTGGGAATCTTAATAGTAAAATGCTCTAAAAATGTTTTGATTGGAGTTATTATAAATTACACATAGCTGAGTCCACGGTTAGAGTCACGTTATTTAGTGCGTCTGCACCCGCAGTTTATAGCGTTATTTCATACAGTTTAAAGCCTTCCTCGACAATTGGGCTACTCAGCACAAAAATAATCGTTCCTTAGATTAGCGTGTTTATGCAAACCAACAAACTCTTAAGCTTTATAATATTAGTTTTGATTTTCATATAATAACGCGATATAAACCCAATACATAAATTTAAATAAAACATAACATAACTTCACGCCTTTTATCACCGAAGGTGTAGGCAGAGGTTACACACCCACACTTCGCCAGTTATGTTTCGGTCCCAATGAAATAGGGGGCGAGCCTATAAATACTTGCTATAAACTCCTATCAGTGACATTTTACTTTTTCAGCATTGAAATATACCTATAATTTTCTCTTTGTACATACATTATACATTCATATCATCATATCAATATATTCATATAATCCACTTCAAATATTCATTTTACATGTACCTTAATTTTCACAGCCCATCAAACTGATAGATACCTACAATAAAAGGTATTATGAATGATAGCGCTCTTGAATCGTGAATGTACTCAATGTACCATTCGGGCTCTATAGGGCTATTACATCTACATAACAAAAAGATACTCATTCTCACTGTAGGGTTGCCATACGTTACTATGTAATAGAAAATTAAGTAATAACTAAACTTGTCAAATTATTTGTTTGTGGTTTGTGTGAAATGATGGAGAATAACTGTCGTTAAAATAGAAAATATGTAATATAGCTTTGGTTTTTGACTACATTACTACATTTTTTTTATGGTAATAATCGGCAAACCAGCAGACGGATTGCCTGATGGTAATTAATTACCGCCGCCCATGGACACAAACAACACCATAGGAGTCACAAGTGCGTTGCCGCCCCTTGGGGCTGGAAAAGGGATAGGATGAGGAGTGGGATGAGGAAGAAGGAATAGGGGATAGGGTCTCCGAAATTTTTTGATAGTAACGCTGATTGATTCTTCTAGTTTATAAATTAGATTTATAGGCCACCCACAATTCAGATATAGCTTAACTATTCTTAACATAAAACAACAACCAAGATTGCCAGCTTACATATTACTATGCTTGCAGCATGGTAGCGCTGTGATTGAAATAGCTTGGTACCGATCACCCATCCAAAAATTGAGCGCTATAAGCATAGTTTGATTGACTTTTATCAAGAACGGCAAGGTAACTCTGACAGCTCTTTGTCTGAAACTATTTTAGAAAATTCATATATATGGTGTCCCTAGACACACTGTACATAAAGTTAGCTTTACGTAGTGGTCGTTTTATTGAACATTAAATCGTATATAGTTGATAAGCACCCTTAAATGGCGTGTGAATATTTGTTGGTGATGGCGATAAAGCTCTTAAGTACCTAATTTGATGAAGGAATTATATTTCCTCCGAGCTTTAAACGTTTTGTTTTCTAAGCGGTTTGTGAAAAATATATCAATGAATCGAAACCGTTGATAAAATCTATAACCAACTTGACAATGACCTTAAAGAAATATTTAATTATAAAAAAATATAAATAAATGATCGTGGACCGTATAATTGCTTCAAATAAGGCCAGATCATGGATAAATGTAAGGCTGTCAGTAACGGCTTATATTTCCAAATAATTCTCCTAGACTTCCCAAGACACGTAGATACCATATTTTAACTTTTTACGCCCAGTATTTCCTCTAATAGTATGGTTTAAAATAATTATATTGATGATTGACAACGGGCATAAACCAACCAACAAAGACTTGGAAGAAATATTTGTGACAGTAACCTAATGGAAGGAATTTCCTTCCATTAGGTTACAATGCAGATCCGCCAAGTAACGCCTGATTCAATCCACTATTTTTGGGACAGTTACAAAATATTGTCACCCTTGGAATTTAATGTACAACACGTAGCACCGTAATAAAAGGAGAGGTGACCGGTTAAACCATAGCACCATCTGAGCCCCTAAAATTTACAATACCCCCCCATACTTCAAGGCAGATGGTAAAGGTATTCTACTGTAACCAAGAGAAGAAAAGTAATTCTGTCAATAGCCATATGCGTGTAGCATAGCTTTATAGAATTACGTCAATAATTATGTATATTTTATATATTAAGTTACTTTCTTAGCAAAACTTTCGTATTCGTATATATCATCCAAATCTGTTCTGTGGTACCGTTATTAACATATCAAGTAAACAGACTTATTTTCACATTTATAATATCAATAACGGTTCTCCCGGTCCATATTATCCTAATAACAATATAAACAATATGTTTATTACGAATCTGTTGAGCAGATCAAAACAACACCATAACTATTCTACTACTAATAATGCCGAGAAAATTATACAGTCCAAATAAACCCCTAACGTCACGAGAATAACGACCATTTTGTTATCAATAAAAGAATGTCAAATTCCGAGGTTATGCCCGTGATAACTCTCGCTCTATTTAGCTTAAAGTAGAAGCTGCGTTACTTAACTCACCATTGGAAACTAAATCTTATGTATATGCACATAAGATTGATGATTATGGTCGTTACTTTGAATGAATATTTATTCTGTTCCGAGGATATACATTTTTATGATATGTTTTTATATTCTTGCTAATTTTATGATTGAATGTGGAGTAGGTTATCGGAATCTGTTGACGATTCTGCTGTTGGATGTGTATAAAACATTTTCTTGGGGATAAGGTTGGAACAACGAAAATGATTTTGTGTTGATTCAATATCAAAACTACTTCCTGTTCTTTCTTTTTTTTATCGTGTAAGTTTGTGGCTAACTCTGACCTTTGCAAGCGTTGCTTGCTTAACTCTTCCGACCTTTTACGAACGGCAAGCCAAGCCATGCTGTGAATACTTAACTTCTTAGTTGTTGTACTCATAGCGTGTTGTTGAAGATGGACGAACGATCTTATTAGGATTAAGTCTATATGGAAAGATCTTTGGATAAAATGATGACACAAGAATAAAATTAAACTACAGTTTACGGTTTTTGAGTTTAATTTCAATGTGTAACATTCGCGTAAACCCAAGAAAATACAAGAATAAAAGATAAGAATCTTGTTATTACATTTAAATTACGAGGTGTACCTTCTTAAATTGTCATAAGTAAAAGCACAGCATAACCATGAAATTATGAATTTGACGATATGTTTAAAAATAAATAATTGATTAGGGCACATAAGCATAAGTTCTGCCCAGTTATAAATATCATATAACCGTTTATGATATACTACTAGGATATTAATGTCATATTTATTATTTCAAATTAAAATATTTCGGTGCAAAACATGATTCAAATCAACTACCATTATTTCTTTCTTTTAAATATTGCTAATCAGTAAAATAATTTGAGACCGGCAAAAACTCTAAGAAAATAATCTGGCTGTTGTATCCAATCAACTAATCTTACACGAAAAGTACTACTCGGTACGGTCAACCTGCTTGTCAGTCGTAAATTATAGCGAACCCTTTCTTGAGAAAGGTCTACCGAACGACTTATATAATAATGTAAACAGCCCAACAACCAAAACCCAATATTTTATCCATGATTCAAGAGGCCACTACGAGAAAAGCTTCCATCAAACACATTGTTTGTACTGATCTTGAGTCATCTTAACCTGCTCACACATCCTCAGAACACATTTTGTCTGTAAGCAAACACTTACTCGAATATATTAGTTGTATACACTCACACATCCCTAAATCAACTAAAGCTTTGGTACTAAAAACTTTTAGTGGACTATCAAGGCCTCAAGCCACTTGGATAGTTATTGGCTATTAGCAAGTTAATGTCTGATACCTGAAAGCTAATCTGACGTGAAGTGTCTGATATTTCATCACTGAGACCAAAGTTTAGTGCTGAGGAGTTTCTCAATTTTGCCAGATTGAGAATTGTGTGATTGTTTTTCCATAGAATTTTTCGCTATTGTCAGCATTGATTTTTAGATAAGTGGCTCTATTGTATTAATATACACATATTTTATTACTTGATCTGGTTTTTTGTATTTGGTGTCTTGTGAGTTTCAGATTTGGTTACTTCAATTGCGACTGACCTTGATATAAGTATAACTGCCCACGTTGGTAAGTTCTAAGTTATTTGTCGACTGTCCTTTTGCCTCTGATGACCAGTGGCCGTAGTTGCTATGCGGTTCTGAGATGTGTGTTTTTTTTTGTATGATAAACGTAGTGTGTTGCTTTGTCTCTGAGTGTAATTTGCCTTTGATTATATACATTGATAATCAACGATAGTTACGTATTCAATAATAAAACAATTTTCATAATAAACGCTCTGCCTTGTTTGGGATCAAATACCGTTTTTCACAGAATATTATTATCTTTGTCTACATGAACAACAATACATATCGTACTGTATTCAAACATATATCTCTTAACCATATAATGTTAGCCATTTCGTGTAATTTACATAACTAAACTTTGTTCTATTTAAAAATCTAGTAATCATAATATCGCGTACTGAAAGAAGTTACATTTGACTTTAAGCACTACACCATGTACGCTATGTCACTATGATATAATACGTCCATATATGGTACTATTAGTACCAAAATCATAATAATACTCAACCGTCTACTTAAATGCTATGTGCGTCTACATAAGTGCTACAAGCGTCTACGTAGTCTAATTAAAAATGAGTAATCGTCATACTGAGTTACTACGCCAGCGCCTTATCACGCGTACGTAAGCTCGGCTTCGTTTACCTGCCGCTAGTGACCAAATAGCCTTGTTCAGCTACATTAGCCGACATCTCTAGGGTTGTCACCAAATGCTAACTAGATATTTTCCTAACTAGCTAAAAATAAACTACTAAACAACATTTTATTTACAAGTATATTATTATACACTTTTGACGTTATGAAATGGATGAGATTTTTTGATTTTTTAAATCTTTTCATATTGCCTTAGTGTTGTGGCGGAAATTATAAGAGGTCTATGACCAACAGTGTTCTAGAGTTAGTCCATAGATTTCTCGTTCAGATTTGCAACTCTTTGCAAAAAAAAAATGAATATTATGATTGTGTTTGCGAATATGAGGACAGTATATAACCTGGATATCCAGATTGTAAGCGGAGTATATAAATGTATTTAGATGAAATTGAATTACCCTTTTAACATTCAGCTGAACTGAAATTCCTGGTAAGTCTAAATTAGTAATACCGGTTAACAATAATTTTGATTGACAGAGTAGTACATGTGACGAATGACAAGATATGGGACGTGCAAGCGGGATTTCGGAAGGGAATGGGATGTACGGATCAAGTCTTTTCCTTGCGCTGCGTCACCGAAAAATGTCTGGCAAAAAACCAGAAGGTGTATTGCGCGTTCATAGACTTGGAAAAGGTTTATGATAGGGTGAATAGAAAGGACTTATGGAAGGTGTTATCCATGTATGGGGTGGACAGCTGTATAATAAGGGCTCTGAAATCCCTGTATAGGGATTCTAGAGCAAGTGTCCGAATTAATCGTGCCTATACGGACTGGTTTGTCATCTCCAAAGGTGTCAGACAAGGATGTCCAGCCTCGCCCTGGTTGTTCAACTTATTCATGGATAGCTGCATGAATAATATGAGAGAAACTGAATGCGGGGTCGATATGGTAGAATTGTGTGTTAAGTGCCTGTTGTACGCCGATGATCAAGTCATCCTTGCATCATCGGCGAATGAGTTGCAAGAAATGATTGACTACATGAATGAGAGCTTTAAAGCTAAAGGTATAAAAATGAATGCAAGAAAGACGAAAATGATGGAGGTTGAAAAAGATGAAAGATTGACTGAGTGTAATATTGCGATTGAAGATGAAAAAGTAGAGCAAGTAAAAGAATTTGTATATTTGGGTAGCGTGCTTACAAGAAACGGAAGATGTGAAGAAGATATTGAAAGGAGAGTGACTGCGGGCAATCGTGTAAATGGAGCACTGTATGCCTTTATGAACGGCCAGACTGTGCCAAAAGAGACGCGATTGGCGGTTCATAATGGAGTGCTTGTCCCCACTTTGATGTATGGACGTGAGAGTTGGGTATGGCAGAAAAGGCATGAAAGTAGAATTAACGCAGTTGAGATGCGATCACTGCGTAGTATGTGTGGGGTGAGACTGATCGATAGAATTCCGAATGTAACTATACAAGAGAACAGTGGTCTAAAAGAAGATGTCGCGATGTCGTGACTAGGATTGAAAAAGGAATGCTGAAGTGGTTTGGACACGTGGAGCGAATGAGTGAAGAAAGAATGACGAATCAGATTTATAAGGCAAATGTGTGTGGGCAAGTCGGTCGCGGCAGACCTCGTTGGACATTCCTCGATCAAATTGGGGACGTCCTAAAAACGGCAAGGTCCGAAGTACCCGAAACCTGCGAGCATGTATGCAAAGAGTAATGAGTGTAGAGGAAGCGCGTGAGGTTTGTAAGGATAGAAGCAAGTGGCGTTCTGTTGTAGAGACAACGGCGTACCTACCCCGACGGGAAAAAGACGTGAGTATATGTATGTATGTATGGTTAACAATAATTTATTGAATAGGAATTAAGTCTAAAAGCTAAAATTTCGACAAATCAAATTAAAACCTACCTATCTTAATCCCCTGATGAAATGTGCCCAATTACAATTAATCATGTTAAGTTTAAAGGTTAGTTCTAGTGTTGCCTGTGTAAAAGATACAAAAACTTGTACAATTTTTAGCAACTTCTACCTTCACTAACAACTCTGAATTTTTTGCAAAATATTCACATGGAATATTTTATTTTAAATTAGTTGACTTGGCGGTATTTGTACCGCCATATTTTCACTTGTCTTTTTTAATAATTATTTGATTATTTTGGCCTGACAATACAAACACATAAAAGATTTATGTCATTTGGTGCAGTCTTTTGGAAGTTATGAGCGTACAAACATTTCAGTTATGCATTTTTATTTATATAGATATTTCTTTAAAAGGTTTGTTTTCCTTTGTACAAAAGTTTGATAATTCGATGTTCCAGGAACAGAGAATCATGTTTTATGATGTTTGAGGCAAGTTCAGACGATGTCACGCACAAGAGAATTCAGCTTTAAGTAATACTAGCATAGAAAAAACCAAAAACTGCTCGTGGCAGCCCTTACGTTGTTATTGTAAAGTGGGGCGTTGTTGTTTGAAGTGAAGGTCAGTTGGTTAGTCGAGCAAATAGGTTTAGACGGTCGCCGGCGGTTACTATGTAGTGAAAGATAACGGCGAAACTACGATTTCATGAGTGCAATTTTCGGTGTGCGCATAGCTTGCATTTTCTAACGAGACTTTAGAAACTGCGCTTATGCTGAAAGGTGATCAACTTATAGAGGTCATATTATTGGTATTTGTGTAAATTTAAATCGCAGGTTATAAACACTGACGCATTACATTGCTGGGTCTAAATGTAGAATTATTATTTATTTAAAACACACTTAAATTTTTAAGTAGTTGAGTTTATACATAACGGATTTTCCTTTCTTTTCAGGAATGGATTCATCTGTGACAAAAGTAGTAGGTAGTTACTATAATTTTATGCTTTTCTTCTGTGACAAATATAGTTCGTAGTTATTCTAATTTCAATTTTCTACAGCTTTTTGCAGCCTACTGCTGGACCTAAGCTTCTTCTAATTTACTTCATAGTGTGCTTATGTAAGTAAATAGGCGGATTTGGTCTAGTATATCACGCTTGCCAAACTGCCGATAGCCGACAGACTGCTATGCAGAGGGTATCGGGTTCGAATCCACGGCGAGCACCAACGACTTTTCGGTGTTATGTGCGTATTGAATTGTTAATTGACTGCCTCGTTGGTCTCGCGGCATAGATGTGCGCGTGGGATTGGGAGGTCTCGGGTTCGATCCCCGGGTCGAGCAAAGTGTTATTGGGTTTTTCCGTTAGGAAATTCTCAGTAGCAGCACGGAGTCTGGTAATGTGCCCGGTATGGCAATAGGCTCGCCCCCTATTACGTGGGACTAAAATAAACCTGGCGATAAGTGGGTATAGCAATATACCTCTGCCTACCTCTTCGGGGATATAGGCCTGTGACTATGTATGTACATACATACATACATAGACTCACGCCTGTTTCCCGGAGGGGTAGGCAGAGACTACGGAACGCCATTTGCAACGATCCTGACATACCTCACTTGCTTCACTCACTCCCATCAAGTTTCTCATGCATGCTCTTCTGTTAAGGGTACTTCTGACTTGTCCTTTTTTGTCCTATGTATGTATGAATTGTTAATTATCGCGTGACCCGTGCCTCGGAGAGCAAGTTAAGCTGTCGGTCCTGGTTGTCATGAAAATCTTTGACAGTCGTTACAGGGCGTCAGTACCTTCTAAATAAACTGGCACTAGTCTTAACCATGGAATATAGCTATCCCTTCGGGTTGCGGAGGTCAGACAGGCAGTAGTTCTGTGGAAATGCTAATATTTTGCCAAAGCCGGTTAGACTAGAAAAGGGACACTAGATTGAAACTAGGATAACGCTAAGAGGATGATGATGATGATCACACTTGTCAAAGTTTGATGTTGAGTTTTCCTTCTGTGACAATAATTGTAGTACATAAATAAAATGTTAAAAAACACACAACATTTGACAAAAAATTGCTACGTTGCCGCTCTTATACATATGCAATGGCTCATAAACCATAACAAAATACTCGTCACACGTACATAGCAGACACATTTTACGACCATTAAACGCCATGGAGCCCTTTTGTACCATATTACGAATAAGTCATGATCATTAGCCGAATGACATCACAACGATGGTGTCACCCATAAAAACAGATATCAAACGAGTTTGTACAAACAATTCCTAATTGACATCCAGGGTGGTACTTGGAGAATTGAACGATACTTGAACGATAGTAAAAATTATTTTATTTGAAGTTCATTTTATAGGTCACCTAAATATCATGTCATATATGTCATGGTCATACATCTACAGTATAAGTGACTGCGGATAATGACAGGTTTAGTTCGGTTCTCAGTTTGAGCAAAAAGTTATAAAGGGTTTTTAGTTAATAATATAAAAAAAATTAGGTGTCGCCAAAATACATATATACACAATGTTTTTTTTGTAGCCAAATAAGGTACTTATATGAAAATACCTGACAAAATTCAGAGGGAAAATTAAGATGTTTTATTGAATTAAAAAATATGACTGCCTCCGTGATCCAGTGGATAGCATATGCGACTGCTGATCGGAGGTACAGGGTTCGATTCCCGGGTCGGGCTAAAGTGTTACTGGGTTTTTCCGAAAACTCAGTAGCAGCCCGGAGTCTGGTAATGTGCCCGGTAACGGCGATTTCTCGCCCCCTATTACGTGGGACCTAAAAATTTATGGCGAAATGTGGGTGTAATATTTACACCTTTGTCTACCCCTTCGGGGATACAGGCGTGAGACTACAAATAAATAAAAAATAAAAAATATGTTAAGCTGCCGTGAATTTAAGAAACTTGATTCAGTCAATCAGTACGTGAAACCAAAATTGGCGAAAAGAAGGATGAAAGATGTCCTGCTAATAATAAACAGGTGTGCATATCCGAAAATTAACTATCGAAACAAAGAATAAAAGCAAAACTTCAAACAAACTAACCTCATTTAGTGAACTAAACGACAGAGAACTAAATGCATCAGCCTCATAACGAGCGGCTTAATTATCTAATGGACTGTCGCATCTTATTTTTTTATGTAATTAAGAATTCAATAAATTGAAATAAAAATATGTAAAAAGAAGTGATGAATATACATAGAAGGACGAAAAAGGACAGGACAAGGAAAAGATGGATGATCTATGTGAGGATGGATATGAAAGAGAAAGGGGTAAACGATCGGATGATTTGTGACAGAGAAGTATGGAAGCGAAGGACATACTGCGCCGACCCCAAATAAATTGGGACCAGGGCAAGACAATGATGATGAGGAATTCAACTAATTGTCTGATCTGAATTGGATGGTCCTTATGTAAAATATCGCACTATCGATACTCGTTAATGGTATTTATTTGACTTTGATATTTTTATATGAAGTCATTGTAGGTATTTCGTGAACGACGGTGTTGGTTTCTAGTGAATGGGCCGGCAGTTTAGGGTACACTCTTACTATCGACATAACATAGCAATATTATGCTGCGTTAAAACGCAGCATAATATTGCTAAATTTAGCTAATTGCTAATAAAGCTCCCCTCTGTTACTTACCTTTAGGTAAGTAACAGAGGGGAGCTTTTGAGTACTTGGGCCGCCGGCAGTTCCGGGTAGAACCGCACTCTTACTATCGACGTAACGTAGCAGTATTATGCTGCGTTTTTGAGGCAAGACACATACCAATGTCTCTACCTACTTTGTTGTTTCCTCTCTTATATAGAAACGAGAAGCAGATAACAATATGAATATGCGGGTTTGGCAGAGTTGATCAAAGATAGTTTGCACTTCTCTTTTTGGCTTAAGCAAGCACGAGTGATGGCTGAATTTTATAGCTATCTTCTAGGTATTTTTAGATTTGATACGTTAACTACTCTGAACTTTAAATAAAGATTTAATATAATCCACGAAATGGAACTTTCACTATCATGAAACAAAAAAGAAATGAATATATATATAGACGGGAATTAACGCGAACATGCAAATTAGGTATTTACATACCTTATTTTTGCTTGACGTTTCGAGACGGTTGCACGTCCCGTGGTCGCAAGCTGACTGGTGTGGCGATGTCACGTCTCCGAGTGCGAGGTAGAAGATTCTATTTCTACCCCCGGGTCGTTGATATTCGAAGTACCTGTTGAAGTAAATGTTCCGCAATCGCCGATTTGTTCGTTTGACGGTTCTTTACAGCTGCGATGTGCTCCTTTATACGTTCAGCGATAGTCCGCTTCGTTTGCCCTATGTAAGAGCTTCCGCAGCTGCAGTTGATTTTATAGACACCTGGGGTTTGTAGCGGTAGAACATCCTTTGGTGTGCCCACCATGTTGTATACTTTGGCCCGTGGTGTAAATACTGTCGGAATGGAGTAGTTTTTTAACTTGTCTCCTATTTTATCCGTAACACCTCTAATGTAGGGCATGGAGGTCGGTTGTCTATTTACCGCCGGATGTTTATCGCGCTTGATAGGCCGCGTCATTCGTCGTTGTACCTGGTATCCGTTCTTCCTAAGTACCTCCTGAACATGGTCTAGCTCTAGCTTCAAATGCTCAGGGTCACAGAGGTCATGTGCTCTGTTTTTTAGTGACGTCACAACGGATTGCAGGTGTCGAGGGTGGTGGTGCGACATGGCGTGCAGGTATCTATATGTGTGCGTAGGCTTCCGGTAAACGCAGTGTGTTAAGGACCCATCTGGTCTCACAGTCACTTTGACATCCAAGAATGACAACGATCTCTCAGTTTCCATTTCGTAGGTGAACCTCATTTTCGGATGAATGGAGTTAAGGTGTTGCACATATTGATCTACTTCCTGCTTACCTCCTTTTACGATACTAAAGATGTTGTCCACGTATCTTTTCCAAAGCCTGATGGTCTTGGGCCCGCTGCTAAGCGCCTTTTTTTCAAAGTGTTCCATCCAGATATTAGCCAGTATTGGGGCTACTGGACTCCCCATTGCGACGCCATCGATCTGGAGGTAATATTGGCCTTGGAAGAGGAAGTAGTTGCCATCTAAGCAGTGTTTTAGTAGATCAATAGAGTTGTGAGGCATATCGTTGTCACTCAGTCTGTCCCTCACTACGTCCAGACATTCCCTTATTGGAACATTGGTAAAGAGCGACTCAACGTCAAAGCTTACCATTACATCTTCCGGTTCCAATCGGATACTTTGTACGATCTGGACAAAATGACGTGAGTTCTTTACGAAAGACGGTGTCATACCGACTAATGGCTGCAATACCGATGCAACGTGCTTCGCAAGGTCGTAAGTAGGCGAGGAAATCTGACTTACGATAGGCCGCAGTGGCACGTTGGGCTTATGTACCTTAGGCAGACCATATAGCCTAGGTGGTTGGTATGGCTTGGGACCATATAACTTGCTGTACTCGTCTTCCGTGAACAGGTCCTGGTGGTCTTGTATCAGTGTTCGTATTCTGCGCGTTACTCTGGCCGTGGGGTTATATGAGACCGGTTTATACACCTTGTTATCACATAACAACTCTCGTACCTTGTCCGTATAATCAGTCGTATTCATCACTACAGTGGCGTTTCCCTTGACCACGGCACGTGCATCCGTCTCGAAACGTCAAGCAAAAATAAGGTATGTAAATACCTAATTTGCATGTTCGCGTTAATTCCCATCTATATATATATTCTTAAACATGCAACGCGAGTGTTTAAAAGTTTCTAAAAAAGAAATGCTTGAAAATTATCGAAATAGCTTCCACCATATAGTCCATAGCTTGATTTAATATTCAATATGCAAGCTACTTTCAACACTAAATAAATATTCAATACTATCCAAAATTTAGACCAAAATAGAGCAATAAAATAAAATATCGTGTGACACAGTTCAAACAAAGTCTCGGTACATAATGTGTACGCGCAAACAGTTCGAATAGTACACAGAACAAAGCATGTTAACAGAACGGCGTCTGTATTAAACTGCTTCAGTTAAAAACGTAAACAGCAGCGGAAGATTGAGCCGGTATGAAGTTACGCAACTTTAGCATGATTGAGTTGAAACTGCAGTTGAAACAAGGGATTGGACTTCTTAAAATATAGACTTGAGATATTTCAGGCAGTCATTCTGTGGAAAAGCTAACATCTTGGTGGGATAGTTACAGGAGATCCTATCTCCGTAGGGTAAGTTATTTTTGATTCCGGCAATTTCTTAAGGCGCCAATTTAGTGTACAAAAGTATGTGGAATTAAAATGAACTACGAAATTATGGAAGTTAGTTTGCGTTCTTTTTTCTAGACGTATGATTGTAGATGTTAGCGACCTCGTGAACATAAGAATTTCTTTCATTTATTTTGCCGTGGTTTTTATCACTTCTCCTGTTTGACTAGGCACACCAGAAAATCAATACCATACCATCGTATGAAGGATTCATAATATCATAATATTATATCAGCAACGTGACCTGAAAAATAAAATGTCGGAATGTTTACGTGGATACTAATACCACACTCATCCTGGTCGAAGCCAAAACACCATAACAACACTCATAGAGCTAGGAAATTATATAATAATAATAATAATCAGCAACGAAGATAAATGATACACACAAACTCATTGATACTCAGATTCGCTATCAAAAGAACACAGTTTCCGGCTTATATTACTAGTTAGTAATGACAACGGATCTCATTACCATGCCAATAATCTGGAAATATTACACAAGTCCGAAGGTTCTGTATGTTCTGTTAATATACTGTTGTATTCTGTTCTGTATGTTCTGTTAATATTCTGTTTAAAATGTAATGTTCTGTTCTGTGTGTTTCGAAGAAAAATAACACAAAAGTTATATATCTTGGAGGGGTTAATTTATTTAAGATTGCCCCCGTATTGGGTTACTCCCCGATACACTTTTTGTGCGCGATTAATGGGTGCTTTTTTGAAACATGAATTTGGCTAAAGGATTTCTTGTGTTCAACGATTAATGTTTTATTTGAATGTTTTAAGGAAGTACGATGAGTTTATTTATCTTTTAGGGGAAGTCATTTTATGCTATGATATATTGAAAACATTGCAAACAGGAAGTCTGTCAGCAGCTGAGTTTGAACATACCATTATTTTTATTAGTTTTTGGATGAGTGGGTTGAAATGACTATTAAAAATATCCGCTTAATCATTAGGACACTACAGATGATGTTCATTTTTTCTCAATTGTCGATGCCACATTACTCACATCTGATCTATTTTATAACATAAAACTATTAAAATTGCTTATAATACAACATATAGATACACGTTGCCTATAAATTGAGAGATCCACATGACACAGCATTATACAGTTCAGATAACTGTCACCGATACCGTCACTCAGCTGTGCGCACCACGAACTACTAATAAATTGCAAACTACGCTCAACAAATTTCTGGTACAGTTAATATTGAGAGTTGTATCGATTGGATGCAAGCCCTATTTAATTCATTTAATGTAAGTATTGGGTTTTCGACTACAGTTACGGATGCTACGCCATAGTACACTAGATGCCAGATAAGCTTCGAGTGCTACAACAGACCATAATGTCATCTACGTGATTCTATCTGGAAAAGTTATGAGGTATGCTTTCATTGAGTCGTATATTTTAATCCACATTTTTGCGATTTAAAAATGTACAAATTTTTATGTTTGTGCAGTAAATTCCCTCCTTAGTTCGGCAGGTGAAAATAAAGTTTTACTGAGACAATGTTAGTTTGTACCTATGGTTGTTCATAAAATGTTAGGCAGTTTCGCGACAGTCGTTCACCACACACCACCCACACACCTACAGTGTGTTTGAAAACACTTAAGAGGTACTAATAGCATTGGTTGTTTTGGAGTGATCTCCCAAACAAACCAAAATCCATGCAGTATTAATAAAATCATAACATCATATCATACACCATTAAAATTGCAACTGTGAGACATTTCGTATCAGCTCCTTAGTTACACATCGCAATATTGAATCATGTTTCACCCGATATTGCTGTACCTTGAGAAGCGAAACAAGCTTCGACAGAGGCTTCAACAGGCATCTTGTGATCGCGATTGAGATCGCAGTCACAATAGAACTGTAAACGGCTCATATCAAAGAGCTGTTCATTGTATTGCAGGAAAGCCGGTTGTAACCGAGCGACTTTTTGTTAAGATTTTGCGATTGTTGCGTTTTCAGGTTTTGTTATTAACTGTGTTACTAAAACTGTCTTGTGAACCGTGATATTTAATCAAAAGTATAGAAGAATTGGCAAATAACCCGCTGTGTTATGTAATTTTCGTATTACATATTTATTTCACGTTTTATAACAAAGATATTATGTATAATATTAGGAATAAATCCAGTGACGTAGGTAATTTAATAGCCTACATTCAATTAACGGACACAAAAAAAAACACAGACCCGAAAGAACATTTTGAGGATCTAGCAAAGGGAAGAAAATAGATATTCATTTTTCGATAAATAAAATATAATGTTACGGCACATCACTAATTCAAAGGGCAACACTGGTGCGCAAGCGCCAGTTTAAGCAAGTCATTCCGCAAAATGAGGTCGTTGAGGTTAGTTATGTAAATTGTCTTATACTTTTTCGACGTTAATTCGACATGTTATTTCAAATTAAGTAAAGTTGTTAGTTCGTAACAAATTGGCGACCGTAGGACACGACATATTTGAAGATTTCAAGAAAAGAAGAAATTGCAAATCATCGAAGGCGCCCCGGCCTTATTTTGCGGCATCCTGTAGCGTGGCGGCCATCTTGCGACACCGAAAAGTTGCAAGTCACGCTACAGTAAACAAGAACGAAGAGGAAGGCCAGGATCACTGCTTCGGGAGCCTGTTGTGACATCGTACGCAGCCGTAGGTCTATTCCCAGCGAGAGTAAGCCCTGATCCTTTCTATATTTTCTATAGGTATAACCTACATTTACGTTAGCCCGCTGTGTTTTCTCGCAATATTTGTGTAACGGCTGGCATGCTGCTCAAGTGTTGGGTTTTATAAGTCTATTTGCAGTGGCATAAGTGTCCACGTGCACGTCAGCTCGCTAAATTGCGATTTATTTATATGTTTTAGCTTTAAGGTGTAATTTCATTGTGAAATACACCACCTTTCGCATTTTCACCCTATTTTCGCAAGGTGTGCACGGCATTTCACGGCATAAACAACTGTTTCCGCTAGTGTCAGCTAAGCCTAGCCTACCTTAAAAGGCCTAATTGACATCTTAGTAAACTAAGAAACATTTTAAACCGTTTTTTTTTAATTAATTGCCACCTTGCAGTGACTATTCCTTTCCTGGCCACGTGGGTCAGAGAGACGGAGGTGCATCGATCCTGCTCGCTGGACTGGCTGTCAGCTTGGCGTGCTCTAATCCTGAGCATCGTGCCACGTGCTGAAGCACCAGCGAACGACTGGATCTGAGGGTTTGAGTGCACATATTGTTTCATTGTTTGTTAATATTAATACCAGGTATTTATTGCCATTTTCGCAGTAAATTATTTAGGGTGTATTAATTTGAATTTAGAATGAGTGAGTCAGAGCTCGAGGTAGAATTGTCTGCCCTAATCAAGCAGCGAGGCATTATTAAGGGTAGGTTGACAAATTCAATGAATATGTCGTTAATTTAAATAGTTTGAAGGAAATACCTTCTATTAAATATAAGGAACTTGAATTAAAGTTAAATTGAATTCAATCTGTCATGAATGAATATGATACTATTCAAAATAGAATCGATATTTTACATTTTGACTCTGATGAGCAAATTAAGGAAAGAGATATAATTGAAAACAAGTTTATAGCGTTAATATCAAGTAGTCAAGATATTTTAGACAAATCTCCTCATAAAGGGTCTAAAAGGTCTGTTGTTAACAACTGTGATGAATCAATGAATAGCTGCAACTCCCAAATAGTAAATACTATTAAATTACCTACTATTAAGCTTCCTACATTTGATGGCAATTATTTAAATTGGCTGAAATTTAAGGATACATTCCAGTCGGCCATTGATAGTAATGACAGTATACCACTTATAAATAAATTTCACTACTTGCGGTGTGCACTAGAAGGCAGTGCGGCTGTAGCTATTAAATCTATAGAATTTAGTGCAAAAAATTATAAAGTTGCTTCGGATCTGTTGTGTCAAAGATTTGATAACAAAAATTTGCTAATTAATAATCATTTAAAGGCTTTATTCAATATTGATGTGCTTCAGAAAGAGTCTTTTAAGTCGCTGCGTTTTATTGTTGACCATGTTTCAAAGCATCTGCGTGCCTTAGATACTCTTGGCCAACCTACAAATATGTGGGATGTGCTTATTATTTATATTATATCTACAAAACTCGATGCGCACACAAGTAGGAAATGGGAGGAACATAAGTCCGGTCTCACCGATCTGCCATTACTTGAAGAATTTTATACATTCCTGCGTGGCCGAGCTGATGTTCTGGAAACCATGTTTATAAATAGCAGCCGCTCTGATAGGCAATTTGAAACTTTTGCTAAGTCAAATAAACAATCAAAAGGTTTTGTATTATCTGTAAATAAGGACAAAAAGGTTCCTGTATTTTATGTAATGAGAATCACTCTTTGCATGAATGTAAATTGTTTAAAGGTAGATAGAGGCTCGTTTAGCTAAAGTAAATAATTTGAATTTATGTAAGAATTGCTTACGCAGTGGCCACAAGTCTTTTCAGTGTCAGTTAAGAGCTGTATGTCGCACATGTAAAAGGAAACATAATTCCTTGTTACACATTAATAAAGCTAGTATGACAACTACTGATACTGAACAACCTTGTACTTCATCCTCTCTACCTGTGTCACTTTCTGTGGCATGTAATAGTCAGGTTTTATTGTGCACTGCTTTGGTGGAAATTTTAATTAATGACAAAACATATACTGCCCGTGCATTGCTTGACACAGGGAGCCAGTCATCCTTTATTACAGAAAGTTTTAAGAGGAAGATAGGGCTTGTTACTAACCCTGGTGGTTCAGTGAATGTTTTAGGTATTAATAATGCAACATGTAATATAACTGAAAGATGTAATTTACTATTGAAGTCTAAAAATATGAATTTTGAAGTTAAGGTTAGTTGCTTAGTAGTGCCCAGGATAACAGGAGTTTTGCCAAGCTCTCTGATTAATACAGAAACATTTAATATACCAAGTAACATTAATTTTGAACTTTATATTTAATTTATTAGGTATTATAATTTAATAGATTTTTTTTTTTTTATAATTAAGAGTGATATATGGACTTATATATTTAGTTCCAATTAAGATTATTTATGTTTATTTGTTCGCCTTTCTTACAAAGGACAAGGCATTTGGAGTTGGTTAGGATCTGAGCACTGACGCATTTATTTTATCTTTAAAATGGTTTGTTTCTAGGAGACCCTTATGCTGTTTGTTGCGACAATGGTACTAACTTCAAAGATGCAAACAATGAATTAAGTAGAATGCTCAGGTCCAGTCGTAAGCCAGGTATAAATTCTGCCAATATTGAAGGCATTGAGTTTGTGTTTCGCCTTATGTTGGAGGTATTAAGAGGCTGCGGTCAAATTTGCTAAGCATTACTTAAAACGTGTAGTAGGGAATGCTTCCCTGACATTTTAGTAGCTCGCTATGCCTTTTCACGAATTGAAGCGATTTTAAACTCTCGTCCTTTAACGTCCTCACTCCTCGCACCCAACTGATCCTTCTCCACTAACCCCAGGGCACTCTTATTGGGCGGCCTCTGATGTCAGTGCGTCAGAACCATAGTTGCAAGCATGCCAACAGATACCAACTTATGGAAGGTTGCATCAGAACTTCTAGGAGAGGTGGCGCCGAGTACGTGGCTGATCTTCAACAGCTCACTTCAATGGCGACTGGCCAGAATCAGTCATTGTATCCAGGGACCGACGGAGTAACCGTGTGGCTGAGGTCACAAGGCGTAGAAGAAGAGCTCTACACAAGATGGGCTCTTACTGGCAATAGAAGCTAGTTGAAAGTAGCCCTTTCAACGCCCCGGAGGATGTTCGCGCCCATCACTAGCGCGAGGACGTGTGACAGCTGGAGTTGACATCTGTCAACTCACTCCACAACTTACGATCACGGCGAGCACATGCGTTTTAATTCAAAATTGTAATTTAAGGGAATTAAACAAGTATTCTCTAAACTAAAATAAGTTGTTATTTCTTAACATATAATATGTAGGGCTTATTTTTTTTTTTTTTTTTTTTTTTATTATTTAACACATAAACAATTTGACATAATTATACAATTACAAACAGCATCAGAGAAAACCACAAAGGTTTATGTTTGAGCCGTCGAGTTCATACTTTATAAAATACTGTTATTTTTTAAAATAAGCCTCTAATAAGCATAATTAAATAAACAATTGTTACAATAAATTCAGGAAATGTTGTTTCAGTTTACATTTTATATTTTTATCTGTTACACCAATACCTATTTCATATGGCAAGTTATTAATAAGTCGAGGTACAAGGTAGCTAGTCGTTCGCTCGCCGTAAACATTGTTAGCGCGTGACGTATGCAACCGGTTCCTAGACATGGCACGAGTGTATACAGGATGTTCGATTGGTGATTTTAATGATTCATTAAAAAATTCTTCTTTTAATATGTTTAACTGAACTTGTTTATGTACTGGTAAGATATTACAGTGTTTGAATAACCCATTATAATTATCTTTGAAATTTAATTTTATATTTTTAGAAACAATAGTTTTCAATATTTTTACTTGCAAGTTATAGATCTGGTCTAGATATGTTTTATATGTTCGGCCATAGCTGCTGAGTCCATATTGTATGTGAGACTGTACTAGGGCATTAAATAACATTAACTTTACTTTAAATGGAATACGATTGTTCAGAATTGTAATATTTGCCAAGAATTGCCTTAATTTTGTACATACATATTCAATATGGTGGCTCCAGTGAAATTTACTGTCTATGACAAGTCCAAGATATGTATATTTGTCAACCATTTCAATCTTTGAACAACAGCATGTAGTACTAATTTTAGTATGTAAACAACAATGATCGTGAGCGATTAGTTCGTTGATGGGCAAATGCTTAACATACGGAGATTTAATTACTAATAGTTTTGTCTTTTTAGCATTTAGGACAAGTCCTGCATCATGACACCATTTTGTTAAGACATTTAGATCAGACTGTAAAAGATCACACGCCGTTTGAGGATTTTTATTTGCAATAACGAGACAAGTATCATCCGCGAATTGATAGCATGTGCTGTTGACAATATTTTTGCCCATGTCGTTGGCGTAGGACAGGAAAAATAGCGGCCCAAGAACTGAGCCCTGGGCCGTTCCCTCCGTGATCGACACTGACTTGCTATATTCATCATTCACTTTCACCGAAAATGTTCGACCGTCCAAATAATTTTCACACCATTTCAGTAAAGGACCACGAATGCCACAATTTTCTAAACTACTTATCAGCTGTTCGTGTATCAGCGTATCAAAGGCACGAGAAAAATCTATAAAAAGTGTTAACACTTGCTTTTTCTCATTTAAGTGGCTATTGATTTCGTCTGTGAATTTTGATAGTAGACTTGTTGTACTCTTACCTGCCTGAAATCCGTACTGGTATGGAGCAATTACCGATTTTTTCTTATAAAAACTATGCATCTGATCACACACGTATTTTTCTACGATTTTGTCTATTGAAGAAAGTATCGTAATAGGCCTATAATTTGTGTAGTCATCCTTTCTTCCCTTTTTATGCAGTGGACGGACACAGCCTTCTTTTAGTTTACTAGGGTAGGATCCTGTTCTAATGCTTTGATTAATTAAATCTGAAATGGCTGGGGCAACATGTTCTCCTATAAGCTTAACATCTGCCACAGCAATATTGTCTGTGCCCGGTGCCTTTCTAGAATTCAATGCCTTAATAATTTTATAAACATCGTTTGGGGTTGATTTCTTAAACAAAATACTGGTATCTAGTGAGTTATTGACATTATTTTTATTGATTAATTTTAATTTGCAATTAGGCAGTATGTTTTTTACTGTTATATCGAAACTGTGTGCGAAGTTATCAGCAATGATTTTCGGGGTAAGTCCCTGTGCATCAAACGCCTTCATTATAGCCTCATCAATTGATAAAGTAACTCTGCCCAACATTTGGTTGACAACAATGTAAACTTTCTTAATGTTTTTAAAATTACTACTTATTTTATTTAAATAATACGAATTCCTTTTAATTTCCAGAACTTTATTTACTCTATTGCGTATTTTATGATATTCTAATTTTAATTTTAAGTTTTCTGGACAATTTTTCCAATCTCTATATATTTTGTTCTTCTTATTACATAGTGCTGTAATATTAGCGTTTATCCAAGGCACATTAAAGCGTTTCATAGTAGTTCTGGATGTATGACAAGTTTTACTATGTGTGGCATTCAATTTAGCGTTTTGGAAAGTAGTATGTATAAAATTAAAAATTTCATCAGGCGAATCCATGTCATGAGATTTAGACCAATTTGCGTTTTTGAGTGTTTTATAAAAAATATTACTGTCGACTGTATATTTAGGTTCATCCTGTATACGCACGGGCTCACTCGGGGAATCGTCAACGCAAGTGAATATTATGCCTCTGTGATCGGCCAGTACAATATCGAGCACCGCCGAGTACGGATGTAATGTGGGGACGCGAGCAAAAATATGATCTATGCAAGATTTTGTGATAACGTTTTGTCTATATTCGATTCTAGTGAATTCTGTTATACCACACATAAGTCCGTGTTCGCTGAGTGCTTCGATATATGCATCCTTATATGATGATATGGTTTTCAGGTCTATATTAGTGTCACCGATCAATAATAAGTTCTGTTTCAATTCTAGGTTAGTGATAAGTTTACTTAATTCGCTAATAAAAAACATTTTATTTGAGGATGGTGGTCTATAAACCGCACATACAACTATATTGGAGTTAGAATTTATTTTTATTGTGCCTACAAGACTTTCAAATGTGTTAGTTTTATGTTGAATAAGAGTGAATTTTAGATAATTACGTACGTATATTATTATACCACCCCCCTTTTTGTTTTCTCGAAGTTGTGAGTGCAGGTTATAGCCCGGTAATCTATAAAGATTAGCTACATTGCCTGATATGCCGGCCTCCGTAATTACTATTATATCCAGTGGATAGGTACAATTATGAATTACTTCTTGTAGTTTAGCAAAATTTTTCTTAAGAGATCTAATATTAAAGTGTATGCATGAAAAACTCAAAACATTTTTAGAAGGTAACTGTTGGAAAAAATTATTAGGAGAATTACAATTATAGATTTCATTTATTTGTATATCCATGTTATGTGAATATGTAAATCGTTCTTAATATACGTAACAAATAATAAACATTTTACGGTATAAATGATGTTGATGACCTGGTTGTTTTACTAGTGTTAGTTGTTGTTTGTTTAAAAATATGATTGATATCCTGGATGGAGCGGATATAAAATATTTTACTATTATCAGTTTTACGAGCATATACCTTTCCATTTTTACACCATACATATTTACATGATTTATTTAATAGCTGATCCTTAGCGTGGTACAATAGAATTTTCTGGTGTTTTGTTAATGCTTCTCTAATAAAAATACGAGTATCAGCTTTATCTTGTGGGACATCTGGTAGAACCATTCCAACGGTGAGACATTTTACCTTGCTGACATCAATGCACTGTTGTTGTAGAATTTTGGACTTCAGTTCAACAAGAATAGATCCTGGTTTGACCTTTGATCCCTGCATCCGTTGCGTTGACAGTATTTCTTTTTTCTCCAACTCTAAGTTCGAGAAAATTGTTCCTATTACTGTATCTATCTCCTTAGGTGGAATTTCTGGTAATCCTGCAATTTCCAGAGAGCTGGAGAGAGACTTTTGTTTAAAATCATTAAGACTTTGTTCCAATACAGATACCCTCAACTCTAGATTTTTATTTTTGTTAAGTAGATCAATATTCTTATTTTCGAGCTCTTTTATCTTGTTGTCTTGTCGTTTTATAGACTGCTCCATGTTGGTAAGTTGTTCGCTTAGAAAATCTAGTGAGTGCTCTAGATTTCTAATCTCTTCACGAAACGTTTTTTTCACTTCTCTGCTTATATCCTCGACTAGTTTACTTGCATCAACGATTTGAGTTTTTTCCTTGCGGTTGGGTTCAGAGTCCTCGTCTTCGTCGTCGGCTTCAGGAATAACAAACGATGATCTACGAGAAATGTTGTCTAGGCATTCTTCACAACTCCACTCTATGCCGGGTGAGTTCTTAAGTGTTTTTAACTGCTTATTGGATAATTTTGAACAAGCAGGATCAGTGTGCACACACACTTCACACCGACTACACTCTAGTCCAGGCGCTTTTTTAGTGATATTTTTGTTGCATTTAGAACACTTTTTAACAACCATTTTAAATTCGCGTTGGCATCTTAGCGTAAACTGCGTGTGCTTAACAAAAGTAATAGATACGATTATACATTGCTACATTAAAATTACAATTTGGCTTTTCAGAATATAAAATTATGAATGTTAGGTACCTACTACGCAAAACATTATATGAATATTGCACATAAGATTTAACCTAAACATAACAAAATTATTTATTCATATGTGGCGATATAAAATATTATAATATATAGTAACATGTATCTATTGAATGTGTATTTATATTTGAAAAGACCATGAAAATTAAATTAAGTTGCCTTATATGCTTAGGTTCTGAAATAATACGACATTGAGAGCTGTATATGTAAAGTAACTTAACTGTAAGGAACGGAATGTACGTGGATGTTCATTGATTAATTGATTGATTAACACTTTATTGTACACCAGTAAACATAAGGAGATACAATATTTACTTAAATAACTTAAAACTAGTAGCACAATAGGGCGGTCTTATCGCAAAATGCGATCTCTTCTAGACAACCTAGTTTGGAATACAATGAATAAAAGTATAATAGTGTCGGTTAAGGTGTACAATGAAGAACAGTGTCATAAATAGGTAAAATAATGAAACATAGTATTATGTCCAGACAATGTCATATAAGTAAAAACATATAGTACGTATAAATTGTACGTACAATACATATAATAATACTAATACTAAATTACTGAATGGCAAAATAATACTTATATACTGTAGATAAATAAACTATACATATACTAAACATTATATAATATACATATAAGCTATATTTGAAAATATATATAATTATATATATTTAAATATATTTATCAATATATACCTACAACTGTCATGATAATTGTGACAAATAATAATTTGTTACAAGTTTTTTAAATACAGGGAGAGATTGAGCCCGTCTGATTGTTTCGGGTAACCCAGTCCACAAACGTACAGCTTGCACTGTAAAGGATTTACATCTCAAGCACATCGAATGAGTGTCATGTAGATATTCGAATCGTCGTTTAAGATAAGGGGGCAATGAAGGAAAAAAAATTATATTATATAGAATGCAAAGGATGTGTGTATTCCGTCGAAGGCGGATTGGCAGCCATTTGAGCTTGTTACGAAATTCAGTGATGTGGTCATATTTACGTAAACCATATATGAACCTTATGCAGAAGTTTTGGAGGCGCTCAAGTTTATCTAGCTGGTCCTCATTCACTCGTACATTGTGCTCATCATAGGAATTTAAACAATACATCCGTGAACATGGCGCTTGCAACAGTGCCGAAATATTGGTTACTCCAAACGAAGGTATGTGGTATTATATCCCGAAACACGATCTAAAAATAAATAGTGTTCATCGTTTTATAACATGAGGTGCCGCAGCAGTCTCGGTCTGTAGGCATGTCTGCCGGACCTCATTACTATAAGTTTGTACAAGTTACCCATCACATTTCAATTCCACATTATCATCTTGCTAGTTTTATCCAAGTTATATCTATTACTTACGACTTGAAGCCCGGGGTTCGCTTACTAGAGTAACCAGATATGACAGAATGGCAGGTTTCTCACCTTTTATTCCACAGTTTTATATACATATAATGATTGATATGAGGTCCGGCAGACATATCCAGGTCCACTAACTTGCCCGCGTGGGTAGATTATTCCTTTTGAATACTACAGGTCCGCAGCTACACCCACAAAAATAACTTTAACCGTTTCTGTCCGATTAGAGAGATTAGTAAGAATTTCGAGGAATACTTTCATAGTGCACCTCCACGGTCCCCAAGGCACATAATATCCGCCAAATTTCAGCTTCCTACGCCCAGTATTTTTGACTGTGCTTTGTTTGTCATAGTCAGCAGCGCAAGAATTTTATACTACATAAATGTTAATATTATTGCTCTTTAGAAACTAGCGAAGTACTATTTTTAAGGCAAATATTAAATTTTACAAGGATATCAACGTTAACAGTATTTCCAGTTTTTTATCGCACAAAGCGGGAGCAGTTATCAAAACATGGAGTGTATTAACTGCAAATGGCGACGTTGAATTCGGAGCGATGTGTTCTCACAATGTGCACAAACGACGAGTCAAAGCGCCGCCATTCATTACTGCGGGCGGCTTACACGCGCGACTGCGACTTTTGCGATGCGTTTTGTCGTGGGTAGTTTATTCAAGAATTTGTAAATATATATATATATATATGACAAAATACGTAAACTGTAGTTTAATCTCAATGTGTAACATTTGCATAAACCTAAGAAATTACTAGCTTACTAGCAGTATCAACTTGTAATTTTTACTTTTATTTTAGTTGTAAAAGTTTAAGTTTAAGTTAAGCACTATGTAAACTGAAGTTTACATAGTACTTAACTAAAGTTTACTTATTTTATACGTACACTGTAGTTCAATTTAGCTACTTTGTTCAGTTTTCAAGTATAAATGAAGCAAAACCTTGACATTGTAATAATTCATCCGACACAGAATAGAGAATAATAAATCCTATTGTACCAATCTGTGTCTACGTACACATGCAAGACACGTATGTGTGTATTAATCTAAGCAAAACAGTCATCTTTATGCAGAACAAAATGAAGAACTTCATTACGAGAGAGAATAAACGTCTAATATGTCTTTCGTTTGTAGATCAGTAGAGAAATACTCACTTAAATTACCATAATCTGGTAGGTAGTTGTGATAAATATGCCAGTGGTCTTATATTATTCGTTATTCACGGCATGATGAATAAATTCAATAAGAAGTGATACTTCGACATAGCTGTAAATGTTATCAAGAACATTTCTGGTACTTGTGAAGACGTTTGTTTACAAATAATTGAATCAACTGATATTGTAGGCTAAAGAGAGCGTGATGACTGCAAGAACCTGAACATAAGTAAAGTGAATTTTTCATCGTTTGATTTACAGATTGGTGACCGGCTGCTAAAAGCTTGCTTTGGCAAGTGCAAAAAACTAGAAAATGGATCCCGGTTCCCACAGTATGACAAATACAACGCTAAGATGATGATGATCATAATATAATGTTCAGATTTTTTAGTTTATTTTCATGCTCAAATTGTTTAGCTGTCAAATTTTAATTTTGACGGTAGTAGAATAATTATGACTCATTTTTTCAATTTTCAATTTTACAACATTCAGATTAAGAATGAGTGGCCCTTTCTTTACTGGCTGAGGATAAAGTCTCTTTCACAGAGGAATTTGCGAAAATTTTACCAATTGACGTATGCAAAGAACACCTAGACCCACGAAAAAAATTTTTGAAACATGGCAACATACAAGTTTCCGTCCAAAAATTACGGAGTGTCAAGCGGCAAGGTGGCTGTTTTGACAATAATGACATTTTTGCAGCCAAACTGACTGTTCAATTGGCTTGTAAATATGTTGACTCGGCACATATCTTCAAATCTATTCGGATTATCAAACTAATTTGAATAATACTGACCAAATTTCAATCATGAATTTATAGTTATTGAATAAACATTAAATACAGAAGTGCAATGAATAAGATAATCTCTCAACAACTCCATAAAATACTTTTATCTCGCAAAGAAATTCACCGTAAATAAGTTAAGAAGAGTATTTATGAACAATTCTTATTTTCGAAGAACAGTTTGGAAAGAAATTTGTGGGAGCTTAAGATGCCCTGTCTTACTTTAACTTTCTTTAATACACCTTTTCTGGAGTGTAGCACTGTAGATTCTGAGGATACCTACTAATACATCAAATAAAACTTTTTATTGTATGCTTTGTACTGCTTAAGTTATTTAAGAGTTCGGTTACATCTTGAAAGATTATGATCAGACCAAAAACCATGTAAGAATAAAAAGATTACGCGGGCCTCAGGCTTTAAAGCGTAGATCTTGCATCGCAACGGACAAAGTTAAAATGATCATGATAAAGATAATATTTGTTGATCGCGTCATCATCATCTCCCTAGCGTTATCGCGGTTGCATCCAAGACTGGCATGCCTTGGAGCCCGAGGTCCGCTTACTGGTCTAACCAGATATGACAAAATATCAACTTCACAGAGCGACTGCCCTCTGACCTCCGCAACCCAAAGGGATAGCGATATTCCATGGTTTAGACCAGTATCAGTTTATTTGAGGGTACTGACTCCCCGTAAGACTGTCAAAGATCTTCATGACAGCCGGAAGTGACGGTTTAACGTGCTCTCCGAGGCACGGGGCAAGCGATAATTAACAATTTAAGACACACTTAAGTCATTGGTGTGCGCCGTGGATTCGAATCCGATACCCTCTGCATGGCAGTCCGTTGGTATCTCCACTGCCTAATTGTTGATCGCGTATTATGTATATATTCATGTAAAGTACCCGTGTTCACCTTTATAACGCCAACAGTCATATATTTCGGCGTGGGACACATTCAATAACAATTTCACGCAACATAACTTGAGGATGTCACGTAGAATAACGTATTGTAATTTTATGACCCTGAAACGCATTCTAGTTTCATAATTTTTGAAATGTTGACACCGTTGATTTTATACTTCTATATACATATAAACTAGCTGACCCGGCGAACTACGTATCGCCTTTTTAAAGTACCTTTCTTCAGACGGCGCATGGGTAATCAAAGATGGCGGATGGGAAATTTCAATAAAATAATATATTGATTTTCCGTCTGCCATATTTGATCACGAAACAGATGTTATATACGAATGCCACATCCGTTATAACGGCGGAGCCGATACTCATATTGATTTAATAGAATTTTCCCATCCGCCACCTTTGATTTTCCATCCGCCATCTTCGATTGCCCATTTGCCATCTTTGATCACGAAATATATGTTGTATTTGCATTCCTCATAGCTTAAAACATCGGAGAGGATACCCATATTGACTTTAAATATTTTTTCATCCGCCATCTTTGATCACGAAATAGATGGTGTATTTGGATTTGCCATCCCTTAAAACATCGGAGACGATAACCATATTGATTTTTTAAAACTTTCCCATCCGCAATCTTTGATTTCCCATTCGCCATATTTGATCACGAAATAGATGTTGGATTTGGATTCCCCATCCCTTTAAATATTGGAGACGATACCCATATTGATTTAAAAAAAAAAATCCCATCCGCCATCTTTGATCACGAAATAGATGGTATTTTTGAATTCCCCATTCCTTAAAATATCGGACACGAAACCCATATCGACTTTAAAAAGAAATCCCGTCCGCCATCTTTGATTTCCTATCCGCCATCTTTGATCACGAAATAGATGTTGTATTTGGATTCACCATCCCTTAAATCATCGGAGACGATAACCGTATTGATTTTTTTAAACTTTCCCATCCGCAATCTTTGATTTCCCATTCGCCATCTTTGATCACGAAATAGATGTTGGATTTGGATTCCCCATCCCTTTAAATATTGGAGACGATACCCATATTGATTTAAAAAAAAATCCTATCCGCCATCTTTGATCACGAAATAGATGGTATTTTTGAATTCCCCATTCCTTAAAATATCGGACACGAAATCCATATCGACTTTAAAAAGAAATCCCGTCCGCCATCTTTGATTTCCTATCCGCCATCTTTGATCACGAAATAGATGTTGTATTTGGATTCACCATCCCTTAAATCATCAGAGGCGATACGCCTATTGATTTTTAAATTTTTTCCCATCCGTCATCTTTTATTTCCCATCCGCCATCTTGAATCACGAAATAGATGTTGTATTTGGATTCTCCATCCCTTTAAACATCGGAGACGATACCCATATTGATTTAAAAAAAAAATCCCATCCGCCATCTTTGATCACAAAATAGATGGTGTTTTTGAATTCCTCATTTCTTAAAATATCAGAGACGATACCCATATCGACTTTAAAAGAAATCCCGTCTGCCATCTTTGATTTCCTATCCGCCATCAATGTTGTATTTGGATTCTCCATCCCTTAAATCATCAGAGACGATTATTTGGATTCTCCATCCCTTAAATCATCAGACGATACCCATATTGATTTTTAAAATTTTTCCCATTCGCCATCTTTGACTTCCCATCCACCATCTTGAATCACGAAACAGATGTTATATTTGGATTCCCCATCCCTTTTAACATTGCAGACGATACCAATATTGATTTTTAAAAATTTTCCTATCCACCATCTTTGATTTCCCATCCGCCATCTTTGATCACAAAATAGATGTTGTATTTCGATTCCCCACCCCTTAAAATATCGAAAGCGATATCCATATTGATTTTTAAAATTTTCTCATCCGCCATCTTTGATTTACCCTCCGCCATCTTGGATCACTAAATAAATTTCATATTATTAATCAGCGTCCCGAAAATCTCGAAAACGATACCCATATAGATTGTATCCTATTCGTTTAGCCTTTTTTTGGCTTTGACCCAACCCTCTCCCCCTTCTCGTTTGACCATTTTATTATTTTTGTCTGGCCCTTAAAAGTTGTGGCGTAATTTTATATAGCCTTTCGGCATAATTGGGCTATCATAGACAATAACAATTTTTAAAATCCGACTTCTAGTTCCTGAGATTAGCCGACATTATCTTTTAGCCTTTTTAGCCTTTTGCCCAGCCCCAAAGGGTTGAAGCGTTATGTTATATAGCCTATAGCCTTCCAGAATAACTGGGCTATCGTATACAAAAAGAATTTTTCAGATCCGACTGGTAGTTCCTGAGATTAGCGCGTTCAAACAAACAAACAAACTCTTCCGCTTTATTATATTGGTATAGATAGTATAGATATATATTCGGGGTAATACAAATCTCCTTTATTGGGCGGATACTATATAACTGTAAAAAGTATTTACACATACAAACTACTTGGTACAAAGCAAACTTGGGCCAATATGATAGAGCCAATATGGCGACTGTGATTTGTCTGTCAGAACCATTAGAATTTAACAAAATACTCGACAATCCGAATTTTGCGGATATATCTTGTCGACTCGAAATCTTTAATTTTTAATGTTTTATTATTCAGGTAAGGTTTCGATATACTCCTTGACGACATTATTAATATAAGATTATCGACAGCTGTGAGAATCTTTTGGAGTTAACCAGATAATTGTGACTGTCAATTAATTATAGACAAATAATTTGCAATAAAATAAAATTGCGACTATAATTAAAGATCTAAGCTATCCTATCTCTCAAGTTGGACCAGACTGCTCACGGTGTGCCAATTTAATTTAAAATCGGTTAAGTAGTTTAGGAATCCATCGCGAACAAACATCGTGACAGGAGATTTATATATATTAAGATAATATTGAAGTGACTCTGTGTGATTTCAATATGTATATGTTTTTCAAGTTTATAGTAATTACACGAAACCAAGTCATAAACAATTATAAAGCTAAAGAGTTTGTTTGGTTGAACGCGGTAATCTCAGAAACTACTGGTTCGAATTGAATACTTTTTCATTTATTGAGGAAGACTAAAATTCATATAACATCAGATAACACCTAGGCTTCAAAGCGGAAATCTTGAATTGCAAATGGTACAAATCTTAGATGATCATGATGAATGAAAAAATAATAAATGTAGATCGCATTTGTCGATATTCATGTAAAGTGTGCGAGTTGACCTTTATAACGCCTACAGTCATCTAATTCGGCGCTGGGACACATTCAATAACAATTTCACGCCACATAATTTGATGGCGTCAAGTAGAGTAATATATTATAATTTATACCACTGATCGAAGGTCCCGGGTTCGATTCCCGGGTCGGGTAAAAGAGTTAATGGGTTTTTCCGAATTCTCAGTAGCAGCACGGAGTCTGGTGATGTGCCCGGTAACGGCAATAGGCTCGTCCCCTATTACGTGGAACCTAAAAAAAAATCATGGCGAAATGTGGGTTTAATATTACACCTCTGCCTACCCCCTCGGGGATACAGGCGTGAGTCTATGAAAAAAATATATAAAAATACCCCTGAAATGCATTCTGGTTTCATAATTTATGAAATTTGTTCATAGCTGATTTACACCTACCTGTGCATATAAATAAAATAGAAGTGTCTGTGATTTTCAAATAACTATCTTTTCCAAGTGCATATTTGTTACACGATACCAAGTCAAAAACAATCATTTTTAAAATTTTGTTTGCCTATCTTTTTGTTTGTTTGAGTTATTGTTGCGATACTGAAAAAAAAAACGAAAATGAAAACTTAAAAATCGCAACAAAAATGTTAACCAGGTAATCAGTTTCTTTTTTTAAAAAAGAGAACCGCCTTCAAAAAATCGACCCACTGAAAAGTACGAAATAAATTTTACATACGCTAACCCTAATCCTCTCAAATTTCCTTTCGAATTTCTCCCAAAAACTATTTACTAAATTTAACTAAATACTTAGTTTTTGAAGTCGGTGCCAAACCAAATCCCACTAAAAGCCTATTGTTTGGCGTCATCCTTTCCAAACCAGCGCATTTAATCTACATAGGTACCTTACAGCCCAAAATAGCTAAGAAGTATAGTTATTTTATAATTAAGCATTTATTTCATACTTTTTATATATTTTATATATTTATTGCTTTTTAGAGTATATAGGTGGATTATTTTAAATTTTATTTGTTCAGATATTTTTTGAGGCTTTATTGATTTGATACATTCGTCGTATTATTTTCTCTGTTTGCCAGTATTCTTTTTTGTTTATGTTGGTTTGGCACCGACTTCAAAAACTAAGTATTAAGTTAAATTTAGTAAATAGTTTTTGGGAGAAATTCGAAAGGAAATTTGAGAGGATTAGGGTTAGCGTATGTAAAATTTATTTCATACTTTTCAGTGGGTTGATTTTTTGAAGGCGGTTCTCTTTTTTAAAAAAAGAAACTGATTACCTAGTTAACATTTTTGTTGCGATTTTTAAGTTTTCATTTTCGTTTTTTTTTATTTCATACTTTTTAGTGATAGGTACTCCATTTACTTTAAGTTTTGGGCTAATTAATAGTTTGTTTATAGTTAGATTCATCAATTATATTAGTGATAAGTTTTCTGCTAGTATCAGTCTGTAATCATGACTTTAACATAGGTACCTTCTTTTATTATGTGTGCCTATGGGCTTAGGCTTGATGCTGCAAGAGAGAGATGAGTCTAGGGAATCAGCTACATACGGAAGGACGCCCTCCGCAAATGCTGCTCCGGCTGATCCAAACAAATGCGGCGGACTTGTACATACTATTGAATTGGCTGTGAGCTCTCGTATTATGCTCCGGAGAAATATGCCAATAACGGATGGCTTAGCGAACGGGGCAATCGGTGTTCCTAAAGGATTTAAATGGCCGGCACTACGAAGAGATCAACTTGAGCCAGCTGAACTGCCTGATGCCATTTTGATATTATTTGATGATCCATCAATAGCATTGCGTCTTAAAGATGATGATGGATACATTTCCATAGCTCCAGTGACGGCGACCTATCAAGCAATCGCGGTTATGGTGATATCGAGAGGCGGATGGTGCCAGTCAAATTGAGTTGGGCTGTGACGGTCCACAATTAAGTTGCAAGAATGTACACTTAGTTCCGCAGTAATCGACCTAGGGCCTAAAATCTTTGCTAAAGGCCAATGCTTTGTTGCCTTGAGTCGGGTCAAATCCCGAAAAGGCATGGCTTTAAGTGATATTGACTCAAACAAATTACTCAACCATCCCCACGGCAACAGAGCCTTATCCGAAATGACAAGAATGAGAAATATGCTCTCGCATTTGATTTTTCACCGACTTTCTTTGTTTTTTGTTAATCGCAGAGACATAGACACCTACACACGTACACACACACACGTAGGTACACATACAAATACACATACGCGCGTGCGCGCACACACACGTAATACATACAAACATACTAAGAACCAATATATGTATACGGGTCACACGGAAAACCTTTTTTTTTTTGAAGTCGGTTAAAATACTAAAACTTTCTCCTAACTGTAACAAATACTTTTTTTGAAAACTGCATAAAAATCGGTTCAGCCAAACTCGAGTTAATCGTGGGCAAACTTACATATAAATACGGGTCAAACTCAGAACTTTCTTTTTTGAAGTCGGTTAACGGCCTAAAACCTTCTCCTAAGTGTAACAAATACTTTTTGCTGAAAACTGAATAAAAATCAGTTCATCCAAACTCGAGTTAATCGTGGGCAAACTTACATATATACGGCTCAAACTCAGAACCTTCTTTTTTTGAAGTCGGTTAAGGCCCTAAAACCTTCTCCTAAGTGAAACAAATACTTTTCTGAAAACCGCATCAAAATCGGTTCAGCCAAACGCGAGATAATCGCGGACAAACAAACATACATACATACATACATACATACATACATACATACAGGTCAAACTGAGAACCTCCTTTTTTTTTTGAAGTCGGTTAATAACGCGGATGAAACCGCGGCTATTCGAAGTTATTATTTGAAACTTTGAATAACCATTAAGTACTAAAGATATTTTCAATGACGATGTTCCATCGCTACTTAAGGCATCTTAGAACTAAAATAAAACTATTTTATAGCACTTTATGGCAAAACAATGCTGTCATTGGAGACTATTACATAAATTATGGATACACCATAAAATACCAAACTCTTGCTTCACAAACTCAGGCTCCACTGTCACATTGCTAAAATTACAATCAACCCTATAAAAACTGCCTAAAACCCTTGACCCCTTCACGACCGATTTGTCTTATCATACGGTGCAGACGGGGTGTAATGGAGCGTGGTACATTCTAGACGACGGACGGTCCTGATCCGTGCAATGCAGTGACCAGATCAAATTGTCGCCAAACTAATTTCAATTCGGAATTGTTTCGGATATTTCAAGAGACTTGGGTGAAAGTAATATGATATAATTGCGATGTTTCTTTGGTCTAGTTGTTTTGGGTATGTCGTGTAAGTTGAATAAAGATAAAAACACTTGGTTGAAATAAATGAAAATTTTAATTAATTTAACGTTATTTTTGAAATTAAGTATATACCACTTCTATTTAGTACTACGTCTGAGAGCTGTTATGGAATACGATGGAACTCCATCATACAAAAGTGTTGCTTGGCGTATATTATTCTCCTTCGTGTCGTATAAATTTCTTTTCTTCCTTCGAGCAAATCCTGGAAAATCTTACTCCATCTTATGATCATTCCATTATTATGGGAGATTTTAATACCTATCTCCTTAAACGTGATTCTCGAACTACGTCTTTTCATCGTGTTACAGAATCCTGTAATATGACTATATTAAACCTTAATGCGACACATCACTTTCCTAATTTTGTTCCTTCTCTACTAGACCTCATCTTAGTTTCTTCTCCTTATTTCGTTTACAGGCATGGTCAATGCTCTGCCGATGCATTTTCCTACCATGACCTTATCTATCTCTCATACAAAATACGCCCACCTAAAGCGAAGCCGACAATAGTTTTGCAGCGCAATTTTGGTGGCATGGTGCTTGACGAACTGCGTGAGGATGCTGCCAAAATAGACTGGGAACCACTGCTGTCCACCGAGTGCGTGGACACTAAGGTGCACATTCTGACAACCAATCTCTTTAAGCTATATGACGTTCATGCCCCAATTCGCGCTATAAAAATAAAACATTTGCCCGCACCTTGGCTTAATGAGGACATCAAGAAGATTATGTCAAAAAAAGCTGCAGCAAAGACAAAAGTAAAGCACAGGCCAACTCCTTCAAACATGGAAAATTATGTGGCTATAAGAAATCACCGCAACAAGGTGTGTAAAAAAGCACAACGCCGCCATATACATAAATCCGTTGAAAACGGTGATCCAGCAAAGGTCTGGAAATTTCTCAACACTTTAGGAGTTGGTAAGACTAGGCACCAATCTATCCCAAACAATATAAATCTAGATTCTCTTAACGCTAATTTCTCTTCTTCGCCCAAATTTGATGGAAATGTTAAAAATAACACATTGCAATATCTTTCATCCTTACCAACCCCAGATTATTCTCCTTTTGTCTTCTCGCAATTCACCGATTGTGATGTTAAGAAGAGTATTATGGCAATTGCGTCCAATGCAGTCGGTGATGACTGTATCAGCAGGAAAATGATCCTTCCCATACTAGATATAATCCTTCCAATCCTATGCAAAATTTTAAACCAGTCCATTATCCGTGGCATCTTTCCGTCAGCGTGGAAAGATGCACTTATAATTCCCCTACCTAAAAAACCTAAGCCTTGCTCCTTTTCAGATTACCGTCCCATATCCTTACTACCTTTCCTGTCAAAAGTCCTTGAACGCCTAATCCACACTCAACTCAGTTCCGTTCTCCATAAAAATTCGCTCCTTAATCCATACCAATCTGGTTTCTGTCCCGGCCACAGAACCGTCTCTGCATTGGTATACATCACTGATGACATTTGGAGAGGTATGGATTGTGGAAATCTAACGGTTATGTCCTTGCTCGATTTCAGCAATGCTTTTAACACCGTGGATTTTCACATCATACTCGGCATTCTCCGCTCTCGTAACATATCTCCAACGGCAATTGACTGGTTTCATAGTTACCTGTTTGGTCACCGGCAACGTATACGCATTGAAGACTCTTATTCCACTTGGTCTAACACGAATGCCGGGGTACCACAGGATGGCGTGCTATCTCCGTTACTCTTCACGATATTCATTAATTCTATCTCTAACCAACTACTTTCATCCTACCACCTCAGACGATTTTCAGATTTACACGCAAGCCCCCTTAGATGACTTACCAGATGCATGTAGAACCATTAGCTCAGATTTGGCTCAGATCTGCGAGTGGACCAAGAAATATGGACTGATGGTGAATCCTGATAAAACTCAGTTAATTATTATTGGTAGCCCAAGAATGACTGCAAAAATTAACTGGTCCGATCTACCACTAATTATTTTCGACGGAAAAGATCTCCTTTATACTAAGAAGGTTAAAAATCTGGGGATCTACCTTGATGAGGATCTATCCTGGGTACCACAAATACAGGAGGTAAGTCGCAGACTATTTTCATCAGCCGGATCTCTGCGTAGACTACGCAACTTTCTTCCGACTGCAACTAAAATTGCGCTTGCACAATCGCTGCTGTTGCTTATTCTCGACTACGCTCATGTCAGCTATCTTGACCCCACGGAGGAGCAGCTAGACAAACTTGAGCGCCTTCAAAACTTTTGTATACGATTTATATTTGGATTACGCAAATATGATTATGTCTCAGAATTTCGCAACAGACTCAAGTGGCTCCCAATCGTCTTCGCAGGAATACTCACATTCTTACATTACTTTATAATGTTTTATTTTATCCCAGTACCCCCTTTTATCTCAAAGAACGTTTTAAGTTCCTTCATGACACACATATAAGGTCCTTGAGGTCGTCTGAGAATTTGACCCTGGCGATGCCAAACCATTCTAGCAATTATTATGAAAAATCCTTTACAGTTCAAGCTGCACGCCTGTGGAATGGATTGCCACTAGAAATCCGTAAAGCCAAATCGCTTAACATAAGTGTATGTTAAAAAGACAGTGTTTTTTTAACATACACTTATGTTGTAAGTGTATGTAAGTGTATGTTAAAAAGGCATTGTTAATTTATCATA